>OX596382.1:169937034-170473465 GCA_951394425.1 Tipula unca | reverse complement strand
CATTACGTTTTCGATTAGATGATTTGAATGGTTGTGCACCGATAATTGATGGTGAATTTCTAAATTGTGCAGTGACACTGTGTCTGAGGTTGCTTCATCTAAATGATCGAAATTACTATCGGCGAGTGAATCGTCTGAACTTGAGAAGCTGTCGTTTGAGTGATCTGGATAATCTACGTATATAAAAATTAAAAATAGAACATTATAGCGGATATATGCATATATCTATGTGTGTTATATAGGCTATAAATAACTTACCATCTGGAGAGTACGGCATATTTGGATTTAGCGGCTTTGATGAATTATATCGTTCTAATCCGAGATACATTCCATTTTCACTGCTCGGCGAACATTGTTTACTACATTTTTCGTCACCCATTTCCTTATCGCTTTTACTGTCGCCACCGCTTCGGCCTGACTTTCTTTGTATCTTTTTAATTTTTGCTCGTTGATTTTGAAACCAAACTTGAACAACACGCACCGAAAGCCCCGTATCTTTAGCCAATGTTTCGCGAATTTTTCGACTAGGTTTTGGCGACATTTCAAATGACGCTTTAAATTGGCGCCGCTGCGCTGACGTTAATATCGTTCGCGGCCGCTTTGGGCCACGCCGACCATCTTTATGACGTGATCCTTCGTACAAATAATCTTCTGTGCCACCACAATGAGGGGATAAATAAAAATCTGCGTCAATATCATCTTTACATAATAGTCGGCCAGCTCGTACCATATATTGATCGCCTTTTTGCAATGGTTGACCACATTCACCGCACGTAAAACAGTGCAGATGGAATACATAATGTTTTTGTACTTTCATAACCATGTCGGACGATTGAAGCGGATCACTACATCGACCACAAACTCGGAATAATCTATACATATACGCGTATAAAAGTAAAAGGATTTCATATAATATTTATATATATATATATATATATATATGTATATATATATATAGATTTATATATATATATATATATATATATATATATATATATATATATATATATATATATATAGATTTATATATATATACAGATGCCGGAGTCCTATAAAATATACGTACTTTTCATAATCTGATTTACAATACAATTTCATATTTTTTATGTAACATTTGCCATTTAGTACTGTACCGCATGTGCAACATAGAACACAATTTTCATGCCAGCTTCGATCCGAAATTTTCATTATAAATCGATCTTCTATTTTGCGGCCGCATCCCTGACACATTTCATAAATTTCACGTTTTATTGTTGTAACATCTGGAAATGGTATTTACATGTAAACGTCTTACATATGTATATATATAAACGTCTAAAACCTCGTATCACTTATATATACGTGGTTCGCATTAATTATAGGTATACATATATATATATATATATATATATATATATATATATATATATATATATATATATATATATATATATATATATATATATATATATATATATATATATATATATATATATATATATATATATATATATATATATATATATATATATATATATATATATATATATATATATATATATATATATATATATATATATATATATATATATATATTGAACAAGTTGCTATAATGTGTTCAACCAAAAACTATATATATCCCATAAACAATATACCGCACTTACTCATCCGATCACTGTACTCCAATTGGGTCTGATATGTATCCTCATTTTGTTTTTGACTCAGTTCACTACTTAAATTTGTGTTACGGAAAAAATCTAACATTTTGCCACACACAAATTTCACTTTTCACAACAATTTTTGAAATTCACTGAAAATCAATAATAAAAAATATTTTTTCACTTTTAAAATTCTACAAAAACCTACAATTATTTCTCCATATCCCAACACATTTTATTGTATATATATATATATATATATATATATATATATATATATATATATATATATATATATATATATATATATATATATATATATATATATATATATATATATATATATATATATATATATATATATATATATACCGCACTGTATAAAACACAAAAGTAACGAAATTTATTTGTAAACAAATTATGTATATACTTATAGTGAAAGAACACACACACGCAGAACTATTTTTTGTTTTCTGACTAATTTAAGTTGGTAACGATAGAATATTTTTGTAATTAATATATTATTTGCGACCAAAACGACCGACGATGTGTGTCTGCATTAAATAAAATAAAATTCAACTACACCGTACAATATTCAAATTGTGTATGATCATGTGCGGGGTACGTGTACCGAATGAATGTTATGCTGAATTGATATGATTTTTTTAAAAATATTATCCCTCTCGTATTTATTTTGCTCTCGCATATGCGCAACTATATCGCGGACGACGTACTCCAATAACATATAGAAAATAAAAAAACAAATGAAAATGGGTTGGAAAATTCATATTCTTGCGCACAAATCGTTTAAAGTACAAAATGTTTAGGGGTGCGGACATCGAAATGTCAATATATACATATAGTGTATAAATAATAAACACGCCCTAATTTTATCCGATTGGTTTAGCGTTATGTTTATTCGTTTTAGATACGAAAATTTCCCCATTTTATTGAAACGAATGGCGCGCGCGCACATTTATTATTGTATCAATCAAATTGAGCAATAATAGGGAAAATACATCGTTATGTCATCATGGCGGGTATGGGGGTATCTAAGTATATACATATGATACACTATATATAGATATAATATAGTTTACGATAGATTGATGAATTTTCTAATATTATTTGGTAAAAACAATAATGAACGATTTTCCTTAATACATAAAAATATAGTATTTATGTAATAACTATAAATATAACAACTTTAAATTTATTGATTTTTATTGTTGCTCCTGCTTTCTAGCTCTAAATATACATATGCATGCATATATATATATATAGTAGGTATATATTATATATATATAGATACAAATATACATATATTGTTATATAGTTAAGGTATGGTTTATAGATTATTTATATATATTTATTAATACGTTTTGATATCCGCGGTATTCTATAAAATGCAGATAATTTCAACATATGTGTGTTGAATTCGCGACCAGAGTTAAACTGCAGAACCTTTTTGTTGTGATTGTCGAAAATATAACTGTATAGTTATATAATTTATAAATTACACTAATACAGTGCCCATATAGATATATATGAAAGAATCCTTCAAAAGTATCTTTGGATCCAAACATTATCTGCTGAAATATCTTGTTTATAACACCGCTGGAGTGATTAGGTATATATATATATATATATATATATATATTATATATATATATATATATATATATATATATATATATATATATATATACATATAGCATATAGGTTTTTATAACAATATATTGGCAGAGGCGGTTGAGTGGTGGGAGAATATATAGAGATGAATATTAAGTACATATATATATATATATATATATATATATATATATATATATACATATATATATATATGAATTAAAAAAAACTTAAATAATTTATATATGTACACGATCGCCCTCTATATTTTTATAGTAATGGATGCTGCAGGAAATTCACAATCCCTCTTAATCCATATTGGAGAATGGATTATTCTACGGGTATCATTACTGGCCATTTATATAGGATGCTATTAGGATAGTTTAGATATACATTTCTGATTTCATCTGATTTAATTAATAAACACTTTCACCGCATTATCTCACTAAGAGTATATATATGGCGTTGTGGTGATCATAAGAAACTCCGTCACCGCCTGGTGTCTGGATCTTATATATTCTTCACGGCAGTCTTTATAAACGAGAAGTCGTTGGTATACCGACGTACTGCATTATACCCACGACTCCAGTATATATATATATGGTTCGAAGAACGCGCTGTGAATAGCAGGCGGCGTTTATTTTGGCGTTTCTATCGTTGAAAAGACACGGCGTCTTGAAGATGTTTTCCAGTAAATGTCTGCGTATATACGAGCGACAATTTTTTGTATAGCTATGGACTTCTTTTGACGTTTTTGCAGCACATGACGGTGATATTGACGATTGTGGACCCGATCGACGGTAAAAATTTTGTCTGTGAAGAACGCTTTATTCAAGCGACGGCATCGTCGTCAATTTTGAACATTTATTGTCATTTTTTTGATTATAATATTGGAGCATGAAGTTAGCTTTGGCAACGTACTGCTCTGTGTGTTTTGTGTAAGACATGTTTCCTTAAAAAAGTAACCTCTTTATATATAGGTCATTATAGATTTAAATACTTTTTGTAAAATGATACTAAGTATATAAGTAAATGATATGCACAGTGGCGGATTTAACGACGGGTGCACCAGCCGCACACCCTAGGCTTCAACCTCTAAAGGGCCACGCAAAACTGTAACTTTATCCTGTTTTCTATATAGCCAAACCCAGCTTGGCTGCATATATAGTGTCCCGCTTATAATTGTGGATATTACTCTTATTATATATAGGTGTACATTACACTATGTATTTCAATTTCAACTATACCCACCATTGTTGAATCCATTAAACTTTCATCTCCATTTCTTGTTTAATACTCAAACGATCAATTCATTTTCAATATCAATGAGCATAAGCACAAGAGTTGTTAATGTGATTGTGAAATTCACAGCAGAATTGAATGTGCATAGGGTACAGTCACAAACTATTTTTACTAAAAATTAAATTTACAAATGGAATAATTGATCATAAAGATATTTCCATTGTGATATTTGGTAACAGTGTAACGTGGAACGTGCAGGCACTTAGAAAACCAGGAGCGTTGGTAGGCCCAATCACGTGCATGAAGCATAGGCTGGAACTAGTTGCTCTTCAAAAAACTCGCTGGCTTTAAAGTGGAGACCATGTGTCCCAGGGCTATACGTTGCTCTATACAATGGAGATGATCTCGGAAATCTTGTAACTGGATTTCTTCTTGTTTCAAAGATATAAAGAAGGCTGTCTTGCATTTCCAAGCAATTAATAACTAATTGTGAATACTTCGCGTGCGCATGAAGTTAGCTAACCTATAATTTGGGTATACGTGCCCACAGAAGTCAGCCAGCCTCAAAATAAAGTCTAATTTTTTACAATAACTTGGACGGTCTGATGGAATCTATAACTGAATACGATGATAGAATGGTAAGTGGGGACTTTAATGCTGGAGCTGGCACAAATCAGGCCGAATTGTGTAAAAATATAGGTCCGTACTCCCGACACGAAACTGCGACCGATAATGGTGAAAAAACAAATACATTTAGAAACATGAGTGCAAAACTTCCCGCAGCAAAATTGACCACGCGTGCATATATAAAAGGCGAACTCGGGTTGTGCAGGGTGTGAGAACTTATCAATCAGCAACCAAATACGTTATATATAGGCAGTGATCATCACCTATACGATGGAAGTTTTCGTATACAAGTCTGGGAACACAGCGAAATGTGTGGGATGTTTCGACTGTGAAGGTCTGATAAATGAAGATAAAGAGAAACGACATCAGGATCTTGTCAGCGACAACATTGAGGAAGCCAATTACCAGTCTGACCGTGTGAACTCTGTCAAGGGAGGTACTGAAAACTTCGGTTGTGACGAATCTCCTCGAACAACAAAATATATATAGCTCTTAGTAAAGTGCAACAACGTCTCACAATCGCGAGGTAAAACAATATTTGCTAGGACGGCAGCTATAAGCGAATTTGTAGACGCGAAGAAGCGAGAATGGTGGAAGGCCGAAGTTCTGAACGTACAAGAAATCTATAGCAATGTATGCAGTTCGCGTAATTTTTTTAAAGGAATTACTGGATTGCACTATGCTTTCAGGCCTCCTCGACAACCATCATTCAGGACCGGGATGGAAAACTCTGTGTCAAATGGAATGGACACTTTAACAACCTGCTTGCTCTGCGGTGTTCTTCATGCGTCACATACTGTCATTGAATCACTTCTAATACCGACTGCGGTGATTTGCACTGAGGGTCGACCCCGCATGAGGAATTCACTAAGGCTATGCAGAGTTTAAAACGAAACCGCTCACCTGGGGTGGACTGTATTAGTTTGGAGCTCTTGATAATCGGAGGGGATACTTTGTGGACCTGTCTTTTCGACGTTAGGGAGACCGCTTATATAGTGTGAGAACTATCGTGGTATATATAGCTCTCCTTTCTGCAGTATACAAGTTACTGTCCTACAATATATTTGATATAGAATCATCCCTTTAGCGGAGCGCCTTATTGGTGACTATATCCAGGAGGATTTCGTCCGAATCGATCAGTCACTAATCAGGTATTTTCGCTGCGGATAATTGTATCTAAATATTATGAGAGACACATCCTCAAACTCACATGCTCCTGGATTTACGGCAGGCCTATGACCGGATCAATCTAGAGAGTTTGTGGTCTGCCATATAGGATTGTGTAGGGTATGCGATTGTGTAGAATGACAGTGATGCATAGGCTCAATGCTGTGTTAAAATTGAGAACAAGCTATCGTGAAGTTTTGCAGTTAAGATACGCTGTCCCCGATATACTCCTTAATCTCATTTTGGAGTATATCTTTCGTAAAACTGAAATAGATGACGATGTAAAGAATAATTTGGCTTCTTCAGATTGTCTAAAACAGTATGAAGACCAGCTCAGGATCGAAACCGTGGGAGTCGGGTTGTTGACTCAATAAGGAGCCAGCAATCGCCTTTAACACTATTTATTTTGTTTCAGTTGTTGAAGTATCCAAGCGTCTTATACTATATATATATATATATATATATATATATATATATATATATTCAGTTCTCATCTCCATCAGGATCAAGAAAAGCTTGCTTTCACACATTTAAAAACAATTACATTTATGTATGTGAAGTCAAATATATGTTGAACTATAGGAAGTAAAAGATGGAAATTAATACGAGCTATACCTGCGGAGTATACCACAAGTTTCTCATGTTGGCTCTTGGATCTTTATAATCTTCATCAATGGAATTACCGAAGTAATACAGCATACTAAGGTAATGATATTTATAGATGATCTTAAAATGAACGGTTGAGACCTTTGGTAATATAAACAAACTGCAGTAAGAAGATATCGACAATCGAACGATTTAGTGTAAGTCTAATCTTCTTAGTCTCAAGATTGTGTTTCCTGTTTTACATATAATACGAGTGATATCAAGTTAACGGCATACTTTCGGCATACTGACCCTCCCATCCCTTTTAGAAACATCCGTGACGAAGCTCAGCGCCTCATGGTTCATAACCGCCTCGCACTCACCCAGTCTTTCCTGGTGAGACTCTCAGCTAGGAACCTCATCTCGAAAGATAGCAGAGGGATAGTGTATAGTTATAGTATATAGTATCAGGAAAATCTCTGTTGTACAAAATGGGGAGTGTCCTATATGTTGTTTCAGGTCCACATATATGGACATGGTTTGAAGCCTTATGGAACATCCAACTCTTACATTTGTTTGGCCGCAAGATTCAAAGAGGTGACATCTCCAAAGCTTGAGGGAGTGCATTCTTCTTCCCAATGGCATTTTTACAGGGGTAGAGTGCTATATGGCTTTCTTTACCCTTTTAAGATGAGGCCAAGGTGTTTCGCCCTATATTCATGCAAAGATCAAGCTGGTTTCATTTGATGTTGGCGAATCACATTGAGAAAGTCTGTGCCTCCAATTATATAGCGCAATAAAGTAACCGTTGGCATACTGAATCAAAGAATCTTATTGATAATATCTATATTTTTATTTGTTGTTACAATGAAATATACGGTAGAACTAAGCAAAAACACTTTTGCTTTAGTGAATATCAGTTTTTGGGCTTACCTACATATATCTATATGAAACCATACTTTTTACAACAAATTTGAGTGACCAAAAAGTATTTATTTTTAATTGCTTAATCACGAAATGCATGCACTCAAAAGTATATACAGGTTCTAATTTAAAAACCTAACTTTAATCTATATATCTCCGAATAAACTTTAAGGTCATTCAAGATCATCCACTATAAACCAATTCCCCGAAACTCAACAATTTTCATTCTTGAAATAACTTTTTTAAGGCCTTTAATGGCCTTAACACAGAGTTTTTATAATAACCTTTAACCTATATTTGAGTACATATACATAACGGGTGGGCCATTTAAAAGTTAAAATTTAAAAATGCAATAAAACAAAAACGGTTTGAAATTTTTCCAAATTTATTTCCTCAATGTACCCCATTCGATCGGACCAATTTTCGAGTACTTTTTCGGGTGTATGGGGTCGTATCTCGACGATGGCATCACAAATGTTGGGCTTCAAATGCTCAATTGTCTCTGGTTTGTGCGCATAACACCTGTGTTTCGGCTAATTAAACGGCTATCAAAGGTTTGACGCAATAAATCGATAAACAGTCACTCGTATAATGGGTGCGTTGGCTTCTGTAAGACCACGTGTGGGTTTTCTGAGCCCCAAATACGGCAATTTTACACATTTACATTTTTTTTGACACTCGAAAAAGTGCTCGAAAATTGGTCCGATCGAATGGGGTGCTGTGAGGCCAGCCGCGGCAGCCATATGAATGAAATAATATTCCATCTCTAATCGGAACAATTGTACTTCACAACAAAAAAATAAATTTGGCAAAATTTCAAACCGTTTTTGTTTAATTGCATTTTTAAATTTAAACTTTTAAATGGCCCACCCATTATATATAGGTATACATATACTATTTAAACAAATCAAAATCGCAAGTATATAATTATAAAGGAAAATTAATTTACATATATAGTTGTGTGCGTCAGTTACGATGTAATCTATGTCTCAGATCGAAATAATGAAATCACCGTTATCATAATCAGCATATATACTCGTATAATTACATAACGATTATGTATCGTAATTAAATTATTATTGTCTTCTAGACTACCGCCAATCCGATAATAAGTCTGTATATATGTATATCACGCAGTCATATAACACTCATTATAAACTTCTGCACCGCCACATTAAACAAAAACTTATCAATTTTGAAATCTCTGGCTTATCCCTTTTTTCCGCATATACATATATACTTGAACGTAAATATATGTACGTATGATACGGCATCGCATAAACAAAACAACAAAAATCAACAAAATAAATTCTTTAATATTTCAACACTGAAGTGATTGATCTCTTCGTATGTATAGACATATGAGTGTGTATATACATCTTCAATTTTCAATTACTCCAAAATTAGCCAGCTGGCCAATATTTATCAAATCATCGCACAATCGCAAAACAAATAAAAATCATAACTCTATCATCGCATAACTACTGTAATACGAAACGAAAGAAAATAAAAATTTTGTTGAACCTCATAAAAATCACAGCAGGCCATCAACAATATTATACCAATGTGAAGTGAGCTAATATTCAATAATATGAAAATAATTTCGGCTCGGTATTATTTGTTTTTTTGTGCGTATATATGCGTATACGCGTAAACGACTTTCAAGTATTATCGTTCATCGTTCAATTATCTATTATTATATAATACGAGCATACTAATGACTTTTATAATATTTATTTATCTATATATACCTATAATGCGTCTTCCGATATAAATATAAAAATACAAACAAAAAAACAAACCTAACCAACAATATGTATAGACATTAGTAGAGCGGTACTTATATGACAGTCGATATAGAAGCAACAACAAATTGCACAAAATTATTAGATGCGCGTACTCAATAAAATCACTGAATCAGAATGATTTGTTAAAAGGAGATCTTTGGTTTTGTTGGAATCTAACCCTAATTTAAGAGTTTTTTTTTAGATTTTTATATTAAATTGAGGTAAGTAACATGGAAAATTTTAATTTAATTTATGTATATATAGTTTTGTGGTTCAGCAAACCGGTTGCAAAAACTATTTTATTTCAATTGCTTAAATATATTTACTTTATACGTTACGATGTGACATTTTATTGTATACACTCTTGTTTGATTGCACCTTTGAGTATATACGGTTTTGTTTAATGTAAACATTTGTTTAAGAGGTGGGTTTATATCAAATTTATTTTACATGCATGCCGCGGAGCCTGTGGTTTTAAAGGCGATGCCACATGCACAACCGTTAAACCGGCATTGAAAACCGACAAATACAAGTTTTGACAGAAAAATAGGATTTATAACATTAAAGTTAATTAAAAATAGTTTTAATGAACAATAACTATGATATTGTTACAAAATTTTATTAAAATTGATACAATTTCATTTAAAAAAACCTTATTTTATGTTTTGCCGTCCGTCAAGCTAAAATCCGGACGGCAAAATACTGAATGGTATAATTTTTGAAGTTAACGAACGCTCCCCCGTTTTCCAAAATCATGAACGAATTTTTTTGCCGTCAGTTTTTTGCCAAAATAAACAAAAATTAATTTGTTTATTTCAATTTTGTCAAAATAGAAAGCGAAAAATTAAAGTGTGACGTCATTTGCCGTCCGTGATTTTTTTTTTCATGTGGCATAGTAAACGGAAAATCCGTACGGATTTGCCGTTTTCACATTTGCATGTGGCATCGCCTTAACTTGGAAAACTGTATTACATAAATAATTATTCATATTTATCCTTGAGTAGTTCGACTATGAATCAGGTCATTCACCACCACTCTTTGCTCCTTATATAATATATAATCCCTGTTTACCGTTTTGTGATGCCAGACATCACGATATTTTCTGTTTTATCATATTATAAAAATAATAGTGAAATGTCGTTGGCCAATTTTTAAAAGCAAAGCTTGCCTTGTCGCGTTCAAATAATTTTTATTCGTAAAATACCATAGATGCGACTATGGTATAAATCCGGATTTTTCAATAAATTTATATGTGTGTGTAAAAATTTTGTTTTTAAGCCCAACAAAAAAAAGGTCTTTTAGACCATCTATATACATATATGATTTTATCAAGCTTACTCACATATTCCACTGGATCGTCTGAATATTAGAAGTAAATACTGACCAGATAGAAACTTCCTAAGTTAGGTCCCATCTCTACACACACCAGGGATGGGCGTTTACCCAACATCTATTATTTTCTACATTGACGTGTCGACAACCCGTAGATAACGTCAACAACGTATAGACAACGTCGATAATGTAAAGAATTCCTAGGGTGGTTTTGTCAATTAGTTCTAAACTAAAGGGTGACCAAATTTCTTTAGGAACAATGCGTTTTTGATGATAGTTTTATCGAATGTCCGTTAATGCATTTAAACCTCTTTTCACAAAGAGCGGAATTTAAAACTAATCGTACTCAAAAGCGTCGTGTTTATCCATTACAAAATTATTAAATTGACCCAAAACAACGATATATAGCGTTATATAGAGAGACTTTGGACATTGTGTAGCCCCAAAGAAAAGGTAGGATCCTTTAGGTATCACACGATCTAAATAGCCAATTCAACGATCCGAACCGTGAAATTAATTGCTCACCAACATGATTTTTCAATAAGTACATTGCTTCGCGCGCTATATAGCAAATAGCGCCGACTTCTTGGAATCAAATGTCGTCGAGGTCGGGCTTCAGGCAGCAAATATTCCGTTATCATGGCGCAATAACGAGTACTATTCACAGGTACGTGGCCGTTCTTTTTTTAAGAAATATATGGACGAATGATTTCACAGGCGCAAAAACCACACCAAACCGTTTATTTAGTTGCGCATCATCCAATACTGTAAACTGGGATTCAAACTTTTCTATGGTATTCCAAATAGTGGTCTCGACAGGCCGATTAGGTCAACCGTAACTTGGTCTAAGCGCACGAAACACATTCCTCACAACGCTGATTTTTGTAATAAGGCTAAACAATTTGTAGACGCTATGCCGGGCTCAGTCTTTCCATGATGAAATGGCAAACAATACTGAATAAATGAAAACACAATGACAGTTTAAAACCAGTTATGCGTCATTTGTCAAAAAGAAACAAATGAAAAAATCACCTCTAGATGAACGCTTTTACATAATACTCCCGCCAACTGGCGCATTCGATTTCAAATCGCTAAAATATCGTAGGTTGCTGACATAACTTTAATTGTCGACGTTGACAAAAAACACTGCCATGTAATCTACGTTATATTTTACATTCGACAACCTCGTATAGATTACATGGCGTAATCTACCTCACCCATCCCTGACTCACTGTGTCATAGTACTGTAAAATTTTAAGAACCTCAAGATCGTTGTTGAGGATGCCAATTATTGCTTTAAGATTTTCATTGTTTCCAATGATTATTCTTGTGTATACGCGTGGTCATTCCAGCTATAACCCCTTTAACTGCGTATGGTGCTTGCATGCAGAATATATCAATCGCTTCTTTTTCAATAGATCGTCTGATCTCATGTCCATCTGCTTTAGCATTTTGCATATTCAGTTGGGCGATCTTCAATCGACAATTATTTTTTGTTTTAACTGTTGTAACAAAGGCTGGATATTACTCCGGCCCCAGCTACATAGAAGTTGTCCTAGACGTTGAGCACCGCGGCATTAACCTGTAGCTCAGGTCGGTAGGGGTATATTGGTTGTGGGTTTTGGTGTCAACGTATAAGACCTAGATTAACCGCGTGTGTATGGCCAAAGCATACAAAGGGGAACAGGTTTATGAGGAAAATTTCGGACCCACAAATACTTTGTGGAGCCCATGACGTGATCGACCATTGTCGTTCAATAGCGGCTTAGTGCCAATTCATTCTTAAACCGCCGTTTATCGTTAGGAATTCCCACAACACACGTTCATGTACCTATCGAGTTTATGTTCCCACTTGGAATCAAAGACTCGTCCACTAGAGGAACCTAAGTGTAACAACCCGGTAGGCCATGACCTGGACGCAACTAAAACTACTTTTGGTGGACTTGCGGGACCCATCCCGAGGGATGCAAATTTGATATAAGAACTGAAGTGAAAATAAACGCGAAATCTAACTATATGTTGTATGACTTTGGGAATTCATATTTTCTAACCAATTATAGGCAATTTGTGCTAAGAAATATAACACCAAATTGACTTACGACTGAGGAAAAACTAATGGCAACTCAGTGTTGTTATTACCAGGCTGTGAATGCTGCGGACGCCTTACTACAATGCCAGGTCATTAATACCCCGCGGGTAATGCTACTGGCATTGGCTCGGTTACGACCCATCACATACGCCCTCACCTGAATTTGAACACTGAGTTGAGGCGGTACCGGGTGAAAACGGTACCCCTACAAAACAAATTATGGAAAATCACGGGCTAACACGAGAGAACTCGTGCCTTCCCGTGGCGCGGATAAATACCAGCTTAAGTTGGAAAAAGGTATTTAAAGAAAACTTATTATTCGGATGGTTCTGAACCATCACCAATCCGATATTTGGGCGCCACTTTGTAGCGCGCCCATTAATGGTTTTAGTTTAGGCTGTACTTTCAGCCGTGTTTGGGCGCCACTTTGTAACAAAGGCTGGATATTACTCCGGCCCCAGCTACATAGAAGTTGTCCTAGACGTTGAGCACCGCGGCATTAACCTGTAGCTCAGGTCGGTAGGGGTATATTGGTTGTGGGTTTTGGTGTCAACGTATAAGACCTAGATTAACCGCGTGTGTATGGCCAAAGCATACAAAGAGGAACAGGTTTATGAGGAAAATTTCGGACCCCCAAATACTTTGTGGAGCCCATGACGTGATCGACCATTGTCGTTCAATAGCGGCTTAGTGCCAATTCATTACCATGATGGGTAATGGAGGAGAAAAAAAAAGAAGAGAAAACAGATTTGTGTGAGTGGTAGACGCTACGTCTGCCCACTCAGTGGTTAGTAAGTATGTATATATTGGTAACGCGTTGCCAGCAGAAGGGAAGCCGAAGCGTACGCTATACTTTCTTCCGTCCTGTTAGGGACCACTGGCAGACCCGTCACCAATTGTGCCGTTTAAAGTTAGTAGATGAAATGGCGTTGAATTCTATACTTACCGAAATTCTGCTTTTACTTGTCTCACTTCCAAAAATAAAGAAAAACTTATATTTCGTTTTTTTTCTTTAATTTTAATTTACTATTTATTTTTAAGTTTCTTTTTTTACTTAACTATCCGCCTAATTACAGACCCAAAAGTCGACTAAAAACTCTCTGTATCTCTTCCGTACCACGGCCAAAACCGGATGGTTCTGACCCGTAGCACGGACAAAATTCAACTCTCCCACAAGTAAGAATATTTTTGGTATTTATACCAATTTGGTGGGTTGATAGAGTGAGAGGAAAAACAATAGAAAACGCATATAAAAGCACTCTATGAAAAACCACTTGACACCATTTACTTGTGTTTTAAAAAAAATTAATTTTTACAAACGTTGCGAAAACGTTGTAAAAGAAATATATGGGTTACAATAATAAATGTATAACGTAAAGTTATGTAATAATTGTGACCGATTTTGCTGGGTGTGCATATTTATAATAACACACTATAAATTAGCGTAATTCTATAGGTGAATAACACACTATGAATTTGTTCTATTTACACAATATTTTGTCAACAAGGTAAAGTGGAGGTATTGACCTCAAAATTGTGTTTGTAGGTTAGGTTGAATTGGACAGGGTGGTAACGGTTGTTGACAGGCGACCGTTACACTGTCATAGACAGTTCACTTCATCTTTAGGTTCCAAGCCATTTTGTATGAGGTACAAACTTTACTGCGTGATGAAAGGTCAAACGTTGATTTTTGGTCATGCCCATTGTCGCCACAGTGAACATAATTGTGGTATTGTTCCTTACAGAACTTGGCAAAATGTTCAAATGTCTGGTATTTGTAGCATTTTGTTAACCTGACGAAGTCTGACATTCTACATGAGGACCATAGGTTAGATATACACGACGGTTTTTGATGAGGATATTCCTGCACTTCATTTCAAGTCCTCGATCTTAATAGATTCAGAGTTTTGTTTAATTAAAGCTTCTTTAATTGTCTCGGTTTTTTCGGCCCTCTCCATTTCGTAAATGATTATCTTGAGCAGACACTAGCGGTGCTACCAGCCCAGCAATCGAAAGTTCTTTACTGGCTAGGAAGAAATTCAGATCTTCTTTTTTTTTATGGTTGTCACTGGGTCTTTCGTTTTGTTCCTGTTACTAGGACAGGGACCTGAGGTAGCGTATTTTCAAAGTCTGCGCATACGAGACTTTTCTCAGATTGAAGTGTTTCCACTATTTCTGATCGTTCTAGAAGTCGACCCGGCTATCTCGAGGCTCATCAAATGGCCTGCGTCTGCAGTGGCATTTAGACAATCTTGCAGGTTTTCCCTTGCCCCACAGTTAATCTTGGAGATCTGTCTGATCTCCAATTCTAATGCCTTCACAGCCTCTTTTAGTGCACCAACTGAGTCAGCTCCTACAGGCTATGTGGTACATTGCTGAGATTCATCCTCCATGCAGCCTCGTGGTCATCAGTTCGAACTCGCTTGTTGCGGTTCGAAGCTGATGAAATGCAGGTGATCTATCGAAGGCCATTTTTCCCACCACCCTATCTACACTGAGTTCCTCTGTGTTTCACTGTACAGTGGATTTTTATTGCACCCTTTAAAAGTAAAGAATTCAGTCGCAGTTTATACGGTAAATTGGTACAAAATAGAGCTTTGCGCAGTGCGGATGCTGCGCTATCCATCTTATACTCAAATATAAAAAATAATACAGCCTAAGCAGCTATCGCAGCCACTTTAAAACTAAATATAGGATCCAAAAACTACAGTTGCTTATGACATTTAATAATTGCATTAAATTAACGTAAAAATATGGGGTTTGCCCATATGCATGTTAAATCATCCCATCTTTGATATTCCTCCATCATTTGGGAGTTTCATAATTGGTAAGTTCAGAGTTTTTTGACTGCGTTGTTAATTTTATATCTTACACATTTGTGTTTTTAATTCAATTCAGCGTAACCCGTATTTATAAATGAAACCATCAAACAAATTTTCCAGGATGAAAGTTTAAAATTTGAAATTATTGTCTTCGCTCAAAATCCAAACAATCCAACAATGGCACGCATAAAGATATTCTAAATATGTATACTGTTTTACAACCACTTATCAGTCAACTATAAATATAGTAAAAAACCTAAACATCGAAAATATCATTTTCCCCAATTTAAAAAATAGAAGATAAAAAAAAAAAGTTAAAATCCCGATAAAGCTACTCGTATACAAGATGAAAGTAAATAGTAGTTGTTAGGATGATACAACAAAATTAAACTTTATCCAAAGTATGGTGAGATGTGTGCGCTGTCTATATATTATGTACTTTGTACAAAGAGTGTATCTGTCTGTATATGTATATACGTAGGTATATATAAATCCCGATTTTATTACATTTTTACTTGGCTATATACATAATATACAATCGACTATATAGCTATATACACAGATAGACAAATTTACTTTCATTCATTTGCCATTTTAACATATAGTATATATACGAGTCCTAAGAGCAAAATATTTTTGTGTATATATACCGTAACCGTATACACTTTGCAGATACATATTTAATTCTTCGACTTTATACCACTTTGATTGGAAAATTTAGATAAATCGGTAAATAAATATTAAATACACATTTATCAATTCGTCTACTAAATTCAAGAGGGTGGATTAATGTTTTAAAAGTAATGTTCTATATATAGGTAGTTCTTGAGATTGTTGACGTATATAGAAAACTGCTTTTACATGCTTACACTTATCAACTTCAAATTATAATTAAAAAAAAATAAAAATTTGTGGAACACGAACACTCAATTGATTATATGCAAATGGCGTTTTCTTAAACTATGAGTAAGCTATAAATGTTATATGTATATGGAAAATTTTCACGCTTTTCATTAAATCTGTGAAATAATTAAAATTTAAAATCTAAACGTGATTTGTTATATATTTATTACTTATGTGTGCATACTGGCTACATTAATTTAGTCGGTCGAAAATATTTTAATAAGTTGAAATATATACTTTTATTTTGTCTATATAAAAATGCTGATCGGCGGCTTAATGCCTGCGTTGAAGCAATTGACTTGTCGAATCATTTTTTTTCGTTGCTCTATAACAGATTCAATTTTCTATAGGAGATAATTTCATATACTGTTTATCGTTAAATTTAAATTAAAAAATTAATTTAATATTTTCTAAAACAATAGAAATTAAATAAATAACTTTCTCACGCATGCCATAAATGCAGATATTGAAAAAATTGCTTTTTCCACGTAGCGGAAAAATTTTGAAGCTAATATACGAGCAGTTTGACATTTATGATTTATTTTAAGAATACAAAATAAACAGATCTGTGAGAAAGTGCCTTTTTTGTATTAAACAAAATTACTGATTATTTATAAAAACAATGTATAATTATTTATTATTTTCCCCATATAGAAAACTGTTTGTAGATCTGTCGGGAGAAAATTGAAACTGATTGTTAATACATATATAAAGATATGACATTTCAGTTTTGTTTGGAAAACATAGTACAATACAATAATCATTGAAAAAAGTGTATCGTGTTCAATCAATAAATATGTGATCTATTTAAAACAATAAAAGAAAAATAATTACACAAACATAAAATACATATATCAAAAACAGGTTCAAAGTTGACGAACAAATTATGTTTGATTTAGATATTTATATTTGTAAACAATAAACGTAGGCTTTTGATCACATCAATAATGTCTCAAATGAAAGTGAAAACACAACCAAAATCATTAAATACTGCGGAGTACCGCAATGTGTAATATTTATCAATCGAGTTATGTCTCAATGCGGATTCCAAAAACGGCATTAGATTCACCGTTGGTGATGGCCAAATGGGCACTTATTTTGAAGATGGTGAAAGAATTTTCGTATTTACAGCCATCATTATGAAGAAAAGTCAATTCTAACGGCGTTAACAAGTGGCTACAAAATTTTAATACACGGGGCATTCCCAAAAGACCCAACCCGTAAAATGGGCAAACATTTACACTTTATTCGATAATACTTCTTTGTGGGATAGTAATAGCAAATTATTTACCATGACTGGTATACCTAGTATATGGGCGTAGTCGATGTCATGAGCAATATGAGTGGCACGATAAGAGTGAAAGATAGCTGTGTCATGAATTTCACGACAAAAATAATTAAAAAGTAATTGTTTGTTTACCACAATTGGGATTTCTTTTCAAGTTTCAGACGCAACAGCAAAGCGATATTTTTCCGATACCATACAATTACTGGCTCTAGGAATGAATGGTTTAATACATTGGCAAACTGGCGAATAAAATAAGAAAGATTTACCAAAATGTTTTCTTAGTTATCCTAATGCAAAGGACAGTTTTAATACTTTAATTAATTGATTGCACGGAGTTCAAAACAGTAACATCTAACTATAAAAGCGGACACACATTAAAAGTTTTAATTGGTGTATCTCCATAGTCCATCAGGGGCCGTGAATTATATAAGCAAAGTAGCAACTATGGAAAGTCTTCCGACAAGGCAATGTTCAATCTAACGGATTTGATCACATAATTAATAGAGTCAGGCGATGCAGTAATGGTCGATAAAGGTTTTTGATCGCTGATTAACTTGCTAGTTGTGGCATAGAGATGATTAGACCAGATTTTTTGATCGAAAAATTTACGAAATCCCAGGTTGAAAGATCAACAAAAATTACATCTGCTAGAGTGCATGTAGAGCGAAGAATTGCGCGGTTAAAGCAGATGAAGATGTTATCTGAAAAAATATGTTCCAGCGTTACGCCATTCATCAACGAAGTAATGATAGTTGTGAGCGCCATCTAAAATTTAACAGCTCCTATTTTAAGTGATAAATTTTAACCTTGCTAACAAAATAATAAATAAATTTAGATAAGTTTTAAATAAATAATAAGGCAAAAATGTATTACAAAAGAATATAATATTTAATTTCAAATAAATAAGAAATAAAAATTACATAAAATATTATTCTTAAAAATAATTTGCCGTTTGCTCTCATATACAAATCGGGAACGTAAAATTTTCATGGCCCCAATCAGTTTATATTTTTTGTTGCTAGATGTCGCTACCCCTACATTTATAGTCCTCAATAGGTAATACCAAGATTTTGTTTTTATGTTTTATTCCACCAGAGGCGCTTTCTCTTCTTTTATACAACCGTCAAAATGATATAACAATAACCATAAAGTAAACTAGAACAAGAGGATTTATGAAGAGGAAATCTTTTTACTGTTACCAGCGCGCGTATCGGTGTATATTGAACCAAATCAAAGATCGTTTTTCGATTATTTCGATTATTTTGTTTTTGTTTTTACGATTCTCGTTCATTCATATTATGTATGTTAGTAGATATACTCGGGTGTGTACTGTGTAGATGTATTTGGTATAGTATTTTGGTTTTTATTTTGTTATGCAAACCAACAACAATGTCTCAACGAGCCGACAAATTTTTGTTCTCTGATCGTACGTTGTTTTATTATACAATATACATTTTCTTATTTTTTAAACAGGCTTATATGAGGATGCGGCTAGTAAGTAAATTATAATATAAATTTTATAAATATATATATATATATATATATATATATATATATATATATATATATATATATATATATATATATATATATATATATATATATATATATAAATTTATAAATATGTACAAGTCATTTTGGATATACCTACGTATGTATATATACAAATATTGCCATTATTGCAAAAGAATTAAACGCAATACGGTTGCTACTGATTTTCTTGAAGGTAATAAATATTTTGTTTTTTTGAAGTGTGGTTTAAAAATTTGAATTTTTGACTCGACAGTGTTCCCAGTTAAATTTACGAAATTTCAAGTTACACACTTAATCATTATTGTAATCTTCCAAAAGTGCTTAAAATTATATGATTAAAATAGGATTTAACAGCGGGATCAATTAGGCTTTAGTATGTTTTGTTTCTGACCCTGCACCGGAAATTGTTGTTAGCTATTAGAAAACACAACATACACGGAGAACCCTTCGTCATTTTGACAGAGCCAGAATATTTCCAATCTAAAGTTTCACCTGTTAAATTCCAGGATCACTGAATAACTGATTTCAAAACTTCACAAACCACTTAAAAAGTGTATTAAGAGCTAGAGATTAATAATAGGGCATGAAAAGCAAACTGCCATAATACTTCGCACAGGTTAGACCACAGCAGAAGTCTAAAACGCTAACCATAATAGAAAAAATAATTTATTTCAAACCTAATTCATTTACATATATTACGATTACAATTTTTTTTAAATCAAATACTAGTTTCAATTAAGCAACGTTTTCCATCTCTTGTCTTTACTGTACAAATTTCTTTTTCTCTTTCGGATTTCTTTTCTGGCTTCAAAATTTGTATGATTATCCTTTATTACGCGCTCCATATGCCATTTACTATGTTTTCTTATTAATATTAGGATCATTAGATTCAATAAAAAAATACGATGGTCAAAGCAAGTATTGTCTTTCTTATAAAATTCACGGTCTATATGTTTATTTAGTAACATGTTCACTATATGTTGTTTCAAACCAATAGTATGGGCGTTGCTTTTAAAAGTTTGTTCAAACTGATTTATTTGGCGCCTACACAATTCAAAAAATTCCTGAGATGGTGTCTGCAGTTTTCCGAACGTATCACTCAAGTAATTTTTATGATGAATTAATAATTCTGATTTACATTCTAAATAATCATTTTCCTTTACTAGCACCATTGCACAGTTTAAGCAGTTAAATTTTTTGAAAACTCTTTGAATTAAGTAACCAACAAAATACCGGATCGATACGTCTGAGTTAAATCCTAGTTCATCAGGTATTGATTCTAATTCGTTGTTGAAATCCATTTCAATTTCCTCTGATTCATCGTCGTCTGGAACATCAATACGAACTTGACAGTTTTTTGTCGAACTATTTTCGATGTCGATTGATCTCTTATCTTGATCAGTTTCATCCTGTTCAATTTCACGGATAATCTCCAGGAGGTTTGTGTCATTATCCTCCTCGCAATTTGATATAGTAGTGAAAGACGTTAAATATTTGATTGATAATAATTTTGCCACCGTAAAACTAAATTCTTGAACTGAAGGATTAGAATTATTACCGTTAGCACACCGTATAAGCGCAAATGTGTTCTCCAATGCGTCCTGGTTCAGCCTAGACGTTAAAATATATTGAACATCGGTGCATTCTTGTACCAGCGACTTTAGGATGTAAAGAATTCCGTTAATGGTCTGTATCATTCCATCGAATGAGAACACTTTTTTACCATTTGTTAATTTTATGTTTTTCAAATATTGCACCATATTTAGTAGAAAATTATATATTTCACTTGTGTGATCATATCTTAAACCCGATTTAAATTTATTTACGTCAAACATGTGTTTTGAATTTAAAATGTCAAATAATTTATCTAATTTGTCGAATAAATTCCATGTTGCATAAACCTTAGATTTCACCGAATCAGAAAATTTATTTAAATCAGCAACAGTTTTAATTCCGGCCACAACACTGCGACTAAATACCTGTGTTGCAAGCTTCACCTTCATTTTGTCGAAATGAACAGGATTCACATGCTTTTCATTTAACTTGGGGCACATTCTAGTTACGGAAATTTGCTCTAATTTATAGAGCTCTCTCACAACATCCCAGCTTGCTATGCCATCGGAACAATCGATATCGGATGTGAGCAATGCGTTTCGGAAAGACTTAAACAAATGAGGCGAATCAAACATTCCTACTATTTTTGTAGGGCCGTTGTAATTTAATATTGGATTTTCCCTCGTAGCTCCCAAGAATGCTAAAGATTTTCGATTATTTGACCCCTGGTCACAGATAATCGCACGAACAGACAAGCCCAATGAAAAACATAAATCTAAATTTTTTGATATCAAATTATTTAGAACATCAGATTTTATAGGGTTATGGGATACATAGTAGCATAATATATTTTTCCAATTTTCTATTAGGCCCCGAACCATAAAGACACATATATGAGTTCCAATTTCAGAATCTCGTGAATCTTCCCCAAGATCAACATATCCGTCAATGCAGTCTCTTAACATATTATACTTCAGATCTTGTCGTATTTTGATTTCGTCGAAAACTAACGAACATTGCTTGCCGGTAACTGATAATCTTTGAATCGTTTCTTTCAATTTATTGAAAATAAATGGATTATTGTTGCCAGGGGGAATATTTTTTATTGGTTGCCATCTTATAAGTGACGATTTCGAAGGCAATTCGAAATTTAATCGATCCCTCATAAAATTATACGCTTTTGGCGACCGGTAATACATATTTTGTGCAATGGTTTTAAATTCATCGGCCCATCTTTGTCGTTTCTTTCTATCTAATAAAATCATTTTGCAGAAAATTTTAGATTGCTCACTTTTGTTTTGTTCATCAATCACAGTAGTTAAATTTATTTTGGTTTTAAGTTTTAAATTATTCACTTTTTTATTCAATATGCGATTTTGTTGTTGAACATTTTTCACCTGTTTTCCTAAATTAACTTTTTCAATTTTTAGTTTATAAATTTGAAAATGTAACTTTCGGTTTAATTTTCTGTAAACCTCAATATTTTTTTCGGACCGCTCACAGTATATGCACGAAAATGAACTGGATGGTACTGATTTTTTGTCGAAATAAGGATCCGGCAAACCGGCAATTTGTTCTAAATTTAAATTAGCAGTAACGGCAACGCCACTACACTTTGTATAAGTTTTTAAATTCGAAATATTATTACCAAATTTAGGAGTAAATTCTATTTCATTAACTGAATTTAATTGTTCATTGACCTCGATAGAAACATTATTATTTTGTAATTGAATGTTAGTATTACCCATTTCGCTTGATCTTGACGCAGATATTTGGTTTCCTTGTGGCAAAAATAATGTGGGGACGGCATTTCTTTTTAACAATCGCTTCAAGAAACATTGTGGATCGAAATGCTTCGAACATACGAAAATGTTTTTTTTACTCGAAGGCGATATTTGGCAATTTGTTAACCACAACTCGTGCTTGTCATAAACTTGCGAATATTTAAAGAGGCGAGCCCCATTTTTCCGTTTTGAGTCGCAATTTATCACAGCACATTTATGACCCGAAGGACCACCCATGAACACAAAAATAAAATTCACACTCACAGAAATTGTACCCAAATTAAATATGTATTACAATTTACAAAACTAAATATGTGGTACTAATAAAAATTTGAAAATAAAAAAATGTGTTTTGGATTGTTTTTCAAAATAATTAATAAAATTAAAGAATCAAGGATGATAACATTTTTTGAAAATGATTGAATAATTTGTATTCGTATCAAACAATAAAATTAATAAGTCACCATAAATTTTAATCAATACGTGTAGGTACTATTTGATACTATCCAGCTTGTTGTATAGAATGGAATTGTGTTTTATTTTATGTAAAATGTATTTAAAAAAAATATTCCTAATCTCCTTCTCGTATTTACAACTCGAAAAATAAAAAATATAAAATCATTTTTTCCTTTTGTTTTTGCATCACCTTTTCATGCGCACATGACCTTGTATATTATTATACTCAATAGAATAAAATGAGATCAACTATCAACAATGAAATTTTATTTGGTTGTTGTTTTTATTTTTTCCGATTCTGAATCTAGTACCAAAAATTAGTGTATTGGCTTTGTCGCTAGTTTCACTAAAGAATAAATAAATTGTTCTCATTAAACTCTCTTCTATTCTATTTACTTTATGCAATAACTAAAATAGAAGGCTATCATTTTGGAACCTTCAGAAAACTTCGGCTTGCATACTCGAGTGAGTGGGATAACGCCTGGGGTTGTTTCCCTTAAGAGTCTCTTGAAGCCTTTACTATTATTGATATTTATTGATGATGTAAATATCAGCCTGCTTAATTCAAGGTTCTGGTTATCATGTTTTGATGATATATGTAATGGAAATATACATTAAAGTGGGGTTTATAAAGGGTGTTTTTTTTATAAAGTTACACAAGTTTAAATCATAATAAAACAAAGAAATATATTTTTAATATCAATGAAACGGGCTTTATTGGATAGAAAATTTTATGGCATTAATGTTTAAATATAATTTCGGCCATGTGGCCACCACGACTGGCGCGTATAAGGCGCAATCTGGAACACATATTTTCACAAATTGTTCGCAACATTTGCGGCCGTATTTCGCCAATAACTCTTCGAATGTTGATTTCCAGGTGTCAATTGTCTCTGGTTTATCGACGTAGACAAGTGACTTTACATAACCCCAAAGAAAATAACCCTTGGAGGCCAATTAATTGGAATAAATCTTAAATCTTAAATCTTTATGAACATATTAACATATTTAAGTTATACAACTCATTTACATATGCGTTTTAGTATTTCATTTTAGATATTTAGTATTAAACATTTCGTTAGTTTTTATGAAATTTAAAAAATTATTATTATGGCTACCCAATACATATATGACTAATAAAAGTTAAATGTTATAAAATAAAATAAAATAAATTAAAAGAATGAAATAAAATAAAATAAAAGAAAATAATAAAATAAAACAAAAGAAAGTAATAAGATATAAGATATAATAAAATAACAAAATAAAATAAAATTAAAATAAAATAAAAAATAGAATAAAACAGATTTCATAGATCACTTGATAATAATTACAACTCTAATGTCTTTTCGCGAAGTTGAAATGGTTCTCGTATTGTTTTTTGAATTTTCTAGAGGTTTTCGAAAGTTTAATCTCCAACGGCAAAGAATTCCAAAGTGATAGTCCCCCACTAAACAATGACTTGTTAAAATGTTTAGTTTTGTTTTTTGGTAAAAGTAAATTATTTAAGCGACTGGACCTTAGATTGATTAGCTTATTAGCCAATTATGCAGGCTGCTTATTTTTCAATACATTAAATATGAAAAGACATGTTCGGAAGTCATAAAATTCTCTTAATGTGCATCCTAGTAAGGCTCGAGAGTATACTGATATATGGTCAAATTTACGTAGACTGAACACATACCTTATGCAAGCGTTAAAAAGTAATTGAATTCTATAGAAATATTTTTCCTGCATTCCATATAATGCTGTCATACAGTATGTGAAGTGAGGTCTTAAATAGGTATCAAAGAATTTTAATCTTAATTTAGTACTCACAAATTTTGTTGTTGCCCATAACTTCCTTAAATTAACTTTTTGACTTACCCAATTTATATGATCTTCCCAGTCAAGACGGTTATTAATGATAACACCAAGGTTTCTCGCATTTGGAACGAACGGTATTAATTCATCCCCCAGTTTGACCATTGGTGTTAGATTTAGTTTAATATCTCTATTGCTTATAAGCATACACTGCGTTTTCCTACTATTTAATTTTAAAGTATTCTCTTTAGACCACCTAGTAATTCTCTCTATATCTTCATTTAATTTTTGAACACAAGAATTAAGTTCATTACTATTACAGCGTATGTATATTTGCAAATCATCTGCATACAAATGATATTTGCAATGAACCAGCTGCTTAGAAATGTCATTAATGTATAAAGCAAATAGAATTGGCCCCAGCACTGACCCCTGAGGTACACCTGCTGTTTTTGCCAGCATTCCAGAGCTTTTTGATCCGTTACAAACAATTTGCGACCGATTTGATAGATAGTTCAAAATTAGAGAACACGCAGAAGAATGGAAATAAAATATCTGTTTGAGTTTTTCAATAAGCAGTGTATGATTAATACAATCGAATGCCTTACTAAAATCAAAAAAAGTTAAAATAGTTGTTTTACCAGAATCCAGCTCTCTTCTTATATCATCTACAACATGCAAAACAGCTGTTTCTGTACTAAAGTCCGGCCTGTATGCGGATTGAAAGGGGTTAAGTAAATCATATTTATTGAGAAAAACTAACAATTGATTTAAGATAACCCGTTCACAAACCTTCGAAAGTGCCGGTAGTAGACTTATTGGCCGGTATTCTTCAACACTTTTAGGATTTTTTGTTTTCATTAGAGGCAATACTTTGGCCGACTTCCAACACCTTGGATATATACTGGTTGTTAATATTTGATTAAAAATATGTAATAAATAGTAGCCTATAACGGGAAACAGAATTTTAATCAATTTTAATGGTATATTGTCCAATCCTATCGCATCAGACTTGATAGAAGATATAGCGCTATCCAGCTCACCAATGTCAATATTTCTAAAGGAAAAACTGTTTTCAGTCATATTCGAGTTAGGTAAGATTTCCTGTAATGTAGAGTCAATTGTTATATCAATGTCACTTAATGGAACAGAACTAAAAAATTCATTTAATTCATCCAGTTTACAGTTAATAGTATTTTCATCTTTGGATTTTCTGTCCAAACCCAGATTCCCAACTCGTTTCCAGAACTCTCTAGCAGGCAAACTAGGGTCCAAGTGTGTAATGAGATAACTTTGCTTAGCATTTTTGACCAGATTTTTAACAGTATTCCTTATCCTCTTATAGTCTCTAAAAGCTTCAGTCGTTCTCAATCTTTTCCACGTTGTATATGCAAAGTCACGCAGGTTTATCCAATATAAAATATCTCCATTCATCCACGGTGGTACTTTGACATTGTTTTTGAGCCGAGTAATGGGTACAAATTTCTCATATAAATTCGAAACTAGGCTGTTAAAAAAATTAAGTTGTTCATCAACATTAGGGATATCAAAAACTTGGTTAAAAGGCAACCGACCACAGTAACTAAACAAAGCCGGCATATCGATCTTGTTGTAGTTTCTAAATTCAATTGCTACATTGTCAGCATTTTCAAGTGTTTTATATGAAAAATATATTAGATCATGATCAGCAAAACCTACAGAAATTTGATTTAAGAATTGTATTTTTTCAGTATTGCTGATCACATGATCTAATAATGATGGTTCGGCATGAACAGGAAAGTGAGTCGATTGTTCAAAGTTCACAATTTTCAAAGACAATCTGCTCAATGAATCAATATACTTTTTAACTAGGTTACTTTGCTTCAACAAATTATAATTAAAATCGCCACATATTATAATATCAGAAAACATTGAAGAATAGTTAGATAGTATAGCTTCTAGATCGTTAACACAATCCATGCCAGGAGGCTTATAAACCAATCCGAATAATATTTTTTGACTTTTCAGCATTAGACGAATTAGAAGTATTTCTAAGTTTGGTTTGCTATCAATAAATATAATATCGGAAACTATGGAACATTTAACATAAACACAGATGCCACCACCACCATCACTATTTCGATCATTTCTTAATATTTTGAAACCAGGTATTTGAATCACAGTATCTGATATATAATCTCTTATCCTAGTTATCCTAGTATCCAAAAATTGGACCATTACGCGAAATTATTCTTTCATCAAAAGTTTTTTATGAGTAAATCAATTGTAGCGCGCGCTGTGTGGCATGGGGCTCCGTTGTTGGAACCACATGTCAGCAAGATTAATACCATTGACAGTAACATTCTGACCATCATCGTTTTTGAAGACACATGGTCCAATGACTCCGCCAGCCCATAAAGCGCACCAAATAGTAATTTTCTGTGGATGTAATGGTGTTTCGAGAAAAGCTTGTGGATCATCCTTACTCCAAATGCGACAATTCTGCTTATTTACGTACCCATTCAACCAAAAATGGGCTACATCGGAGAAAAACAATTTTGAACGGAAATTCAACATCAATATCAATCAAACAAGCCGAATTGGCGGCGCATACGATGGTTGTTTTTCATTAATTCCTGCACAAGTTGAATCTTGAAAGCTTTTAAGCCAAGATCCTCTCGTAAAATCTTTCATAAAGTAGAAGGACACAACTCCAGTTGCTGAGAACGGCAACAAATTGATTGATTTGGATCTTGTTCAATGCTTTCCTGTACAACGGCTACAGCTTCTTCAGTGCGCACTGTTCGGCGTCTCATGGGATGCACATATTATCATTAAGAGTAAATGTGGTCCGAAAACGATCTATTGTTATTCGAATTAGTCGCTCTGAAGAACGATTATATACGCCTTAAAATGGACGAAGTGCACGATAAGTTTGACGTACAGAACCATTATTTTGGTAAAAAATTTCAACAATTTGCAAGCGTTGCTCTGATGTAAGTCTATATCCATAACGAAATGTCAAACCAAACTAATCAAAAAGCAACTATCAGATGTTAAATGGGTTATCAAATAAAGCAGTGTTGCCAACTCAAAGTTGTAAACCTCTAAAAAAAACACCTTTTATTTTTGGAAGGATTTAGCTGTATACCGTTTACAACTCTCTGAATGAAATTCGGATTAATCGTACGATTTGTCAAAGCCAAATAAAGACGTAGCTCCAAAGTACCGAGATCACCAACATCCTCAGTTTGTAGCTATGAAAAGGAAAACGAAGAACTTCGTAAACAATTAAGTAAAATAGAAAAGATCACATCTCAACTTAGTATAGAGATTAACATACTTAAGAATGAAAATGGTGAGCTGAAACATGCACTTCAAGCCAAAGAAATACAGGATCAAGTTGCATCAGAATTCTTCACTGATGAAGATGAATTACGAGACGAAACAAACAAAAAAAGAAAAGCTGAATCTTCCCCAGAAACTGCAGGTTCAAGCCAATCCTCAAAATCAAATGACATGATTGAAATTCAACAAGAGGCTGAGATAGCCAAACCCAAGGACAAGGCTCCGCCTCCAATCAATATAATGGGAATAACTGAATATGGCACTATTCAATCTCTTATGAAATCAATTACTGATAAAGAATACAGAATCGTGTCTCTGAACAATAACATATGGAAAATCAACACCACAGACGATGACACATATAGAGCATTATCTACGAAGCTTACATAATCTGGGAAAGAATGGTACACTTATATGAAGACAAAATGACCGACCGATAAAAGTGATGGGTAGAGGTCTTCATCCTACCCGTAAAATAGAGGATATAATAGACGATTTAAAGGGTGATGATAGAAAACGACGCAAACATAATTAAAAAAGAAAAACAAGAAACTGAGCAAAGGATCAAAATTAACAGGGGAGGACTCTATTATTCATGATTTAATAATAAAGAAAAAGTAGAAAACATTTTTACCATTAAAGCTATTCTCAATATGAGGGTTAGAGTTGAAATATTAAGAAAGACCACTAGTTTAATACCCCAATGTAGAAAATACCAAGGCTTTAACAAGAGCCTAGATGGAAAAATGCTCCGGAAGACATCTAGCACAAGCCTACCAACTGGGGAAAACTAGCACCAAATATAGATAGCTATAAAGAAATGCAAACACTGAGGAATAGAAAAACTCAGTTTAAGCACAACCGTGAAATATCATCAGAATACCACCGGAAAACTCAGCGAAAGCTAACCAACAATCCTTTGCAGCAGCGGGCCCAAAGACATGCTCGCAGATTGTCCAGTAGCAACAGGAGCCATTCAATACTAAGGAAAATCAAGAAACATCAATTCTTGAAAAATTCTTAGAGTATGAAGCTTTAAACTTGGGCATAGCGAAAACTGAAAGGGACACAGAAGCCGTACATAAACGGCTAAATATGCGAGAAGCAGTGAATGAATTCACTTCTATGATGCACTAATAAGCATAACAACAAAACATTAAGAATTGCCGAGGCTGGAATGCAAATGGCTACTGCCCCAAGCTAGAAATTTTCTTACACATGGAAAAGATAGACATATGCCTAATATTTGAATCCGACTTTACAGAAGTGTCATTCCCAAGAATTCATGGATACCGCTGCTACCATCCCATCCATCCTGCAGCAGGGAAAGCGAGAGGAGGCTCAGCAATATTTGTAAGGGAAAATATCAAACTCTGCGAAGGAGTTAAAATAGAAAAGGAAATTATGCAAGTATCAACCATTAAAGTTAGACTAAATAATGAAAAGGAATATAGCATTTCATCTATATACTGTCCATCACGTCACCAACTGACTAAAGAAAATTATATCGCGTTGCTTAAATCTCTGGGAACCAACTTCATAATTGGGGGAGATTTCACAGGGTATAGACCTGTTTGCAGCAGGGCAAGAATCAAACTGTGAGTTTTATTCTGGTGGGTAAACCAACATATTGGCCTACCGATCATATCAAAATACCAGACGTAATAGACTTCTTTGTAACACAAGAGGTATCCGAAAACTACGTACTGATAGTAACCAATGAAGGAATGTGTTCAGACCACACACCATTTATTAAGACACTGGGTGCAACCATAATCAAGAAAGAAAACTTGCCTAGATTAACAAACAATAAAACAAATTGGGATGTTTTCCGACTGCTGATCGAAGAAAATACAGTATTACAAGTACCAATTAAAGCGTGGCAGTGTACGCCCCTTTGTCAATATAAAATATCGAGGGGCAATAACTTCAGGAAGGCTCGTAAAACCTGGCAGAGGAATAGAGCACCACAAAGTAAATCGAAACTTAATTATTTAAGCAACAAATTGAAGTTGCTAATCAAAGAAATTAAGAACAATTCATTTAGTGAATATCTAACCGGTCTGTCCGGCCAAAAAGACACAGACTATTCGCTCTGGAAAGCAACAAGGACTTAACAAGGACTTAAACGACCGAACATTCAGGTGCCTCCTATCAAAAAGGCTTAAGCTCAAAAAAATCACCTGATTATGACCTAATTTCAGGACAAATAGTTAAAGAACTCCCCGAAAAGGGCTTACGAAAACTGTTCCAAGTAATCAACGCGGCGTTTCGACTGAAATACGTTCCATACTAGTGGAAGGTGGCAGAGATGATTATGATTCCAAAACCTAATAAACCTCCTAACTATAAAACCTCGTATAGACCAATTTCGCTACTTTCTACGATTTCAAAATTATTCGAAAAACTATTGCTTAAAAAGTTGAAATCTGTAAAAGAAGAAAGAACACTTATTCTTTCACATCAATTTGGCTTTATAGTCGGGCACTTTACTAAAGACCAAGTGCATATAATAATTACCCACTTAATTGAAACTACACCGGAAAAGAAGAAAATATGTTCAACTGTCTTCTTGGACGTAGCACAAGCCTTTGATAAAGTATGGCACCGAGGACTAGAGTATAAACTACTCCGAGACCTGCTAAATCAATTTTACCAGATATTAAAATCTTATCTATAGCTGATCGATACTATCGCGTTAAATTTAAAGATGAGCACTCTGATGTAAAACAAATATCGGCTGGAGTTCCATAAGGAAGCGTCTTGGGACCAATATTGTATTTACTTTATACAAGAGATGTATGAACATTTGCGGATGATACTGCAATCCTATAAGCAATTGGAGTTAGCATATAGAAGAGTCAACTGGTAAATTACAAAATGCCATACTAATGCAATATGTAGCTGGACAAAGAAATGGCGCATTCAGCTCAACGAAACGAAATCAATACACGTCAACTTCACTAACAAAAAAGTTAACTTCACACCAATCCATATGAAATCACAGCAAATCCCGTATGCAAATACGGCCAAATACATAGGCATGACACTTGATGCTAAACTCAAGTGGAAAGAGCACGTGAAAGAGAAACAAAAAGAGCTAAACATTATTTACAGGAAAATGTACTGGCTGTTAGGTAGAAAATCCGAGCTAACAGTACATAATAAACTGATATTATATCGGCAGATACTTAAACCTATATAGACATATGGTGTACAACTGTGGGGTTGTACCAAGAAAAACAACGTTGATATAATTCAAAACTTTCAAAACAAAGTTTTACGTGGCATTGTGAATGCACCATGGTATACATTAGAAACGAGCACCTTCATAAGGATCTAAAGATGGAGTACGTTATCGAAGAAATCAAGAACCATGCAAAATAACGTGTACAACGGCTCGGTCAACATCAAAATGCACATAAGCGCCGTATGCTGACCAACACAGACCCAGTCAGATGGCTTCGAAGGACGGAGTTTTTAGATTTAGGACAGTAATGTAATGGTAAATCAGTTTGGAGCTAGCCACTGGGTGAAACTCCACTAAAGTTAACACATTTACTATAGATAAGTTATTAGATGAATTATAATTCAGTTGTAATACGAGTAGATACTAAATAAAAAATTAAATCGTGCAATTTAACCTGCCAATAAATCCGATGAAAGTAAATTTAAATTTTTCGATGATAATTGACAAAGCAATGTATATAGTTAGACCAGGATTCATCCCAGAAAAACGCAATGGCAACACCATAACTAAAGCGACACTTTTATATAAACTATATCAGCCCAGAGTTAACTATCATCCTATAATTTTATCCCATCCCCAGGATTAATATGTCCTAATGTCGCGACAGTTTCATAAAACTATCATCCCAGGAAATCACTATAATCTTGAATTTCGTACCAAACTATCGCAATATCACGAAAAAAAAACAATACACAAAAAAGTCTCATAAAAAAACGTAAATCCATTCAATGATTTGATTTATTAAGTCGGATTCAGAAAAGATTGTGATAAAGTGATGGACGCAGTCAAATGGGTTTTAAACTTGGCCAGTTCGGGTGTTTTTTAAGTATGGCATACTAACACCAATTTATCCTGTTCGTTTCAAAAATCTTCCACGGTCGTGAGCGAGCCAATTTAGATTTAAGCTAACTATATTTCATATATTTTTGATTATTTTTAATTATTTCACCAGTCCCATCGTCTCCAGAGTCAATTGAGTGAAAGTGTCGGATTAGCTCGGGTATTTTTTAAGTTTGACATACTAACATCAATTTATCCTGTTCGTTTCAAAATACCTATAATTGACTCTGGAGACGATGAGACTGACTGGTGAAATAATTAAAAATATCGAAAATATATGAAATGATTAGCTTAAAGCTAAATTGGCTCGCTCACGACCGTGGAAATTTTTTGAAACGAACAGGATGGAACTGGTGAAATTAAAAATAATGAAAAATATATGAAATAGTAATCTTAAAACTTTATTATGTTTAAAATTTTAATCTTTAAACGTAATTTGTAATGATTTCGCAACTTGTATTTACTGATTTAGTTTTTAGATGCATTACATAGTTCTATCATGAGAGATAAACGATACTATCACTTGTATTACCTGATGTACATTTTTAATTTTTCTGGGATAAATTTGTATACGTTACAAAGCTAGGTCCATGAAGTTGTTGATGACAATATAGTTTGAAGCTGAACTTGGAGATCAATAGTCTCTATATCGTCTTATCTGAAATTTTATTTTGATCTTAAATGTATTATGTATTATAGTTAAGACAAGTTAAAATCCTTATAAGAGTTAATATCTGCACACACTATACCTTATAACATTATAGAAAGTCAAAATACATTTACCCTGCAGTTGTTTTGGCATTTTACTAATCATATAATATGTATATAGTATTTACACACGGATATCTACTGTAGTCTATATCTATAAAATTGTCTCTAATCTATAAAATCTCCGTAAATCAATAATGAGGCAAAACACTTTGCATATTTTATATTTTGTTATTTGTGTCATGTTTATTCTATATTATATCAAATATAAACAAATTCATTATCTAAATCGTTATATTTATTTTATATGAAACAACTAAACAAAAATACACCAAACCACTTAACATACATACAATTATACATATAAAAAAGTAGAATCCTATATTTATACTCGTATAGTATATATTGTATATAACACAAGAATAGATTAGAAGTTTTAGAAAACAAAATATTATCAATAATAAATAATTCATTGCAAATTGTAATATTCACACGCTGATAACTTCGAGGCGGGCGCGCTTCATTCAAAAGCATATAATTTTTTTTTCCTATTTCCTATTAAATTACTCTGTCATAAAGCAATTTCGTTTAAAAAACAAAATAAAAAATACCGGCAATAACATAAAACCAAAAAAAAAAAAATTAAACATGGTTCGTACTTGAAGAAGGTACTCTAAACTGCAAAAAAAAAAAAAAAACTAATTCTAATCTTGATTTGACACACGCATATGTCAATTTTCCCATTCGTGCGCGCACCTGAAATCAAATCAAACGTTTTCAAAAAATATAAAATAAACGTGCATATACATAGATAAATATATATCACAGTGAACCTGTCGACCATATTTGATGGTGTGTAATATGCAATGTTTCTATAAAGTTCTTGTAAAGTTATGACGCGTGCCAGTATTTTTATTTAACGATTTTTATGGATCCGCAGTTCACATGAAACAAATGTATCATAATAAATACAGTTTCCCCTACTTATATTATTTATACGTAGGTTCATGCACACACAAGACACATGTTGCGTTTATTTTTAAGATTTAAACAATACATACGTATATACATATGTACATACATATATACATTCAGCAGGCAAGAGATATAGCCATTTAGAATTACAATATTATAAAAGGATATTTCTATGAACGATTCATCTTTTGTTTTGTCGTACAAATAAAATCGCGATTTTATAAAGTCGTCGTGTGTCAATGATATTTAATTTTCTATTTAAAAAACAAAATAATATCAGTTTTATTGTTATTTTTGTGTGTGTATATATACATTATGTGTGTGTGTGTTTGATCTCAGTTTGATGGATGTGAACGAATGTTTTGATGGGTATTAACATAGGTAATCCAAGGATATATAGAGCGCATACACAATGATGATGTGTATTTTTATTTTCTCAAGCAATGGGTGGTCGTTTTAAATTTTTACTCATGTTTTTTGTTGTATGTATTTCGAAAATAGAAATAATAAAGGCAACCTGCAGCCTTTTGTTAGATTAATCAGCATAGATTTTTATTTTATTTTATCTGCATGTGAAATTTATTAGTTTTAATAGTGCGCGAATCATTTATTTTTTGGTTGCACACTCGGCGACAAACTGAAATCTGCTGGGATGTTCTATCATCACTTCGATTCGCTTCGATAGACATTTGTGTCTCTTTTTTTACGAACAAATTTGTGCCCCATTTCGTTTTTTGAATTACGTTTTGTCTATTGCGATCTCAGCCTGTTAGAATAAATTTGCAAGCTATCTCTTTTTCCTCTTTTCACTGGCCATCGAAAATAAAAATATTGGTGATATTTTATCGAATGAATTTATAGAAATAGAATCGAATACTCAATATAAATTGCGAAATAGAATACAATATTGTTCGTAAAAAAAGAGACACAAACGTCTATCGAAGCGAATCAAAGTGCTGATAGAACATCCCAGCAAGTTTGTTGACAATATATAAACAGTTAATTGAGCACCAGCATTACGAAAATCTTGAATTTGAAAAATAGGTTATTTGCAAAACAATATGACCAATTTCAGACTGAGAACCTTTATTTGCTCAGTTAATAGTAAGTTGATTGGTATAAAGTTTGTAAAAATAACTCAATCAAAATTAAGGTTATGTTCCAAACTATATGATTGTTTATTAACCCCAATTCCCTTTCGAAGGAACTGTTTTGTGAATGCCTCTAATTCCTTTGACATCTTCTACAGATCCTATAGTAAATTGATGTCTTCTTATGATTTATTCATTAATTTTAATTTTTATATTTATATTATACCCGATTATAATAAATATAAATATCTATATGAGTGTCGAAGGAATCATTTTGATTGCCATATTCATCATATTGACGATAATGGTAGACCTGACTTATACCACTTCCTTACATGTTTCAAAAGTATAAAATTGACAATATGTTGCACTTTAAGGTATATTTTAAGGTACCTAAACCTCTATATACATCGATAATTTCGAGTATAAACTAGATGATCGAAAAATTTGATTTATTTTTAAAGTAACGGTTCGATTATTAAAACAAAATTCGCAATATTGAATAATTTAGAATGTAAAGAAGTACAGTTTGTTAACTAGTCGTTACTATTCAAATAAATTTTAAATTTGTTCATCTAGTGCTGTGCTGGGATGTTCTATCATCACTTCGATTCGCTTCGATTGACATTTGTGTCTCTTTTTTTACAAACAAAATTATGCTCCATTGCGTTTTTTGAATTACGTTTTGTCTATTGCGATCTCAGCCTGTTAGAATAAATTTGCAAACTATCTCTTTTTCCTCTTTTCACTTGCCATCGAAAATAAAAATATTCGTGATATTTTATCGAATGAATTTAGAGAAATAGAATCGAGTAGGCTATGATCACAATATAAATTGCGAAATAGAATACAATTTTGTTCGGAAAAAAAGAGACACAAATGTCTAACGAAGCGAATCGAAGTGATGATAGAACATCCCAGCACTGGGTTTTAAATTTATCATAATATTACGTAATACGTTTACGTTGTAATTTCTTGTTTTAGTCAGGTTAGCCGCAGCGAACAGGGCCGCTGACAGCTCGTGTCGTGATTTTTAAACAAAAATGTAGTTTTTCCGTAATTCAAAGAAAGTGCAATAAAAAAATGTTTGTGAGCTGAAGTAACATGAAAAATAAAATTTCTGAATTGAATATAAAAAACGGATGGAAGGTAGCGATAAGAAACATAAACCATCCCTATAAAGGCATAACATATAAGTACATGGTACAACAAAACGAAATATTTGTTCGTTTTGTAATAAAGCTCAGTTGCAACTACATGAGAACTTTAAAACGGATTTGCGGTCAAACAAATAGAATTACCATTTTTATTAAAGTTTTTAAATTAAATTGTTATGTATATTTTTTAGTTTACTTTAAACTCCAATTTTCAAGAAATTTGAATTCGGGAATGAATTCTTAAATAACTCGCAAGAGTTAAACTTTCCTGGCTGAAGACGATGCTCTTGCGAAGCGTAGTCTTCAATTACGCAGGTAGGTCAAATCTTTTAATTGGCAGTCGTGTTCTGAATCTCAATTATTTTTCTTTCTATACAAACTTTTGCGTGCAAGATAAATCGTGAATTTGGCTAATATTCATTCGTATTCAAATGAAACAAGTGATGTTACTTGAAAATTTTTAACAATATCTACGGTTTAGGCTTCGTTGGATTATAACGTTTGGGAACAGTTTTCGAAACTTACATTTATATACACATATGTGATTTATATATAATTACATACATATATAAACATAGTTTCAGAATTTAGTAGGAAATTACCTAAACGGAATCTTCTAATTAATATCCTCAATTCTCAAAAGCTTTTTAGATTACCATTTCTGTCAACCAAAATGAATTTCAAACTGTGATACGATAAATTGTTTACGTTAAATTATAATACGACAAACTGTTATTAAATGTGCTTAATCGTCATCTGTGCCATAATTTGAATGAATTGAATTAACATTTTAAATTTTGATCTGAAAAATTAATTGCCTTAAACTATTTTCAAATGTTTTAATTAAAATTCAAATTTGGAATTCGAAATTGTCGGTTTCAAAAAATTTGATTACAAAATTTATAATATTCTCAAATTTATAATAAATTGAAAAATAAAAACAATATTAAAATCCTTAATTTCAATTTAATTCACTTTGAAGTTCAGAATATGAATTTCGATATTTCAGCGATTTATAATTCCAAAAATCGATTAAAAAAAAATGCACGGACAGTATACATCCTGGATCCACAGTGTTGAAAATATCTTAAGAGACTACAACATCATGCGGGCTAGGCCTATCTATCGGGCAGTTCTACAGGGTATCAGACAGAAAATTAGGCGAAATGCTGACACTGCCCTAATATCTTCCAACATATTCGATGATGAGTGGACGGCAATCAAAAATGTCTCTCTCTCCATTACGCTGGGACTTGAGGACACTAGAGCATTAACTCAGCAACCTATATCTCAAAGAAGTATGACATTAGACGAATTCAACGCGAATGTTAATCACCAATTTTCGCTAATTGTCAATAAGATTACAACGGAAGAGTATTCGACCGACACAATTACTGTTCTCATCGAAACCGTGCCCTGTCTTTATCAGAGGCTTACGCATTTTGTCTGTATAGATCCAGAATTTGAATTATAGAAATTTCGCAATTCATAAGAAATACCAACAATTCAGTCAACTAATCAAAAGATTCGGAACAAATCTTTCTGGAACTGTGACCTTAAAAAATTAAGGAAATCTACTAGGAAGCAGAAAAATAAAGCAAAGAAGTCTAAGTGACTGCAGTTTGATTGGGATAACTCTTGTTAACACAAAAGGAATATAAAAGAAGTTTAAGATCGGCTCAAAGAGCCTTTTGGTTGAAATCAACAGCCTATCTGCGGTCGCTGGACTCAATAAAGCTTTGACTAAGAACAGTGTGTGTAAACTTGATTCTCTTCGTCTACCGGACGGACAGCTTACCTCTTCCAACAAGGAGATTGGTGAACTGCTCCTTTCTGTTCATTTTCCTGGTTGTGATATTGTTAACTCAGATGATGTTGCTGTCGAGCTCACTAGGACGTCTGTTGTAAGTCCCGATTGGAATTTGGCTCACAAGCTGATCAATCGTGATGTCTTGTGATGGAGCCTATTTTCCTTTGCATCTTATAAGGCGGGGGACCCTGATGGTATTTTCCTTGCTGAACTACAGCAGGGCTTTCCTCTAATTCAGGATCATTTGGTCCACCTTTTTCAAGCATGTATTGCTTTTAGCACTGTTCCAAATTCTTGGAGCAGGAAGAGAGTTGTTTTTATCCCGAAAGCTGGTGAGTCCAATTATACGGATCCTAAGTTGTTTCGGCCTATTAGTCTATCCTCAACTGTTCTTAAAGCTCTGGAAAGGCTTGTCGATATGGATTCATTAGAGGTCATTTTCTAATCACCTCCACACTCAGTAACATGCAACATGCTTACAGAGTTGGTAAGTCCTGCGAAATCGCCCTACATGAACTTAGTACCCGGATTGAAAAAAACTTAATAATAAGGAGTTTCTTGTGGGTGCTTTCCTGGATATTGCGGGAGCTTTCGATAACACTTCATTTGCTACGATCACTACTGCCTGTACCAAATTTGGTATTGATCGCACCATTATCTTATGGATTGAATCCATGCTCAAGTCTCGCACTATGGAGACGGAGCTGGATGGGGTGTTAATTTCTGTTCAGGTTACCAAAGGCTGGCCTCATTGAGGTGTGCTCTCACCTCTGCTGTGGCTTTTGGTCATTCACGAGTTACTTGTAAAGCTGCAGCAGTTGGCTACATTGCACAGAGTTACGCTGATGATCTTGTTTTGCAGTGTAGTATCCGACCTAACTCAGCATGCCTTAACTATTGTGGAAGTATGGTATTTTGAAAAGGGTCTTCACGTCAATCCTTCTAAAACCGATTTAATTGTCTTTACAAGGAAGAGGAATATTCTTGAACTATCTGTTCCCTCTCTTTTTGGGAGAACGATCACTAAATGTGACCACGTCAAGCACCTTGGTGTTGTCTTGGAAAGTAAACTTTCCTGGAAGAATCACCTGGACTAAACAAGCTTCAAAAAGAAACTGCCATTTTTTGGCAGTGTATAGCCTTTTGAGAAATCCTTGCTTTAAGTCCTAGGATGCTTTCTTTCATTTATAAATCTCTGGCCCTACCGCTACTATCGTACGCTTCTATTGTTTGGTAGCCAGTGGTTGACCTGAAGGCTTCTGTAGCCAAGCTTAATGGTCTATAAAATCTTGCTTGCAGAGCCATAACCGGGAGTATGTCCTCGACCCCACTTCTTGCTATGGAATCCCATATTTCCTTGCCTCAGTTACGCACCTTCATTTTAGGCACAGCATGTTCTGCAGCATATCGTCTGAGGTGCATTGGGGCATGGAATGTTTTGACATCGACAAATTTTTAAAAATCATTCTTCATGTTTACCAGAAATCGATATGGTTAATGAGAGACTACTACCAGAATTTCATTTCTCAATTTTTTTCTCGGTGGCTTAAGAGATTTGTGGAGTTCTCAAGATTTTCTCAATGAATTAGATGAGTCCATAGTCTTTGTTTCTGATGGAACTCGTTCTAACCTTGTGGAATTGGAATCTATACTGCCATTGGACGGATCTAAGAGTTTTCGGTAGTCTTGAACTAATAGCGCTGACACGTAGTGTTATTGAGGCTTTGAATTTTGCTGATAAAAATAAACAGATAATGTACAGATAGTAAAGTTGTACTTAACTCTTTAAAATCCCTTGACGGTTTCTAAACTCGTCAAGTAATGCAAACATTTCATGAACCTTCTTTGTTCTAACAATAAAGTTATGGTCATGTGGGTACCGGCTCATTGGGACATGGTAGACAATGAGATCGCGGATTGTTTAGCCAAAGCTATATCTTCAACTACGGTAAGAAAGCTATAAAGGACTACGCTTTGAAATCCCTAAGATCTTAGTGGCTTGAGACTTTTAGTTGTCATAAGGCAAAGTACTTCATTAAGGAGCCCAATTTGAGCTCAACGAAGTATGTTTTATCTTTAAGAAAAGAACTATAGTTAAGAATCTTGGTAGCGATTCTTCCGGGACATGGCCGTTTTAAAGATCATCTACATCGTATATGTGTTTAGCTCATGATGTTATTTGCGAGGACTGTCTTGAGGAAGATGATGACTGCACTTCGTGAGCAGTGAGTATTCAACTTTAGGTTTTTAAATTTAGTTCAGTTGTCCTCTCTATATGCATTGGTCTAAACTTATTCAGTTTGCGAAAGCAGCAGTTCGCGCTTTCGAATCAGGATAGAATCCTGGGTTTGAACCATGGGCCTTTGTGGCGTTGAGTGCGGAATCCTTGTGGGTTCCAGCCAATTTTAATAATAATAATAATAATAGTCAGGTAGGCCCAATAACAAAGATAGAGATTAAACAATAATTACATAATATATACTACATATATATACGAGGGCAAATCAATATATTAACACGTGTTTAGACAAAAATAGAAAATGAATAAAATTGAATATCGTGCGGTAGTTATTTTTTTGAAAAGATGAAAAAAACGCTAAATTTATTTTCGATTATACGTCAAAAGTTTATGGTGAATATGGACCAAAATATTATACAGTAACGAAGTTGGTGAAATTATTCAAAAGTGGTAGAGAATCACTAGAAGATGATGAGCGCCAGGGAAGCCCACAGGAAGTCATCACGCATGAAAACGTTATTTTGGCAGAACATTTTGTAGTAGAGGTGTAAATATTACAGAATTATCGAGAAATCTCAGGCTTTCTTTTGGTACCACATTTACAATTCTGCATGATCATCTTCATCTTTCAAAAGTTAGTATAGTGGAAGATGGGTTCCCTGTTTGCTAAAATGTGATAAACTTCCCCCTAAAAAGTTTAAGACTTTACAGTCAACTGGGAAGGTTATGGCCACAACTTTCTGGGGTACAGATGGAATTTGGTTAATTGCTTATATGCCACAAAAGACCACTATCACAGGCAACTATATTATGCGGAAACTTTATACAAATTGGAGGTTGCCATCCGGGAGAAACGGCATGGTAAAGCACTTGAAAATACCTTTCAAATAAGCCATCTTACACTATATGGAGACTGAACGCGTTCGAGTTTTATAGAAAAAAACGTCATAACAAGTTAGGGTGGAATTTAACATTTCAGCACAATTATTAATTCTAAACTACGAAATTCATGTTTTGGTTCTTACTTTTACAGTTTTATTCAATAAAGTTAATTTATTTACAAATTATTTTAATTTAAAATTATAAAAATTATCAGAATTGCAAAATCGACCCGCTGTGATGTGGTTTGTATTGTCGTGTCCGGCGGTATTTAGTAAAACTCATAATATTATTAATATTATTAATTCACTTTATATTTATTAATTCTATAATAAAATATATGTTACATCTAAGCTTTATTACGTATCGACTACAACTGCCTTTACTAGTGGTTCCCCTTCTGCCTTTTTACTATGCATGTATATATATACATACATAGGGTGTGTTCATTTAGTTTATATCAAATTAACACTAACTTCACTACATCTCCCCCCTTATAAAAATCAATTCATTAAGTACTTAAGTTTAATATTTAAAGTTTAAATTAATTAATCAATAAACTGTTTTCTGTTGACAATTCAATTTCAAATCTTTATCTACTAATTTATTGTTCTCCTTATTACCTCCCCCTTAATAATACAGTGAAACTTGTCAAAGCTGGAATCGTATGGGACCAATCGAAATTTCCAGCTCTGAGAAGTTTCCAGCTTTAACAAGTTCCAGTGTTAAAACGTTTGCGCTATACAGGCACATTTACAAGTTCATCGTTAATTTTACTTGAAAGTCTTAAATAAATGAAATGTTAACGTATAGAAATTGATTAGAAACTCTCGTTTAGACAAAAAATTATTTTATTTAAAATAGTTCACTTTATATACATAATTGTACATGATATGTATGCTCATAATTTACATTTATTCATATAAGTTCAATCACAAAATTAAATAAATATGTATTTCTTCAACATAAATTAAAAATAATTAACGATAAATTAAAAAAAAATTGAATAAACTTATGAAGATTAATTTTTATTAAAAAAGTCATTTAACGTAGATTGTTTAAGCTTTGAAATTGTGGGTTTTGAAATGACTAGCAATTTGGCCTCTAACGCTAAGTTTAATAATTTTGTGTCATTTTCATTCAGTGCGTATCGTTGAACCTCTTCGAGGTGCTGTATAACAACACATCTAGTTGGTATATTAGTGCTTATCTCATTGATTGAATCTGAGTCGCTATCACTGCTACATGCCTCAGGTTGGTTTGGTGTTGAAGCAACATTTGACAATATTTCGGTTAAAATTTGATCATTTTCAGATAGTGCTTCTTGTTCGATAGCTAAATAGTCCAGCGCACTATTTAAATGATCCCCATGAATCGACCCTATCATATTTTGCAGCTCCGTTGTATGAGTTGTGTCTTCATCATTTGTGTCTGAAATATGGGTAGCGCTTGTCCATGAAAAGCCGCACTTTCGAAAACATTTCGTTATGGTATCCGACTTGATATTCCCTACCGAATCTTTGATAAAATATATCGCATCCAGTATATTTAATCGTTTAGATAATTCAGACGCCTTTGTTGTGGTATCCATAACAGCCAGTAGTTTTTGAAGCAAAAGCTTCCGATAATGAAACTTAAAGTTGGCGATAATCCCTGCATCAAGAGGTTGCAATGTTGCAGTAGTGTTTGGTGGAAAGAATATTAGCTTTACGTTAGAATAATCATTCCTTGGATGACATGTAGCATTGTCTAAAAATAAGAGAATCTGCCTATCAACTTTAATCATTTCATTATTTAGATCACGTAAAATTTCTTCAAAAATGCTGGATGTCATCCATGCTTTCCTATTAGCATAATATTTTATCGGAAATGTTTTTAAGTCGATGTTTTTGAATGCTCTTGGTTTGGTGGCATTTCCTATAATGATTGGTTTTTTAATTGTCCCATCCATAAAAACAACCAAAGCGATTGGCTTTTTTGCCTCCAAAGCATTTCTCCCCTTTAAGTGATAAGGTTTTGTCTGGAAGCGCTCGATAAAATAAAGCTGTTTCATCCATATTTGCAATATTTGACACATCGTAATCATTTATTATGTGTTTCAGTTTAGTGTGCCACGAACTAACGCTTTCAGGATCAACGTCCTTAGCTTCACCTGAAATTTGTTGAAAAGTAATGTTGTACCGATGTTTAAAACTGTCCAGCCATCCTGTGGACGCCTTGAATTCGGTTAATGGTGGAATAGATTTTTGTGCGATTTGTATTGCCTTTTCCTTTAAAATAGGCCCCGAAATTGGGAAATTTTTGTTTCTTGCGGCACAGAACCATTCATACACATGTTCCAATTTTATCATATTTTATCACCTGTTTTTTTTTAAATAATTTTTCTGATTCACGTGATTTTAAATAACGTTGTTGAAGGTTCGTTTTGTTTTGGATTGCATGATAAATTTGTAATTTGCCACATTTGAAATGAGCAGCAATATCTGCAACGGTCGAACCGGCTTCTTTCATTTGGATTGCTTTATATTTTTGCTCGAGCGATAAATTATTTACGGTGACTTTTTTCATTTCGAAACTGCAATTGTCAATAAAAACACAATTAAAAACGGGTTTCACTTCATGTAAAGCAATTTAAATCATTACATTCAATCATTACATATTTTAAGTTTCTAATTATGTTTGCTAAAAATCAAATCACCACTGTCATAAATTAAAAAATACTGGATAACTAAACCGTATAATTTGTGCTTCCCCCGAACCTTTATTTCCTTGTGGAGAATAATCAACTAAAAATCATTTCATATGGATTGACAGTTTTTGTTTTGCTTTTAGTGTTTTCGTAGTCAGTTCACTTTTTTAGTGTTCCCTTATGTAAATTTAAATGGTTCAAATACTTTATTAGACATGTCATTGCAAGCACTAAATCTTTAAATGTAAAATTGTAAAATAGTGAAACTTTTGGTGCTATGTACACATCTTAAGGTACTGGAAATTTTATTCCGGGTTTCTCAGGTTGTATTTATACTATTTCATGTTGCTCGGTTCGAAAAATCGCTCCGCGTTCCAGGTTCTACAAGTTTCCGGCGAGACCAAGTTTATTTCAGTGTAAAAATTAATATTGGGAATAAATTTTCCACCTCAAACAAGTTTCCGGCATTTCCAAGTTCCAGCTTTGGCAAGTTTTACTGTAATAACTTAAAATTATTTAATATCTAATATAATTATGAAACCTTCGGGGTTGACGAGCTATGCGCCCGGACCTAGTCACCCTGTCTTCATTGACTGTATCTCTGTCATCGTCAATGTGTGAATATGTACTTTGCTCCAGATTCCGTTGTGTTATACTTAAATCAGGAATCTGATCGCTGTGTGCACTTATCCTTGTATCGTCCAGTTCATTTCTAAATTGAGGTCTCCTATTTGACTTCCTTAAATGAAAAGAATTCCTTCTAATAATTCGACCCTCTTCATTTTTTATTACATAAGATCGCGGACTATCATATTTGGTGACTATTTGGGCTGGTTCCCATGTTTTGTTTTTCATGTACACTACCGACTGTCCTGATACAAAATCTGGTCTTTGTTTTGTTCTGTCATCATAATATTTTTTGGAGTTTGACTGATTTTCCTTGAGCTTGTTTACTATGTTGAGCTCGACTCTCTCCAAGTAGTTCTGCTTTTATTGGAATTATCGTTCGAGTTCGACGACTGAGGAGTAGTTGTGAGGGCGAAGCACCTAAATTAGCCACACGATGATTTAGATACTCCAGTAAACTATAATTTAAATCTTTATTATCTTCAATCGATTTTTTCACTAAATTCTTTGCGATTTGAACAGCTTTTTCTGCTTGCCCGTTAGATCTGGGGTACGTGGGACTCGATGTTATAATTTGAAAATCCCAATTTTCACTAAATTCCTGCATTTCTTTAGATGCAAACGGCATATTGTCACAGATCATCGTTTTTGGAATTCCGTGGGTGGTAAATACATTTTTTATTTTCTCAATAATTTCAACTGACTGTTTGTTTTTTAACGGAATAATTTCAAGCCACTTGCTGTAGTAATCCGTAACAACCAAATAATCACTAACTCCCACCTGCATAATATCACATGCAATCTTTTCGAAAGGTAAATTTGGTATTTCATGCGGGATCAACGGCTCCTTTGTATTTGATATCTGAAATTTCTCACACGTTCTACATTTGCTTATATAATCCTCGATATCTGAATCCATGCCCGTCCAGTATAATATTTATCTTGCTCTCTGTTTAGTCTTTGTAATTCCCATATGTGCCTTGTGGAGTGACTCTAACATTTCTCGTCTTAATTTAAAAGGCACCATTACTCGATCTCCTAGATAAACCAGTCCTTCTTCGCAAAATATTTCTCCTTTATATTTCCAGAAAGCTTTAATTTGATTATCGAGCTGGCATTTAGAATTTGGCCATCCTTCTTTATAAATTTTTAATATTTTGGACAAAATTTCATCCTTTGCCGTTTCATTTATGAAAATTTCCTTTTTACGATCAGACATGTTTATCGTATGTATCACATCTTCATACTCTTTAAATTCTTCGGCATTTTCGCCAATTAAATAACTTCTAGATAAATGATCGGCTATTAGCATTTCTTTACCTGGTCTGTATATTACATTTATCTCATATTTTAATAATATCATTTTCATTCTCTGTAAACGAGAAGAATTGACTTTATGCATTTCGTTTTTCATTATGCTCATCAGTGGTTTATGATCTGAATGAACTTCCACTGGCCTTCCAAAAATGTAGTGGTGAAATTTCACACATGAAAAAATGATTGCGAGAAGCTCCTTTTCTATTTGTGCATATTGCTTTTCGGTATCTGTTAAGCTTCTTGATGCGTACGCCACGGGTTTTCCACTTTGCAATAACACACAACCAATTCCGTTCTGACTCGCATCTGTGTGTATAATTATCTTTTCATTTACTTTAAATATCTGTAAAACAGGTGTATTTGTAATTATTCCTTTTAATTTTTTGATACATTGAACGGGTGGTTCCATCCAGCTAAATTCTACGTTTTTTCTTAGTAATTGTCGTATAGGTTCCGTTAATTCTGCCATGTTAGGGACAAAACTTCGTAGATAGTTGACCATACCTAGGAAGCGTTGCAATTCTTTTTTAGATGTTGGGTCTTCCATTTTAGTTATAGCCTTTATTCGGCTCGGATCTACACTTATACCATCCCGATTGAAAATATGTCCTAAGAAACTAACTTGTTTTATTCGATACTGCACCTTGTTTTGATTAAATTTTATATTTAATTTTTTAGCTCTCTCGACTACTTTATTTAAATTATGATCGTGTTCCTCTTCCGTTCTCCCCGTCACTAACAGGTCGTCTATATAAATGTGAATTCCCGGGATATCTCCGAAATTTTTCTCGTTTAATCGTTGGAACGTCTCTGGTGCTATATTTATTCCAAAGGGTAATCTCCTAAAGTTGTAGCAACCAAAAGGTGTGCTAAAAGCGCAAAGACTTTTCGAATAATCATCCAGTTCGATTTGGTAGAACCCATCCTTTAAGTCTAATAGTGTAAATACCTCGACACCTGCCAATTTAGTAGTTAAGTCCTCTAATTTTGGGATTTCATAATAGTCTTTTTTTAATGCCTCGTTTAAAAATTTTGGGTCTAAGCAAATTCTTAAGCTCCCGTTCGGTTTTTGTACTACTATACGAGATTACTAATCCATTCAGCCGGCTCAAATAATTTTTCTATTATTCCCGTTCGTTCTAAATTGTCCAATGCTTCTTTTACCTTCTCACGTAGTGCTATTGGAATTCTCCTAGGGGGTCTTGTAACTGGATTTGATTTTTCCTTTAATACTAATTTTAACTGCTCAGGAAATCTACCCAGTCCTGTAAATATCGTTTCGTTATCTTTTATAAACTGTTCTTTCCCTTTTTGAATTTCATTAATATTTTTAATCAAATTAAATTTTCTAATGGTTTTTAATCCAATTATAGGGGTTACATCTGAATCTATCACCATAAAATTTTCTAAGCTTTCTAAATTTGTATGTCTTATTTTCAATTTATAACCATACCATATGGCACGATTCTCGATCCCCCGAAAGCCCTCAAGATTACATTAGCTTTTTCTATACGACACTTAATATTCAACTTATTCAAAATTTTAACTTCAGATCCTGTATCTACTTTAAAATTCAATTCAATATTATTTAAAAAAAATCTTTCGTACCACCCTCTTTTATCGGCAATAGTATCAATTTCTACTTCAATCACTTCTATATAATGATTTTCATTTTCACAATCAAGGTCCACAACATTCACATTTTTTGCTCGACAGCATTTTGCATAGTGATGCTTTGCATGACAGCTAGCGCATGTAGCGTTATATGCAGGGCATTTCCCCTTTTCATGCTTTCCACCGCATCTTCGACAAACAAACCCGTCTCTTGATTGTGCATACCCAGATCTATCAACATTGCTCTGATTTTGAACATTTTGTTTTGTTTCTATTGCATTATTACTTCTCTTATTACAATAATTATGATTAAAATTACTATTTAATTTACACTTAAAATCATTTTGTATATATACAAAGTATTATACGAGCCATTTGAGGACTTTTACCAAAACTTAAGGGCTATGGCGGAACAATGCGGTTTTAAAGCGGAGAATGACGCACTAATCAGAGATAGATTGGTGTTTGGTATCCGGGAAACAAATTTAAAGGAAAAATTTATAAAAGAGGGTAACCCTGCACTGCAAGATGTAGTGGATAGATGTCGTATAGAGGAGAGAACGCAAAAGCAAGCGGCGGAAATATTAAATCAAGAGGAGGTAGCAGAAATAATAGGTACTAATAAAATATATGTTGGGAACAAAGCAATAATAATCGTGGAGTTTCTCTGATGGCTTTTACTGAATCAAATTTTTTTGCTAGTCATTGTGCCACCCTTCTGTACTCTTGATTTGTACAAAATCTAAAAGTAATGTTGGATTCATTTTTTGTAGCCCAATCGAAAATTTTTAACTTCCTCTGAAATGATTAAAAATGTTTAAAAATATATAATCGTACCAAAAAGGTACGGTCAGTTAATGCATCCTAAAAGATAATTAATAAATACCTTATTAATAAAATAGCGGAAGGACGCCACTTTATATATAATCAAACTTGATCGACAAACTCCTTAATGTACACGGTTGTTAAAAGCTCTAGTGCTTTACGATAAAAAAAAAAATAAATAAAAATAAAAGGGGGTGCAGTTCGATTTTCCAGCAAAATACTATTTAAAACTGAAATTTAAACTGAACGTTTGAGTTTCCGACAAAAACAAATTATAACGGAACTGCGCGTATTTTGACCCCACCGAGTTTTTTCTCAAATTATATTTTTTTTTATCTCCCCGAATTTCAAAATAATTAGACACCTTGCCTCCGCATAGGTGTCTGATTTCACATGGAATGGCTGAGATGTAATGAATGCATTAATGTTCGAGGAGATTATGTTGAAAAATAAAAATAAAATGTCTCTAAATATAGTATATGACGAAAATATATATTTTTCAATGTTCACCTGTAAAACCGCAAATAAACACACACAAAAAGGTACATATATAATTTTTTGTATATATGTACATACATATATAGGTGATACCTACACTGCAAACTTCTTACCAATAAATTTTAATTTTAACAATAAAATTTAACTTTTATTTTTTATTAAAAAAATTTCAGGTTTCACCATAGAATTTCTCTAGAATTTTACTTTTCATTCGCACAACAAAGAAAAACTTTTTTTTTTCTCAGATTTTCTTTGTTTTTCTTTTTTTTTATTCTTTTGAGAAATTTCCATGTTTCTGGAAGAACAAACCAGAAACAAATATGTATTATCTATATGTATACACACACACACACCTCCACACACACACAGACAGAGTACAATTAAAGGTCTATTAGATTTTTAAGGTGATTTTAATTGTGTTTTATTTGAAAATTTTTTCAATTTGGTTATTGCGGTAAGGCCATTTATTACCATGTATGTATGTATACATATATCGTATATACATACTTATATGAGATGAATTATTATGTTTAAAGTGAATATTTGAGGTAAGAAAGAATAAGAAACGTTGTATATAAATAAGAAGTTGCGCTTTTATTGGACACTGCTAATTGATTTATGTATGCGTTAGATAAAATGCAGGTCTCGCATATCTATTATATACCTTCCGTTGAACTGCACATAGTTAACTGCACAAATTCTTTACAATTCTGTCAAGCATATATATATATAACACAAATTGTTTAGCCTATGGGGATTAAACATACACATATATGTACACAAAGTTATGAAAAAACGAAAACTCATTTAATGATTCTCTGTGCGATATGGGAAAATGCGCTGGAATACAAAATAAAATCAACATTAGTTTTTTGTCTATAGATGTATATACGCTGTATGTTACAGCATATACAGCGAGATATCAAACGATTTGCAATAAGCTTTATGTATTATACATATATAGTTTCGTTGCAAATAAATAACACGTTGGCAGCATGGGATTTGCAAATATTAGCCCAAAGATATTAAATATCACTTTTATTGTGTGTTACATGTCATATATATATGTACAAGAGACCTTTATACGAGATCATACTACTTTATATATAATGTTTATTTTATCTCTATGGTCATTTCGGTGATATTATTATTGTATATTGTATCGGGTCGTTGATAAACAATAAAAAATCCTTCAATCCCGCAACAAACATATATACGAGCATAAAATAAAATCCAAAATCGAAAAATCACAAATATTATTTTAATGTTTTATTTATTTAGGATTTAATGTCGTCAACCAGTTCATATCTCGTATAAACATATATGTATGTATATAGTACGAGTACGATGTACGCGTTCATTGTTTATTTAAATATAATATAAAAATAAAATTAAAATCGATAGTTCGAATAGTGTTTATATATATATATATATATATATATATATATATATATATATATATATGTATCTACATACATACAACATAATATTAAATGAGTTGGATTATTCTAACAAAAGCAAAAATACAAAATCAAAACTCAATTCGTTTGAAGACGATCCACAAAGTTAAAATAACAGCAATTGTCTTCGATTGGCCATGGTGACACACGTGCTTTTATTTATGTTAGCGTAGTTATTTATTTTGGATTCCAAATATACCATATATGTATATATACATACATGTATAATACGTACACACAGTAATAAAATGAACAGTTTTTTTTAAGCAATTGACAGACGATTTATTTATTTTAGCTGTTATATTCGTCTATACGTATATATAATATACAATAGAAAGTGTGGGAAATTACCGAAAAATTAGCTTATCATTGATATTTAATCAAATTCGATTTAATTTAATTATCACTGAGTAATGTTTAAGCACACGCAATTAATTCTTAATATCAAGGGTTAAGTTAGGTCGGGTTATATAGAAGTAATCATATTATGCTTCAATTGAGCAGCCGCATGCAGTACAAAAAATGTACAAGCGCAAAATTGAGGCTGCATTTTTGACCGAGCCAACTGCATGCTACTCATATAATAAAATTTGTAAAGTTTAACTAAAAATTAACAAAAACAGTAAAAATGTCAAATTTTAAATTATTTTATTACAATACTTCGATTTCATTTCAATGTGCTCTGCACCTGTCCTAGTCTAGCGTACAGCAGAACAAAATTTATGGGAACTTCCCCTTTTAACGACCTCTCGGATCTTAGTAAGATCGAGATCCGGGACTTTAAACGCTTCTTGGTAAGCTCAGGATGGTTTAGCGAGGGAAGAGGAGGAAACTCGAATGTGGTACAGCTATACGGACCAATTTTGTGTCTATGCTAGTCCCTTAGGACGGCCACCCTTACCTAACCTAACCTAACCTACTCGATTTCATCCAGCTTGACTAAATAACTAGAATTTAAAGCATAAAACTGATGTATGTGAAGTTTAAAAAATTTAAAATATTTATAATTTTCCACCTAATTCCCATACTTATTATGGGACCAATTAAATTTAATTCCATACAGAAACAGCTGCAAAGCTACGATGGAAGTTTTCGTACAGGTGTGGGAACACAGCGAAATGCATGGAACGTTTTGACTGTGAAGGTCTGATAAATGAACATCAAAGGAAACGATATCAGGATCTTGTCAGCGACAACATTGACGAAACTAATTACCAGTCTGACTGCGTGAACTATGTCTGGGAGGTACTGAAAACTTCGGTTGTCTGTGCTGCTGAACAGACTTTAGGTATAGTGAAAGTCAGACGCAAGAATAATTGGTTTGATGACGAGTGTCGTCTTGCAGTTGAGCAACAAAATATAGCCCATAGTAAAGTGCAACAACATCTTATAATCGCAAGGAAAAACAAGGCTACTCTTACTATGAGAGCAGCTAAGCGGATTTGTAGACGGAAAAAGCGAGAATGGTGGAAGGCCGAGGTTCTGAAAGTATAACAACTCAGCAATAAGCGCAGTTCGCGTATTGCTTTAAAGGAATTACTGGATTGTACCATACTTTCAGGCCTGCGTCAACGGCCATTCGAGACACTTTACCGACCTGCTAGGTGTTCATCATCCAGCCACAGACTGTAGTTGAGTCACCTCAAATACAGACTGCCATGCAGAGACTAAAACGAAACCGCTCACCTGGAGTGGACTGCATTACTTCCGAGCTCTTGATATTGGCTCTTGATATTCGACCTTATTCGATTAGTATGGCGAACCGTAGTTATGCCTGTTGAATGGAAAGTGGCCGCGATATACCCCATCTTCAAGAAGGGAGACCGCTTGAAGTGTGAGAATTATCGCGGTATAGCTCTCCTTTGCACAGCATACAAGTTACTGTTATACATTGTATTGGATAGAATCAATCCTCTAGCGGAGGGCTTGGTTCGTGACTATCAAGGAGGATTTCGTCCGAATCGATCAGTCACTGATCAGGTCTTTCCGCTGCAGATGATTCTACCTAAATATTATGAGATTTCCATCCCCGTACATCAGGTGTTCCTGGATTTCCGGCAGGCCTATAAGACTCGATCAATCTAGAGAGTTTGTGGTTTGCGCTAGAAGACCTAGGTATGTTTGAAATTCTCTAAAATCTCTAAATTTAACGAGTATGTCTTGAAGAGAATTTCTAGTTTATCTACAAATCCAATTGTATTGTCATTGTGGCCAGGAATTAATATATTTAACGATTCTAATATCAACATGTTTCATGAATCTCTCTTTTAAACTCAAGATAGTAGCACTTCTATCTAAAAAATCGGTAAGCATTTCTATCTAATAAATATCTTGATCTATTTCTTTTAAAATTTTAAGAGATTCCGTAAAAATATTGCTAAAACTACTCTCTGCGGTGTTTCGTAGGTTTTCTATTCTTTTATAACATCCCCACATATTCTAACTGCGATGACAAGGTCTAGTGACTTTGATTGAAAAATTCTACATAATGGTAGCGAATATGAAAATGCTTTTTGAATAGTTAACATTGTTTTATAGAATTTAGGGGGAAACATGCAGCTGTCGTTCCACTTTTCAATGATTTCTAATGCATAAACTAATGGGTGGAACAATTCTACCATCGCCATTACAGATTCATGTCGTTCGATCCAACGAGTTGGGAAAAGTTTCTTTAAAGTTTCATCTAGATGGGCATAATTTTGAAATACCTTCTTGAAGCACCGCATTTGTCTTAGGCGTATGCATAAAAGAATAACATTTTTCAATTACTCCCATACAATTTCGAATATCTTTAACTTGACAGGCATCCGAAATCGCTAAGTTAAGGGAATGAGATGCACAGTGCGGACGTACAATTCTGTTGGAAATTTTGCTCTTATTTTAACTTGAACCCCATTCTATTTTCCCGCCATAGCCGTTGCACCATCATATCCTTCACCTGTTAAATATTTTAAGTTCAATGTTAAATTATTCAATGTAACCAATATAGTTTGCGCCATAACATCTCCGCATGTTGATGTAACCGTTACAAATTGTAGAAAATTTTCAGAAACATTCAGGTTACCTTCATGACCTTCTCTAAATCTCACACATTGAGGTTGGAGACAATTAAGAAATAACCAACCGTTAACAATGTAGGAGGGATGTTTAGGGTTGTTCTATTGTTATAACCTAATGTTGGTAAACATTTCGAGCTTCTCTGTTGTTTCAATATAACCAAATATAGATATATATGTTGATCCCAGTTTGTTTGGGATCAGCTTTCATGTTTTGAACAATAATATACGGTCTTCCTTTCCCGTGAAAAGTTTATTTGGCGCTTTATACTCTTTGTCATCATATGATTTTCTTTTGTAAAACGCTCAGTAAAATATTGCTCCGCATAGGAGCTTTTATTAACCATCTTCGCTATTTGGCGTTGGCCTTGCCATTGTTATGATGGAATATCATAAGCCCTCGCTCTCGAAGAATCAATAATTTTTTTCAAACAAGTTCATTCGATTGTTTTGAACATTATGTTAATTTTAAAATTAGTAACGTTTTAACTTGTTTCATTAAAGAAATAAGAAAAAATTTAAGGTGTTTCATTTATGCTGAAAGTCAGTATGTTATGTTTATAGGTGTCAAAACTAACACAAATACCTTATACAAGCCGCACGAAAATTATTATGGTATTTGATTCTGTTTTTCGTGTTGCTATGAATTTGTATATAGCAAATAGTAGAGAAACACACCATTTTTTAAAAAGGCTTTTTTCGGAATGGTTTTTTGGGGTAATTTCAGTTCTCATATCATATATTTAATATGGAAGCGTAGACCGCGCAGCTTAAATTTATTTTCTGCATTTGAATCCTCTAGCCTGCAGAGGCAATTCTGAATTTTTGACCGATTTTATTGACAAATTTTTGCGCATATAAAATTATCACAAGATGCCTATACAAGTTTCCTCGAATGAGTACGATCTACTCATTACGATATACTAATTACCATAAATTTATTATTAAGTATTAATCATTAAATTGCGATAATTATGTGGTTTTAGTTAATTAAATTAAATTGTCTTCGAACTTACCTCAAGGCTACTTATGTAGGTAATAAATAAATCAAGGTAACAGTTAAATAAATGCGTACTAATATAATTATTATGGTGTTAGTTTGTAACGTATAGTACGTGTAAGTTTGCACTACTTCAACCTGCAAAAGTCAAAATGCCAGTGGCATAACTATCGGGGACGAGTTTACCCGTTATAATTAGCGTTTTGGATTTACATGAATTAGTTAAATTCATTTTGTTTGTTGCAATCTTTATCTCTACTCCATAAAATAGGACGTAAGATAAACTTATCGCCAATTAGCTATCTTCTTTTATTTACAAATATAATTTAGGAATAAAATTAGAAAAATGATTAAAGGCTGAATGTAGGAAAACAGCCACAAAGCCTATTTTTATCGAAATTAGAAGTAGTGTATCAAGATCAGGGCGTGACGTTTAAATCGGGAGATACTTGGTTCGAATACCAAGAGAGGCATGATGCAAAAGGATTTCATCTAAACCCTCTATTGAGCGTGCAGAATCCATGAGCCGAACCATCGTTCAGTACAGGCTGACATGGCATACATCGTGTCAAATTATATCGAACATGTAGCCATGCGGTTCAATCAATTTAAAAAAAACTTGATCACTGTGATTTAACTAAATGTGTGCTTACTAAACGCGTTTAGTTAATCTCAAACTAATCCAATTTCAAAACTAATCCAGCGGATCAAATATTTCTTCCACTCCATTGTTATTCAGTCCAATCACGCATATGTCTTCAACATTTGCAACCACTTGAATGAACTGGCGATATAAGATGTTGCGCTGAGGTGTTTCAGTTTTACAAAAGATGCATTCCAACATGAGATTAAAGAGTATCGGGTACAGAGCATTTCTCTGCCGAACACCCCAGCTAACTGCATAAATTATCGATCACACAATCGTACCAATTTAGATGGCATATACCTGGATATTCAAGCGCAGACCACAAATTCAGGAATACCTGATGTACGGGGATGGAAGTCTCATAATATTTAGATATAGAGTCATCCGCAACTCAAAAACCTGATCAGTAACTGATCAACTCGGACGAGCCTTCTTGATAGTCACCAACCAGGCCCTCCGCTAGAGGGGTGATTCTATCCAATATAATGTATGTAGGACAGTAACTTGCATGCTGTGCAAAAGAGAGCTATCCCGCGATAATTCTCACACTTCAAATGGTCTCCCTTCTTGAAGAAATGGCAAATCTCGGCCACTTTCCATTCGTCAGGCATCACTTCGCTTCGCCATACTAATCGCATAAGGCCGAAAAGATAGTTTCACAAAGTATCCCCTCCGAATATCAAGAGCTCCTGCATTAATGCAGTCCACCCCAGGTGAGCGGTTTCGTTTTAGTCTCTGCATGACTCTAGTGAATTGCTCAAGGGATGGATCCTCAATACATACCTCCGCAGTCTGTATTTGAGGTGACTCAACTACAGTCTGTGACGCATGATGAACACCTATCAAGTCGGTAAAGTGTCCATTCCATGTCATCGATGTTGACACAGAGGTTTCCATCCCGGTCCCGAATGGCAGTTGAATAAAATATATTGTTAAAACAACATATTTTTATGAAATATTTGTCCAATTTCAAGAAACACATGAAAACAAAACTTAAGTCCGGTTTAGATGATGGATAATGTTTGTCATGCAAAATTTTTGCATGCAAAGAGAACTGCACACAATACAATAAAACCATTAGTTAAACTGAAAAAGAGTATGTAAACAAAAATGGCGATGCTATAATTTTTACGTGGGTGGAACTGAATAATTGTGAAGTCGTTCGTTATTTAATACAATAATTTTGTTGTTTACTAAAATAGGAATATTAATTAATATTTAAATTAGAAAATATAAATAAATATGTATGTACTTACAAGCCATGGCTGAACACAACTGTATAAAAATTTGACGTCTATTCGCTGATTCTGGGGATATACATTTTTTCAATATGTTACCATAAAATATACTAGGGTTGAATATATTTTTTGGTAACATTTTCATTTTTATATATTTTTTTTATAGTAAATCGGACTTTAAGAAGAATGTTTGACAAATATTTTTAATTTCTATCAGCTGCGTTTGCGGCGTCAACTGCCATTCGGAACCGGGTTGTTCATGATAATATTTACGAATTGGTAAAGTTGGATATATATATAGAGTCGTTCCAATGTGCATACAATTTAGACTGACGTGATTTGTGTAGTGTCAACTCGATATATAAATCCTTATGTTACATGCATTAATGGCATTATATATAATAATCACATTAAAATGTAACCATATAAATCAAACATTTTGGTGCGAGCGTATATTATCAATCGAATCGAATTCGAACCTTTTCTTTTTATCAAAAACAATTTCACAAAATTATGTTGACTCATGAAAATCATGCACATTTGAAAAACGACCGCACATAATCCATAAATGAAAATTCTTTAATTTAATAATAATAATAATAATAATAGTAATAACAATAGTAATAATATTTTCCAACACATACATTTTTTTTTTTTTTTTTTTGGTTTTAGGATGCTGGTGCTGCTACTTTGCTTGAAGAGAATAAAATTGGGTAATAACCATAAAAAGTAATGCCGTGCTAACGAACGCAATTTTCTCTTCAATTCGTATCCAATATCCATCCTCTTGGCTGCTGTGGTACTGTGCGGTGTTGTTTTTGCTTAACCGCACTAAAAATGTTTATTATCGACGACATTTTTTTTTATATTTGTGTGTGTGTGTGTGTGTTCATTTTTATTTTCCAATAAGTACTGTTATATAACGGGTATAAGTATGTACATACATATATACATGAATTAATAGAAGAGTGAGAGCAGCTTTTGGTAATGACATTTTTATGAATTTTCTGGCCTCTACTCCCGCGTTTATTTTGCGCGCAATTAAGAAAATATTGAAAAGTCATTTTTTGCGATTGAAAATTGAGTTTTAATCCGATATACATACTATATGCGATTTACGTGGAAATACCGTGTTTATCGGATTAACGCGATTTCAGTCGGGTACGAGTTGATAAAAATCAATATGTACATGTGTCTATTGTACGTACGTATATACATATATACAACGTGAATTATTTTAAATTAAATATTGTTTAAGCTTTACTAGATATGCAGATATTCCATATATACACAAATTGCCATATGTTACGCGCATATTTATGTAAAATCCTATGTATAAGTGACAGTATTATATACGTACCCAGATACACAAATTCACTTAATTTATTCATATCGGGTTGATAAATTATTTAAATACTACTGATACTGAAAATCATAATAATAATTTTTTATATTCTAATTTAATTAAAATAAAAAAAATATATTAAATTAAATTATTTATTTATTATATATAGGTATATTGTTATTGTTCAAAGATAATTAAAAATTACAAATCAAAATGTAAATATATTATTATTTAGATTATGACTGATATGATTATGATTATATTTGCTATATACATACACTGATAACAGAAATTGAATTCAATTTGGGACAAAAATTGAATTTTTAATTGAATTATTATTATTATTTATTTATTATTAAATAATTAATTTTTTTTATTTTCTGTTGACAATCAAAATATGTATTAAAATAGTCAAGTATTTGCAAATTGTAAATTAATATTAGGCATGTGTACATATATTGAAGAAAATAGGTGTGTGGACGTACGGGAAGTTTTTACGAATTTTCTTACTAAAAATATTTAGTAAATTTTTTATACCTGAATAAGACGGAACTTTATTTTATTTATATATTTTCTTTGTGTTTTATTTTCATAAAGTTCCAATTATTATAGAAAAAATTATATATTAAATAAAATTTCAAAATTTAAAGCAATTTATTTAATAAATAATTCAATTAATTACTTGTATGTACATATGTACATATGTGCAATCATAAAAAAAATGCACAGAAAATTTAAAATAATCTGTAATTTGGTTAAACATGAAATTCTGTGGAGCTGATCCTAGAGATTTTGCCAATTAGCCATATAGTTGGTATGGTAGAATGGACCTTCCCCATCATGAAAAAATAGTCCCCATATTTTAGCGGATCGTCAGGGTCTTACAACTTGGTTCATTCGTTATATCTCTTAACAAATAATAAATTTGGTAAAAAATAAAATCAATCTCAAGCCGCTTCGCCAAGTAAAGGATGTGAATCACGAAGGGTTTCTTTTGTGTTTTTTATTTTATTTTATTGGTAAGAAAAAAACAATTGTATTCATAATAGAAGAATAAAAATTAATTCATAAAGAGTAAACAAAATAACAATTATAAAAATAAAATTAATCAAAACAAAACATGCATAGGTGATCAGAAACTTGTAGATGCTCTATACATAATTCATGTATTTTCCGGCCACAGGAACTACATTCAAAGAAGACTGGTAGATTTTCAAAGCCGTCGTGGCATATCAAACAATGACCAGATAATGACATGGTTGTTTTGACCAGATTATTTTTGAGGTGCTCTCTGTAATCGTTTAGAGCTACATTATAAATGTTCTCGTTAGTAGAATGAATCTCTGGTATTTTATTGTTATTAAGAATTAAATTAATTGCGTATATTATTAAAACGCCACAGTTGAATCCGTCTCTTTGTTGCGGTAAATAGCCACAATGAGCCGACTTAAAATTGGTAATTGGCCTTTGATAAAATTTGTCCAACTCAAATGCAAAATTTCTTGCGCTTTCCAATAATTCTTTTTGAATCTTTTCTGGATTTAATGGGTCGTATGTTAAAATTGTTTTATTATTATAATTTATTACGGAAACTTTCCAGTGGCTATTTTGACATCTAGGTAAAATTAAAATGGTCTTGTTGCGGCATAGTTCCAGCTCTGGTTGCTTTGTTTGATCATACGCTCTATAATTGTTTTTATTATTCCCGATTTTAAGCATTTCATAAGGGTCTAAACATAAAGCATTTTTAGTTAGTTTCAAACTAATTGATGCATATACAATCTCTGAAGTCAAAAACTCCATATTTGATAATGAGCTATAACAATTATTAGTTATGGCCGTTTCCCAATTTTCGTGAAACCTGAACTTCAAAATTTTAATATCAAAACCAAGGTTTGTCATCTTTTCAAATGATTTTTTTTTATTGTCTATTATTTCAGTTTGTATCAGGGCATTCGAATTTATAAATTTTTGCAATGCAACTTTTCCAGAATATTTTGGACATTTTTTATTCGTTTTCTTTTTTCGCCAAACTTCTATATTGTGAGGACTATCCGGGTTATTTTTTGACACATTGCGAGATTTTCGTTTATTATTATTTGGCTGTGCTGTTAGTCTACATGATTTAAGTATTAGAGAGTTTATTTCCTGCATCTCATCTATAAATCTCCCCCAATTTCAAGTGTCTTTGCGATATTAATCTATGCTTAATTAAGTTAAAATGGCTCTCAATCAATGAATTAGACACCCTTTGTGTACATCTAAAGTTTTTTAAAAAAACTGTCGCCCATAATGGTAAAAATGCCATATATTTTTTAGTAGTAAACAACACAAAATCAGCACAATATATTTCATTTTTGTCTTGGACATCGTTATCCGGCAGTAGTGAATTTTCTGTAGTAGTATTTAATATGTTGATATACCGTTTATAAAATTTAGATGTTTCATAAATACTGCCAACAGATTCTTCAAATAAAACAGATGTATCTTTTTCATTTTCTTTGGCTTGCGATTCGTTTTCGGAATCAAAACTTATGTTAGCGACTTGCGTTTTCATCAACTCTTGAAAATATACGTACGTTTCTTTGAATAACTTCGTTTTGTACTTGCTTGTCTTCAATTGTATCGCTATCAATCATCAGGAAAAAACATATCATTATAGTGGTTCGTAATTTTGGTAGGCAATGTATAATTCGTCTTTTTATTTGCCTGATTATTATTGCGGCAAAATGGGCACAGCATACGAATACTCCCGAATATTCATTGACGTTATATTGTTTATTAGCTACGACATCATAAGTAAAATTCAAATATTGCTTAAGAGTCATTCCATTTATTTGAAACAAAATGGATTTTAACAGCACCCATGACCAATCAGTAACGAATACTTTGGGAATTTTCAATTTAGTATTGTATTTGGAAATGCTATTGCTTAAAATACAAAAAAACAAACTGATAGTTTCCACGTCATGCTTAGAGCTGATTAGTTCCATGATGGGAACTGTAGTATCCCCGTATTGAACCACACATACATAATAGTAAATATGTGGAAAATCATGGGTTTCGCAACATTTTGGGTTTCGTATAAGACTCCCTGTGGCATCGACGTGCATAATCACAATATCATTATATAAAAAATCAAAAGATTCGGGATTTTTAAAAATACAAATAAAGGATCTCCTGCAAAATAAATATACCGATCCAAGTTCTGTTTTAAGCTTAGTCGACGAATGCCATCCATAACTTCACAACCTTGAATGACATCAAACAGCAATTTACGTTCGGATCGAGCTTTTCTTAAAGTATCTTTTTTAACAATACTTTGGGTATTACCAGCACTGAATAAGTGTTCGTCCACAAATTTATATTGTTGCAGATTAATGTAACTAGCATGTCTGTCTAATAAAAGAGATTGTGCAAAATTTCTTTCCGATCCCCTGAGCTGTAAGTACAACTTGGCATCCCCATGTTGAACCATATCATCTCCGATAGTAAAATAGTTCATAGTTTGATCTGGGAGGATAACAAATTTAAACTTTTGTAAATGCAATTTATACTTACATTTCCCAAAAATTGTTAAATTCGTTTTATTTTTGTTTATACTCGCGAAACTTATCAAACATGGAATTCTTGCGGTGGCCAGAACATTTCTAATACTTTTTCGTAAATTTTCCAATGTCCATGGGTTTTTGAGGACGATTGGCAAGTTCTTCCGAAAAACCCATTGTTCATGCTTTTTAAGAGTTACGTGAGGTTTAACCGAAGAAGTCGCTAAGTTGGATAACTTATTCGTATCTGTAATTAATTGGTCAGCAGGTACTTCAATTACGATTGGCGTTCGAATCATTTGCCGCACCTAATGCAGGGCTTAGAGAGACATATTCGAAAGTTATTTTATCAAATACCAATGATGTATTAACTGACGAGTCACTTACTTTATTATCAATTTTATTATGTTCAGATACTTCTTCTATTTTTACATCATTGCATATGTGAGAATAGCTGTAATTATTTTCTTCGACCAGTTTTTCATATACAATGCTTTCGCTGCCTCTTGTAATTTGAGAATCATGTTCTGCGGAGACTAATTGATTCAGAACATAAGCAAATCGTTTGGAGTTTCGTTTATTATTTTTTAATTTTAAAATAGGAGCAAGGGATTCAAATAATCTTCCTTTAAGGTTTACAGTATTAATATTTACACCGAGAGTTTTAAGAGCCGTTTTAACTTCATATTGCGAAATACTCTTCTTTTTCCGATAATTATATTTATTAATTGTATTGTTGTCCATTGTTGTATGTTAAAGGTGTTTTAAAAAAAATAAAAAAAATTGTTGTATGTTTTATTTATATGGAAAATATTTAAACTAATAAAAACCAACAATATTTTGTTTATTTGTACGAAGTGTAGTTGGTAGATGCTATATAATTCTTTTTAGTTTACAAAAGCGTTATATTTTGATATTGCGATATATTTTAAATATATGTTTGTATTAACTTTAAAAAAAAAAAACTGTTTTCACAAATTACTTTGTTCTTGTTTGTATCTAACTAAACATTTATTTATCACAATAGTATTCTATTATACTTACATAGTACATACTTCGTTTTCTATTTATGTGCATATAATAATGAATTTAAATAAATTTTTTTTTCCGTTTCATTTAAACCAAATTTTTAAAAACAGAAAAAACTGTTTTTACAATTCGAAGCTAATTTTTTTACCGTTTGTAATAGAATAATTTGTTTGAAACATTTGTTGTTCGGTATATGATATCATTAATGAACCAAGTTGTAAGGTCATGACGATCCGCTAGACGATCCATTCTATTACACCAAGAATATGGCCAATTGGAAAAACCAATAGGATCAGTTCCACAGAATTTTATGTGTAACCAAATTTATTATTTGTAATGAGATATAGCTTAGGTACCAAGTTGTAAGACCCTGACGATCCGCTAAAATATGGGGAGTATTTTTTCATGATGGGGAAGGTCCATTCTACCATTCCAACTATATGGGTAATTGGCAAAATCTCTAGGATCAGCTCCACAGAATTTTATGTTTAACCAAATTTATTATTTGTTATGAGATATAGCTTAGGTACCAAGTTGTAAGACCCTGACGATCCGCTAAAATATGGGGAGGATTTTTTCATGATGGGGAAGGTCCGTTCTACCATACCAACTATATGGCTAATTGGCAAAATCTCTAGGATCAGCTCCACAGAATTTTATGTTTAACCAAATTTATTATTTGTTATGAGATATAGCTTAGATACCAAGTTGTAAGACCCTGACGATCCGCTAAAATATGGGGAGGATTTTTTCATGATGGGGAAGGTCCATTCTACCATACCAACTATATGGCTAATTGGAAAAACCAATAGGATCAGTTCCACAGAATTTTATGTTTAACCAAATTTATTATTTGTTATGAGATATAGCTTAGGTACCAAGTTGTAAGACTCTGACGATCCGCTAAAATATGGGGAGTATTTTTTCATGATGGGGAAGGTCCATTCTACCATACCAACTATATGGCTAATTGGCAAAATCTCTAGGATCAGCTCCACAGAATTTCATGTTTAACCAAATTACAGATTATTTTAAATTTTCTGTGCATTTTTTTATGATTGCACATATGTACATATGTACATACAAGTAATTAATTGAATTATTTATTAAATAAATTGCTTTAAATTTTGAAATTTTATTTAATATATAATTTTTTTTATAATAATTGGATCTTTATGAAAATAAAACACAAAGAAAATATATAAATAAAATAAAGTTCCGTCTTATTCAGGTATAAAAAATGTACTAAATATTTTTAGTAACAAAATTCGTAAAAACTTCCCGTACGTGTGTGTGGCATGACATGTGACATTCGTAGAATTTTATTTCAATTTTAGATATTATTAATATACATTATATATATGTATATACATATATACTAATTCTATATTGGAAATATATCCAGTTCGATTTTAAAAATTTCTTTAATTAGTAAATTTGCCCGTGATGGGAACTTGTGGGTCCCCATGGTGGCGGATAGAGTAAACCACACAGAATAACACCAGAGAGCACGAGGAAAATAAAATACCTCCCACGAATCAACAACACCCTTTCATGAAATAAGTAAAGTATAAGTAAGTATACTTCCTTTGCTAGTAACATCACAGGTGGTATACTAGCTAGTGAAATGCTAATTCACCCTTTATGGAGGCTGACCTAATGGATTCTGGAGAGGATCATTTATTACATAAATTAACCAACGAAATTAATAGCAGCGAAACCCCTGTTCGAAGGAACTGCACAACCAAAAGATCCCCTGAAAGACATATATATAGAAGTCTCTATAGCTGGAAAGATGTACAATAAAAAACATCAGGCTATACGTTAATTTAAATCAATAAAAAAATGCACCGGTAAATACGAGTTCTAAAAAAAACAACCAAGCTGTGAGAAAGAACAAGAGTTACATATATTCAGCATTATGAAACGTATAGCGAAAATGAAAAAGGCTCAACTAAAAATTAGGAATCAACCTGCCGTCGGCGTAACTACAAGGGAGCAAACCCCGCGCTGTGGTGGGCCTGAAACGTAGGGGGGCCCGCAACGAAGGGAGCCGCAACGCGGAACGAGGGTCCCATGGTCTTTGTTCTTGTCATGAAGGATGGTACCATACCCTCCTCCAGTGTTTCGCAAGTAATAACATGTTTAATATTGTTTCTTACGTTACCTATTACGGTCGCAAAAGCGGAACGATCGTTTTCTAAATTGAAAATAATAAAAAATGATTTGCAACTCCATCGGTGCAGATGGGTTAAGCGATTTGTCCATTCTCTCTATTGAAGCAAAAGCGGCGGGCACCATGGAAACAAAAACCTTAATTAGGGATTTTACCGATATGAAGTCAAGAGCCAAAATCGGTATTCTTTGGAATATTGTCTTCAACGGAAGCATGAACCAGGAAGTCCAAGAAGTAGCATTCGCGGATGATAACAAAGTATTCAAGAAAAAGCGCAACATGCCATAGACAGGATGGTGGACTGGTCCAAAAGCTACAAAATGGAACTTTTCTCAGAAAAGACAGTCATGATCCAACTTAAAGGTTCACTGGGAGTTGACTTCGATGAACGACTTGGAGTTACTTCACATGTCAAAAGAGTCGCGGAAAATAGTAAGAAGGTTTTCGCTGTGCTGAAACGAGTTGCTAAAGAGAACTGGGGCCTCAAGCAACGAACACTATATCCATAATATATGAAGGCCTTGTGGTATCTTCATTAACATATGCGTGCGCGGCATGGGCAGACCGAATGAACTGCCACCATCGGCGTACACTAGTTAGTGCCCAAAGAAGTATCTTGCTCGGAATTAACAAGGCGTACATAACGGTGTCAACTGACGCCGTTCCTGTCTTGGCCGGCATGATACCTATTGATATACTATTAAATGAGAGAATTGCCAAATTCAAGATTAGGAAAAGACAAAATGTGAGCTACGGAAACGTGATAGTAGAAGGCGATCAAATTCGGCTGAACCTCATGGGCTTGCTCAAGAGGAAAACGAGAAAAGCGTCAATAGCAATATGACAGGACAGATGGTCGCACTCAGTGGATGGCAGAATAACATATAGTTATCTGCCAAACATTGTGGCGAGATTATAGAGACAAAGATTCCTCTAAGCGTATGGTTCACCCAAATATTAACGGGACATGGTAGAATGGCCTCCTATATGCACCGACTGAATCTAGCAGACTCAAGCACCTGTGAATGTGGACAGGGCGAGGATACAATAGAACACATCCTCTATGACTGTGATCTAGCTCAAGAAGCTAGAGAACAACTAATAACCGACACAAGAGTTGAATGGCCAGCAAGTAAACTAGCTCTAATGCTGCCAATCAACCTCAACTCTTTCAAGAAGTTCTGTGATACCGTATTGAGCGGTAGATAGACAGAGAATAGTACACCAGCTTTTTATCTAAAGTAAATTAATTTTAAATGCTAGTTATAAGTAGACGAGTATGCGCCTCCTCGTTGGCAGGGACGGTAACAGGGCAACCTGGCCAAGCATACCGATATAGTAGTTTTATACCAAAAATTGTAAGTCCGTGTTGGAGTTGTTAAAGGTTGTTGTCCACCTCCAATAGTTATTTAAATGATAAAATCCTACGAAAGGCTTTTTAATATATTAGCAACATGGATTCCAGAAGATGGCTTCCAAATGAAGTGGCTCAGTTAAACTAAACGTTAAAGGCGGAGACCAATACAGAGAAGTATAACTAAAATATTTGGTGAGGGTTTCTTTGTATGGCTCACATATGAAGTTAAACAAACAACACCCATTAAAGTAATGGTGAAAAATCTGCATCGTTCTTGCAAGCCAGAAAATATATTACGAATTACTTTCTATGTTTGAAATTTAAAAATATCTTTGGTTGTAAAATAGAAGTCAAGCTTATGGACATAAACAACGGTTTTGTTCTAAACAACCTAAATGCGTATAAAATGTGCTGGAAAACACTTAACACACGAATGTTTGAAAACGCAAAATGAAGCACCTAAATGTGTACAGTGCGGAAAAGCTCACCCAACAAGTTACAGTAGCTGCATGTTATAGCCAAAGAATTAGTAAATTCAGAAAATGATGAAACCAATCCAACCTTAAAGTATGTATTGATAGAAATGACAAATATAAAAGAATCATTACAAGAACACTGCCTAAAAGTTATGTTATAGCTTGAACCAACACCAATAAGAATTAGAAACAGTTCTTGAAATTGATGTCTGCCTCATCACAGAAACTCATTTCACAAGACAGTCATACATTCCTTGGCTAAAGAGTGTACCACATTATTCACCCTGAAAAAGATGGGAGTTCAGTTATAATTAAAGAAAACATCTCACAATGCAGAATCAAGATACGCGACATAAGAAATACAAGTATAATAGTAAACAGCAAAACCAAAATATATAAAGTAACAGTTGTTAGCTTGTATAGTCCACAAAAATTAAGAAAAATCAATATTTTGAATTATTCAAATATGTTGGAAGACGATTCATTAATAGGTGGGGAATTTAATGCAAAAAACCCTTATTGGGGTTCAAAATTAATAGCCACAAAAGGAAAGAGTTGCTTAAAGCAATGGGGGAATACAAATGTGAACCAATCTCTGCAGGGAAACCAGGCTATTGGTCTACTGATCCTGAGAACATCTCACATTTGATTGACGTTTTTATAATTAAAAATATATCGTTCAACTCTCTTCATATTGAAGACTATATCGTATTAACTCTAAGCGAAAACATCATCCAAAATATTAATAACCAAAAACTAAACAATCTCACTTAAGAGACGAAATCAAAAAACTGAAGAATAAATCTGTCAGTGCATATTTGAAAAAGCTAGCAAATGACAAAAGTACGAAATATTCTCTATGGAAGGCAACTAAAAAATTAAAAAACTAACCTCTCCAGCTGAAGTAAGAAAAGAAATACAAAAATATTTCGTTCCAAAAAACGCTCGTTAATATACGATCTAAAAACAGGTCATATATTGAAAGAACTCCCAAAAAAGCTTTGGCAACACTTACTAATTTGATTAGGCTCAAGCATGTAAAAACTGTTCGATTTGGATTTCGCAATAAACATTCTACAATCGATCAAGTACATCGACTCACAAATATTATTAAAAAGGCGCTGGAAGAGAAAAAAGTCTGCTCGACGATTTTCTTGGATGTGGCACAGGCCTGTGACAGAGAATAGCTTAAGAGATGATTGGTACACAAACTTAAAATGCTCCTACCATTACAATATACAGAAATACTACATTCATGCATATTAGATAGATACTTCAGAGTCAAACAGGGTAATGCCTATATACCGTCGAACTGAAGAAAATTAAATCAGGAGTTCCTCAAGGAAGTGTACTCCTTTATCTAATATACACTTCTGATCTTCCTATGATACAAAATAGCACTGGTGCTACATTTGACACTACAATAATGGCTGTTGGAAACAAACAGCAATGATGACTCAACTTGACATCTTAATTATTGTTCTTAAGAACACGTATTACATTAGTGAATGATAGGTTAATATTTGATTAGGGGCAAACCATGCAGTCATTAGTCCCGGTTTCTCAATTTCAAGGGTTCCAAACTGATCAACAATTTTTTATGTTTTGGGAAACTTTAACGGCGCTCTTACAATGGCAATATTTTTAGTTACAAATTTGTAAGAATTTCGTTTTGAGAAACACAAAATTATTATTCGATATGTTGGTTACCAAACGTTCGTTAACAAAAAAAGTTAACAATAAAACTGTTTTAAAAAACATTGTTTAAAAATAAAAAATAATAATATATAAAGGTACGAAATTAAATGTCACAGTTTTTAATAATGATGGAAGTTGGCTTCAATTTTACTTTTGTACAACTTTAAAACTAAATAATAATAACAGTGTTAAAGGCCATTACTGGCCCCTTACTGAATCAACAATCTGGCTCCAACGGTTTCGATCCTGAGCTTGGTCTTCATACTGTCTTAGACAATCTGAAGAGGCCAAGTCGTTCTCTACATCGTGGAGCCATCGTCGCCTGCAACGACCTCTGCGCCTACCATATGGTGGCTCTCCTTTCAGAGATCGCTGCACAATTCGTTCCGGATCAGCACGCAGAACGTGACCGAGCCAGCGTACTCGCTGAGATCTAACTTCATGTACAATATCGGGGATCTTCATCAGATCTCTGATCTCGAAATTGTACAGAGCTCGGTATGTACCATCTATTTCGCGTTTAGGGCCGTAAATCACACGCATGATTCTACTCTCAAATGTAAGGAGCCATCTCTCGCACTCATCCGTCAGCGCCCAACTTTCACATCCAAACATAACAACGGGCCTGATCAACGCTTTGTAAAGCTTCAGCTTCACGGCACTTGATAAGTGTTTAGATTTTAGCAGTGGCCTTAGAGGATACAAAGAACGACTGCCAGCTGCCAGCCGCACTTTAATATCCTCACCCACACTGTTATCGTGAGTGATAAGAGAGCCCAAATATTTGAACCTCCTCACTCCCTCAAACGTGTGGTGGCCACTACTAAAATCTGGTGTGCCATTGTCCCTAAAACCAGAGATCAGGTATTTCGTTTTGGACTCATTGATCTGAAGTCCAACTGAAGCTGAAAACTTTACAAGCGGATCAAGCATTTCTTTCACTCCGTTGCTATTCAGTCCAATCACGCATATGTCATCTGCATATGCAAGCACTTGATTGGACTGGCGATATAAGATGTTGCGCTGAGGTGTTTCAGTTTTACGAAAGATGTACTCCAACATGAGATTAAAGAGTATCGGGGACAGAGCATCTCCCTGCCGAACACCCGAGTTAACTGCAAAAATTGTCGATAGCCTGTTCTCAACTTTAACACAGCATTGAGACTGCGTCACTGTCATCCTACACAGTCGTACCAATTTTGTTGGCATTCCTAGGTATTCCAGGGCAGACCACAAACTCTCTCGATTGATCGAGTCGTAGGCCTGCCAGAAATCCAGGAAAACCTGATGTACTGAGATGGATGTCTCATAATATTTAGATAGAATCATCCGCAGCGAAAAGACCTGATCAGTGACTGATCGATTCGGACGAAATCCTCCCTGATAGTCACCAACCAAGCCCTCCGCCAGAGGAGTGATTCTATCCAATAAAATGTATGACAGTAACTTGTATGCTGTGCAAAGGAGAGCTATACCGCGATAATTCTCACACTTCAAGCGGTCTCCCTTCTTGAAGATGGGGCATATCGCGGCCACTTTCCATTCATCAGGCATAACTTCGGTTCGCCATACTAATCGAATAAGGTCAAAAAGACAGTTCCACAAAGTATCCCCTCCGAATATCAAGAGCTCCGAATTAATGCAGTCCACTCCAGGTGAGCGGTTTCGTTTCATTCTCTGCATGGCCTTAGTGAATTCCTCATGGGATGGCTCCTCAGTGCAAATCTCCGCAGACTATTTTAGAGGTGGCTCAACAACAGTCTGTGACGCATGATGAACATCAAGCAGCTCAGTAAAGTGTCCACTCCATGCGTCAAGTACTGCGTCGATGTTGACACAGAGGTTTCCATCCCGGTCCCGAATGGCGGTTGACGAAGGCCTGAAAGTATGGTGCAATCCAGTAATTCCTTTAAAGAAATTACGTGAACTACGCTCATTGCTGAGTTGTTGTACTTTCAGAACCTCGGCCTTCCACCATTCTCGCTTCTTCCGTCTACAAATCCGCTTAGCTGCCCTTCTTGCAAGAGCTGCTTTGTTTTTCCTTGCGATTGTGAGACGTTGTTGCACTTCATTATGGGCTATATTTTGTTGCTCAACTGCAAGACGACACTCGTCATCAAACCAATCATTCTTGGGTCTGACTTTCACTATACCTAAAGTCTGTTGAGCAGCACTGACAACCGAAGTTTTCAGTACCTCCCAGACAGAGTTCACGCAGTCAGACTGGTAATTAGCTCCCTCAATGTTGTCGCTGACAAGACCCTGATATCGTTTCTTTTGATCTTCATTTATCAGACCTTCACAGTCGAAACGTTCCATCCGTTTCGCTGTGTTCCCCGACCTGTACGAAAACTTCCACCGTAGCTTTGCAGCGACCAAATAATGATCGCTGCCTACGTATTTGGTTGCTGACCGATAAGTTCTCACATCCTGCACAACCCGAGCTCAAACTAAAAGCAAAAGTAAAAAGAATTTTTTTCCCATTGTGAGAGTTACAGTGCTCAGAAACATTTTACTTATTTTTATCGAAATTCCAAATTTGAATAATACATATTCAATGTTCCATGTACTTTGAAATTGCTCATGACCAAGCACGTTTTCCCTCACAAACATATACATCTAGAGAAATGGGCACATCCTCGTGGAACTTCCCGAAGCCAAATTGACCATGTGTTAGTTTCTAAAGGGCGGGCTCGGGTTGTGCAGAATGTGAGAACTTATCGGTCAGCAACAAAATACGTAGGCAGCGATCATCATTTGGTCGCGAGGAGGAGCATACTCGTCTACTTTTAACTAATGAACGTCATACTCGTCTACTTTTAACTAATGAGTGTCAGTTGACAACGTTCTGTAAGCCTTGGTAATTCCGAGCAATATGCTTCTTTGGGCATTTAAGTTGGATCACGACTGTCTTTTCTGAGGATTTTGTAGCTTTTGCACCAGTCCACCATCCGGTCTATGGCAAGCTTAGCTTTCCGCGAATGCTACTTCTCGGACTTCCTGGTTCATGCTTCCGTTGAAGACAATATTCCAAAGATGTGGACCAAGCATGGAACCTTGCGGACCTCCATTGTTGACCATTTTTTCAAGTGTGCCATGACTTGAAACAACAGTGGCTTTCCTTTCAGAAAAATACTATAACAACAACTCAGTAATGAGCGCAGTTCACGTAATTTCTTTAATTTGCACTGAGGATCCATCCCATGAGGAATTCACTAAGGCCATGCAGAGATTGAAACAAAACTGCTTACTGACTGCTGAAGACTGCATTAATTCGGAGCTCTTGATATTTGGAGAGGATACTTTGTGTAACTGTCTTTTCGGGCTTATTGGATTAGTATGGTGAACCGATGTTATGCTTGACGAATGGAAAAATCCATCTTCAAGAAGGGAGATCGGAAGTTACTATCCTACATTATATTGGATAGAATCACCCCTCTAGCGTAAGGCTTGGTTGGTGACTATCAATTAGGATTTCGTCCGAATCGATCAGTCATGGATTAGGTATTTTCGCTGCGGATGATTTAATCTAAATATTATGAGACATCCATCCCCGTACATCAGGTGTTCCTGGATTTCCGGCAGGCCTATGACGCGATCAATCGAGAGAGTTTGAGGTCTGCCCTGGAATACCTATAGGAATGCCAACGAAATTGGTACGACTGTATAGGATGACAGTTACGCAGTCTCAATGCTGTGTTAAAGTTGAAAACAGACTATCGACCATTTCAATTAACTCCGGTGTTCGGCAGGGAGATGCGCTGTCCCCGATACTCTTTAATCTCATGTTGGAGTACATCTTTCGTAAAACTGAAACACCTCAGCGCAACATCTTATATCGCCAGTCCAATCAGGTGCTTGCATATGCAGATTACATATGCGTAATTAGACTGAATAGAATAACTGAGTGAAAGTAATGCTGATCCAGAACGAATATGGTATATGCGCAAAGATCGTTGCAGGCGACGATGGCTCCACGATGTTCTCGACTTCGATTGTCTTAGACAATATGAAGACCATGCTCAGGATCGAAACCGTTGGAGCCATATAGTTGACTCAATAAGGGGCCAGTAATGGCATTTAAAAACTGATTATTATTAATAGTAAATTTGAAGTTAACGAATTTGGGTATTAATTAAGGATATTAAATCGAACAGCTTGAAAATGTATACGCTATCGACTAAAGAATTTAGTAATTTTAAAGAATAAGCATTTATAGGAATTAAGAATTTAGGAAATTTAGTAATTATGTAAAAATTAATTAAATTGGGATGATATAGACTTTTCAAAACTGAGAAAATACCCAGTTTTAAAATTAAGACACATATATAAAGTATAACTTTTAGATTCAAATTCTAATTTCTAATTTGCTATAGCTATCCCAATACTATTATTGAATTATCGGTACATATTGCATTTCCTATACTAAGGGACTTTACCCGAATTTGCTATAGAGGTAATATCACAAGATATTACCTTCACCGCAACCGGTGAATAATTTAATTTAATTGCATCCCAAATATTTCCCAAAATGGGAAATGGACATCGGCCACTGTATAATATATATTGTGTATATTGTCAATTGATTACACGAAAATGTGCATTTAATGATAACACAATGACAAAACCAAAACAAAAAAAAATGTATCCTTTTGTGTTAACGTATTGCATTAATATTATAAATATATGTACTGTGTTTTTGCACCAATCAACATTCCACAAAAACATATGTAATTTGCAAATACAAAATTGTAAATTACGTAAAAATAATTCGATATGGAAATTGAAAAAAAAAACATGCAAATATTAATTATTACAAATAATCGCGTGTGCAAAGTGGCTAATATAATCAATCAAACGGATCACCCAGATATAACATACGTTTGATTTATCTGAAATCAAATTAATTGTAGTTTTATCATAATTTGTCATCGTTAACAAATTTAACACAAACCATTGAATTTAAATTTTATCCGTAACAAGGATACATTACATATAATAAGGGATAGACCCTTTAAAACTAAATGCCGAACAAAATTTAAATGTTTGTATTCGAAACTAGATTGGGTTGTGTTTTAATACACGTACATATATATATAATAGCGAGAAATTAAAAAAGGGGTTGGAGTTACATCATGATTTCCAGGATGACGACGACGATGATCGTCAGATTTTGTTGTTGTCGTTGTTTTTTCCTAAATCATGATAGAATATAATATATATTCCTAAATAGAAAATCTTTATAGTTTGGTAACACTTGTTTGCTTATATGTATGTTGTTGTGTGTATATAAAACAGGATGGAAATATTATACGAGGGTTGATTAAAATGTTCTCGTATATATATTAGTTGTATACATTTTAATTCGCCCTACTATATACATACTGCACACATTTAACATTTAAATGATGACCGACCGTCAATAAAATATGTTTTCCGTATATATTTCGTCATCCTGTCGTTTTTTTGTTTTATAAATATAAAAGGAACTGAAAATATTTTATGTGCGTGCGAGCTATCTGAAATGCATGAAATTCGGTGGAACAAATTAAAAACACAAAACGTCATCATCCCCCTATCGACACAGATAAATTTAAGGCGTTAAATAGGATCCGATTATTTCACTTGTTTTTTTTATTCGATTGAAACTTACTGGAATTTGAAATATACGAGACAAATACGACATTATTGTTTATACATATATGTATGAATATGTACGGAAAAAATTCATTTGTTACGGCGCTTTGAATAAATACAGGTGGTTGTGTGTTGGGTCTATACAAAATAGAGGGACAAAAAATATAGTTGAAATCGGAACCGCACGTGTTTCCTATTGCTTAGAGGCGTCACGTGGCAACAAATATTTGATGAAAGATGAAAAGAAATTCAATTGTTTATGTTCACATTTAAATGAATTCACTTGATTCTTGAGACGAGATGAGATGATACGAGATAAAACAAATTGGCTGAATAATTTGATTCTTTTATATATGATATAAGCTTGAATTTCCATATACATATATACGCATTCTAAAGTGTTTGCAAACGTATATACCTATCCTTTTTTCTACATACTTAAATTACAATCGGAAATTTGATACAAATCAAAATACACAAAAAGTTTATAAAATGAATTTTAAGTTACACGATAATGATTACTGTCTTCGAAAATGTTTCAAGATGTTCTGCATAAATAGACACAAAACGATACACCTGTTTGTTAAATTTGTCTAAGTTTTTGGTAAGTATATTTGTAGTGTGCAAAATAGGGGAGACGATGAGATATGATATTGTCGTTAAACGATTTACCCTTTCATAAAATTAAACGCATTAGATATTTTAGGTTTTAGTATTTCGCGTTTGGTATATAATTTCGTTAATTGCTGATATCTACCAGGACCTGTCAAACTCCGATTTTACTTCGGACGGAATTGAAATTAGCAATATTTCATTTATGTTTTTATATATTATTTGTCAAGAGATGTCGTTTTGTGTATAAATTACATATCATATCTGAATGACTAATATCTCGAGTGCTGCCATCTTCTCAAATTATGTCTATATAACTATCAGGATTGACTATTCTCTAGATTGCTGTTATCTTCCAGAAAACAGTTTTTTCCCTTCGAATTTACAATCAATCAACATCAAGTTCCTCCTTTATTATATCTTGAAGACAAATGAAAAAATTATAAAACATAAAATATCGTATGTGCGTAAAATAGTATGCCACCTTTTGCAAAGCACGAATAATATTTCTATCGTAATTTGTAACAACTGGGGACAAATGTATTAAACAACATTTAACTACTTGCGCTCATTGGGCAATTAAATAAAAAACTATATGATGAAGTAAAGTAACTAAAAGAGACCAAAATAATGTAGCTCGATAATGAACGGAAAATATAGAAATTTGAGTTTGAAGCTGGCCTCATACGAATAATCCTAAGATTTTTTCGATCCAAACTCATGACGAAGACAACATAACAAAAATTAATTATTAAAATATTACATAATGAATTGGAAATAATTTAACTTTGTTTTGTTGTCTTGTATGAGAGCGGCTTGATCAAATGGAGTTGAACAGTTGGAAGTAAAGGATTATCATAACAGTATGTATGTAGTAAGTGATACTATCGATGATGGATATCTTCCAAATGATTTAGCTATTGTTATAGGAGTGCGATAAGATTTGACTACTGTTAAATCTCACTTTAATGTCCAAATCGTAAATTTGGACTAGTGTAGATTTAAACTTTAGACTAGTTATTAGATTATCTCGGCTGGGGTCTAATAAATTAGAATGAGAACCACCTAGCTTTGATGTTGTTGAGCAGTTAAATTATTCTGTTTTTGTTATAGTTCATTTTTACAGTATATAAATATACAAAATATTACATAATAATTACACTAATAACAAATAAGAAGTAATTAAATATTGAATATCATGAATATCCCACAGTGAACTCATGTTCAAACCCGCGATTGAACAACTATTTACATATACATATGTACAAGAATGTATGAAGTTACAAATTTGCAATAGATATTGTATTAGATTCGTGTACAAATTATATTGAAGTGCGTTAATGCAGGAGAAAGCATTCTCAAAGATAACAGTCATAAAAAATCATCCTTAATCAACAATTTATTAATTTTTTTACCAATCAATTTAATTTGAATGTTTTTGATTACACAACAACAATACACATACATATATGTATATGTATACCTAAATAGATTGGTTATAGAACTATCCACTTTTAGAAGCAGTAGTGTTATTTATATTTATATTTATATACAATAGTCTTTGCATAATCATAGACCAATATATAAAATTAATTAAATTTTAATAATAAAAAATTATAGTACGTTGTATGAGTAATTATAATACAAAAGGATAAAAATTAATATGTATACATTTGGAATTGTATATTGTAAATTTTAATTTAATATTATTTGGAATATTTATTATATGCGGATACGACATACGACAAAGATAAGGGAACGGAATTTATATATAGGAATTGGTACTCATATTCGGTATTCAATTAAATATTCACTATTGGATACATTAAATCCATGATTCTAATTATTTTGTAAATAATTTCATAGAATAATCTTCTGCTAGATGAAATTAAAAATTGAAAATGAAAAAACGAATGTTTGCCATACTAATCGAATAAGGTCGAAAAGACAGTTCCACATAGTATACCCTCCAAATATCAAGAGCTCCGAGTTAATGCAGTCCATACCAGGTGAGCGGTTTCGTTTCAATCTCTACATGGCCTTAGTGAATTCCTCATGGGATGGATCCTCAGTGCAAATCTCCGCAGTCAATATTAAAGGTGGCTCAACAACAGTCTATGACGCGTGATGAACATCAAGCAGGTCAGTAAAGTGTCCACTCCATGCGTCAAGTACTGTGTCGATGTAACACAGAGGTTTCCATCACGGTCTCGAATGGCGGTTGACATCAGGCCTAAAAGTATGGTTCCACCCAGTAATTCCTTTAAAGAAATTACACGAACTGCGCTCATTGGTGTGTTGTTGTACTTTCAGAAACTCGCCCTTCCACTATTTTCTTTTGCTCATTTTATTTTTTTTTTTGTATAGTTTGGCGAAATATGTCAAGACAGTGCATAATAAATATCACTTGTGTATGTTAAGTTTGGTAATGGCAAATTTAATATTAATTTTAATTTATTTTTACTTTAGTATGACCAAAATTATATTGTATATTATTATAAAATTTGAGTTTCGAATATTTAATCAATTTATATAGTTTTGTTTAGATAGAGATAGACAAATTTTCTAGTCGAACATGGCATAGCTTTACATGCTAGATCATACCCATTACCGCAAACATCGATCTATCAAACCGCTGCATCACGCCTAAAGTAATTCATGCAACAGCACCAGCTATATACTATAGACGAGAACATTGAGGCGACTCTAATGATACGGTGCGAGTTAATACACGCTTCAGAGTTCGCATAATATTAAGGTGCAAACATTAAGATAACCACAGTGTATTTACAATACGAAATGTTTCGGATGAACAATTTATATAAAATAAAGAATGTTATTTAATTTTAGTGAAATTTGTTGTTTTTTATTTATACAGTGACTACAATAATATTAACATTGATTTTTCTTGTCTAATTAATAATAAGATATTAAATTATCAAACACAAATCGTAACACTTCATCATCAACACAAAAATTCAAATAAAAATGGATTTCCTTTATTGATTTTTTGACATGAAAAAATTTAGTAAAATCTTCATCACTGGCTAACTTCACTCTGTCATGCAGAATATTTTTCAGCAGGCAAAAACAAAAATTCTAAATTGCCGGACGATTCTAGTACATTTTTGTAATATTTGTTTAGTGATTTTTGAAAACAAAAAATTCCGTTTCTGTTTATTTATTTTGTGACAGCAATATAGAATGATCCAATGTGAAAGTATAGCTGCATATTTAATTCATATGTGAAATGAAATATGTAATTAATATTATTAATGTCGTTTTATATTAATTTATTTAACATTTTTGTTTGTAATATTTAATTTTTATTTATTTCATTTATTTAATTTTGGTTATAGAGTTTTAGTCAATTATTCTTTATGGTTAAATACATACGAAAGTGATAAAATTATTTCGTTTATATCAAAGTAAGTATAGATTTTGTCTGCTTATAACAAATGTCATAGTAACAATTTATACAAATCTCATTGTTTAAATAACATGTATTTGGAACGATAATGTTGTAAATGTCGAAAGTAAAATCAGTATCTCGAGACTCAATATGCGAGAAGAAAAATATAATTTATTAGTTCTTGCTTCATTAACAAATTACAGAAAACCGATTATATATATGTACATATGTATGTGTTAGATATTCTGCGTTTTTTGGGCGGAATCAATCATTACAACCAAACAACATATTTTTTTGACTTACAGAAAGGCAATTTATCGAATGCTACATAAGATAGCAGAAAATTTTCAGCAGAAAAAAATGCATTTTTTCTACTCACCACCAGGAGCAGCACTATAGATAAAGAGAATTTTTTCTGCTGTAATTTTATTAACTAGCAGAAAAATTATGAATTTGTGCATTTTTTTATAAAAATTTTTGTAACAACTAACAAATAGCAGAAAATTTGTAAACTTTTAATAAATTATTCGTACCAAACAAACTAATTTATATATTGAACTACATGCCAATTATTATATTAATAATTTCTCATAAAAAAACCAATAGGTAACCAATATGCCGTGCTGTTTTTCTGGTAGCTGAGATCATAACACGCACCTACAGGAGCAGTTTAAGAAAAATCGATCTGGTCAGAAGAGCTCCAGAATTTTTTGAAATCTCGGGCATTAGAAATTTTTCAGTTATTTGACCATAACGTATGTAATCAGTATGCTACGTTGTTTTTCTGGTAGCTGGGGTCATAACACACCAACAAGAGCAGTTTAAGAAAAATCGATCTGGTCAGAAGAGCGAAAAATATAAAATATTTTGTTTGGTACGAATAATTTATTAAAAGTTTACAAATGTTATTCTGCTAACGTGTAAAAGTGTTTTTCATAAGAATTTGAAAAATTCTTATGAAAAATGCACAAATTCATAATTTTTTAAAAATGCATTTTTTTTTCTGCTGCGGAAATTTCCTGATATCTTATACAGCATATTTATCGAGTAGATATGCAAATGACGTTTTTAAGCCGAAATTTTTGATTATATAAGGTTTACGAACAACAGAAAGCCAATGGCTATATTGTTACAATCGAGGTTTATGAGCGCTATATATATTTTATTGACAGTTTTAATCAAATAAAACGGACGGAACGGATACATTCTGTTTGAATCTTAACAAAAGATGTCCCCTTATTGTAAAGAAACTTCATTTGCAACTTTACGCAGTGCTGCCTTTATATCAGTCTAAATCACTTGGTATATTGTTAAAATGAATGATGCCAGCCAAAACACGTAGAATACCTAAAAAATAGGTATAACTTTCGATCGAGCACTGAAGTACTTATGTTATGTGGTGACATATATGTTGACTCCAGAAACACGGTTTGATTTTACTTTTGACATTTTTAACGATATCGTTGTTAACTATACGTCATTTAAACAATGATATAGTTGTAACCATATTGTTACTATGTCGTGCTTATTGAATACACTACTCGGTGTTGTGGAAATCGAAATAGTGACACATCTTATTGTTTATGTTCTTTAAAGGATATATATATAAAATAAAAATGAAATAATGCTCTTACTAAAACAGATTTTGCAAGAATATAAAAAATAACGCTGGTCCAGTGTTTTAATATGTTGTAAAATAATAGTTGCCAAATTTAAAAAAAAAAAAAAAAAAAAAAAAAAAAATAGGTTTTTGAGAAAATTGAAAAAGAACATTTTGGCGGGAAATTTAAAGAAGAAGAAATTAAACAACATACTAATTTTATATTTTTTTGTTAATTGCTATTAACTTATCTTTAAAGTGAGTCCAAAATCATAATTATCGGACAATTAGTTTTCTTTTTATTGCCATAAATACAACATCATAATTATCATTTTTCTCAAAATTTGACACCCTGTATTTTTAACAACAACAACAATAATTTTTTAATCAAGGCTATGCATTGAAAACATAAAAACCATAAAATTAAAACATGACTTACGGCTCCATATAGTGAATTTGTGAGTTCACGTATTTTTCATATATATATATATATATATATATATATATATATATATATATATATATATATATATATATATATATATATATATATATATATTTATATACAAAGATGTGTTGTTGACTGTTGAATCTATGCTCTAAAATTCTGAGAGGAAGCACATTTGTATTTGTCCTCGAATATGATAAAAATCCCCTCTGTGTAAATTGTGTGCACAATTTTATATTGAACAAATTGGTTCTAAGATCTAAGTATTTGTTAAGGTCGCTATAAGAGTGGCACTTTTGCACATCGAATGTTATTTACCAGTGGCCATTATTCAAATATATTCCATTCATTATTTTTTAGTTACGCAGACAACTAGGATTTGCGATAATATTTTATACTTACGCTACGTTTAGAAGGGAAACTTCTTTATCACGTGCTTGTGGATCGGTTGCAGTAGTGAAAACTGCCATAGGGATGAAGACTTAAGTTCTGTGGTTTGTAAGTTATATACAAATACCGGCAAGCTATAATATGACGTTCTAAGAATAGATATAATTTATATAATGAATCCTTTTCTATGGACGAAAGCACGCTCTCAATTTAGTCTGGTTTTCGTTACTTCTATGCCTATATTATCGTAAATATAGGGTGCAGTTTGTAAACTTTTAGCTGCCTATTGTGATAAACTGCGAGCTAGTAGTAGTAACTATTGTTTGGTCATAGCGCTTACCATTCAATTTGACTCATCTTTATCATCAACAACTCAGTATTAATGTCATAAAGATCTATATCATTAACGCCTATGGAGCTCTGTTGGTCAGATACAATTATGTATTTATTATACGCATCCTATATATACAAAGCGTATAGGCGTGAAGAATTTATTTTTGAAGATTTTAGACAATAAGATTTTTGGCCATTTTGAAAGAAATTTGTTTTTATTTCACGGTTTATTACCTGAATCCATTCATTGGCCACATATAATATGTACATGTCATACCAAATTTCTTTTGTCAAACTGTTTTCACCCGCACCTAAATTTGTTCACCCGCTGTAACTTCGAAAATATTCAATATTTATTTTTCCTTTTATATATACATTTTTTTTTGACATGAAGAAATGAATTTTTATTTTTTTATCCTTCGTCTTTTTGTAGTTTCTTCATCTTAAAAAAAAATCTCTAAATATATATTGTATGTATTTGAAATGAAGAAAAGAAAACTAAGAAGTAGAAAAACGACAATAAAGACTTTTCGTTTTCTCGTGTTTTTCTTGTTTTTTCCTATCCTAAGGGTAAAGAAGTATTTACCATACCAAACCCTATATAAAGAATCTGCGGAGCTTTATTCTTCTTTCGAAATATATATATATATATACCTATATATATATATATATATATATATATATATATATATATATATATATATATATATATATATATATATATATATATATATATATATATATATATATATATATATATATATATATATATATATATATATATATATATATATATATATATATATATATATATATATATATATATGTATATATATATATACGTTTGTCGTATATGTACATATATATATATATATAGTAGATGTATAAAGGAACTGTAATTGTATAGAAAAGAAAAGGGCACACACCAGAAAGGAAATTTATATTGACTATTTTGCTAGGAAAATGGTTGAAAATTGATATTTTCAGCGCTGGGTTGGGATGCGGATGATTCAAGAAAAACAAAGAGGGTATGCAGTACACAACATAAAAACCAAGGAAAATATATGTTTAAACACACAGAGAACAAAATATAAAAAAGGAGACGGCAAAAAGATCGTGTTCGATGGGTGGATATATATGATGGAAGGGGGTGTGAATTTTCCATTTTCCTTTTTATTTTATTTTATTTTATCATTTTATTTTTTTGTGTTGTGATGACGAAGGATATATATTGTTCATGTACACATTTTTTTTGTTCGATAAAATGAATTCTGAATTTTAAGTTTCCAACTTTAAATATCTTTAAATGATAAAATTTTCTTGGTACGCTCTGTTTTTCTAAATATATCGGTTCGGATCCATACCATAAAAAGGTCACAATTTATGCAAAACGAAAAAAAAAAAGTTTTCGGGAAGCAATATTTGCATAAAGTCAAAAAGGATAATGAAATATTGTCGTCGGGATATATTGTATATATAGTTGAATATTTATGAGGTGGCAAATTTAGAGCTAGGCGAATTGAATTGAATAAATATAAGGCGTGGGCAGATCAATCAATTAGCATACATAAGTGACCGTATATTTACATATATGTATACATATATATATATATATATATATATATATATATATATATATATATATACCTACCTAAGCCATAATTAATATTCACCCTCTATCTGTCAGAAAACATCAACATTTCTATACACAAAAAATCGAAAATATATATAAGCAAAAAAAATCCAATTTAATCTTTGCGTAATCTCAAACAACTTAAAGGATTTAGTCTCTCTATATGTGCGCGTATACACATCGCCAAAACCATTTTTGTTTTTTTTTATATATACAAAACACAAAACTATCGGTATTTACTTTACCGTATAAGGATTAATAAATAGAATTTATTACGACAGTTAATTTACAAGGAATTCAACCTTAATTTATGTATATACGTATAGATAAAACCAACGAGTACATGACAAGATTATTGATGCTGGAGAGTTTCAAATTGTTTTTGCTCTTTGGTCAGCTATATAATATTATTTTATACACAAGAAATTGTATATTAGAAATGGGAATTTATGAGTTTCCTATATATACATATGTATGTATAGGATGTATATGAAAATGTCAAAGATTTAGGGTTTATGTCCTAACGAAATTAAAATTTGTAATTATCAAGTATGGCGCATAATTTTGCTTCAATTTGAACTTAAAACGCATTAAAATTTGAGTCAAATGAGATAAAATGTTTAACTTAACCAGTTATAATGAGTGGTCTCATAAGATTTCAAATTTTTATAAAAAAACAACGTAATACATACATCAATCTGTGGTTAAGCAATACAAAAATGCCAAAAATTTGGACTCCTTATAAATTTTCTATCGCCGATCTTAGAGATACCCACAAGTGTTAAAAGGTGAATCATACAGAAATCCATATACAAGCTATTGCCAATATTCATCCAATTCGAATTAAGTTTAACTACTTAGCTGAACAATCTTAAAATTAATTTACATATATAGCAATACATTGAAAGTTCCAATTCGGAATTATAAAATTAGAATTTGTAAAACTTTATATTACGATATACAAATTTTAAAATTTAGTCAAAATTTTTAATATTATTGCATTTAAGAATTTGAGGGGCAACTCACAGTCAAACAGATTTAGTCCATGGCATGGGCTAGGAAAATTTTCAGCTGAAATAGCTGAGAAAAGGACCACGTGTGTCAAAAAGACAACGATCCTATAATAAGCTGGAAGTAGTCGATAGCAAACAGGCCAAAATACAGACGGAGAATGAAAATTCTCACAAAGTGTAAAAACCTAAGCTGTTTAGCGATGTGAAGGAACATGCATTGGAGCTAGCCGTCATTGACAAGGGTCAAGAAGATGAGGGCATCACATTGGAAATATAGAGGTTGGTGTACAACGCACTGAACTCAGTTTTTCTAAAGGTCCTAAAAGAAAATCCAGGATCTCCTCCTTACTGTAGAAATGCAAGGACGCTTTATATTAAAGGCATGCTCAGACTCAAGATCAGTCGATCTGAACAAGAAGGTAATAGTCGAGTTAGAAGAGTTGTGGCAAAGCGTGCGATTGGCCACCAACTGGATCGGGCTCTAGATTTTCCACAGTGTTGATCAACAAGAAGTCCCTGCCTGTTCTTAACAAAATTAAGGAAGTAATCGACTTGGGTCGACACTGGAAGCGGTCGACAGCAAACGGGCCAAAATTCAGACGGAAAAGGAAACTACTCACAAAGTGTAAAAACCTAGAGTCAAGAAGATGAGAGCATCACATTCGAAATATAGAGGTTGGTGTACAACGCACTGAACTCAGTTTTTCTAAAGGTCCTAGGAGGAAATCCAGGATCTCCTCCATCCAGTAGAAATAAAAGGTCGTGTTAAATTAAAGGCATGCTCAGACTCAAGATCAGTCGATCTGAACAAGAAGGTAATAGTCGAGTTAGAAGTGGTCGGAGCGTGCGTTTGGCCACCAACTGGATCGGGCTCTAGATTTTCCGCAGTGGTGATAAACAAGGAGTCCCTGGTTATTCTTAACAAAATTGAGGAAGTAATAGACTTCAGTTCATGCAAACCAATACAAAACTGAATTGATTTTTCATAAACAATATTTTACAGATAAAGCGAAGCACTTAAGTCTTGTTCCAGGCAATATACCATTGGAAAAGATGGTGGCTATGGTGCCTCACATTGCTTTTATACCGTACAGTGGTCAGACCTATTTTATTATATGAAGTTACTAACCGATGGCCTGCCCCTGGCAAAAGTGCCAGATGGATGGTTTAGTAAAAGCTGGTCACTTAGTAACAATCAACCAGGCCTGAATTCATTGAATTAATTTTATAATAAATGTACAAAATCATACTTTTGAAAAAAACAAACATCGTAGCTTGAAAATATTGTTTGCCGTTTTATTGGGTCTGACGAACCTACCACAAATGAAGGATGACATTCTTCTTAGAATATATAAGTTTCAACTAGAAAGTCTGATATATGGTGAGAACAACCGAAGTTCTTCGATAGATTTTTATATTCGTTCGGGTATCGTATAGTAAAATATGTATAAAACATCAAGTGTAAGAATAACACTAAAATTGGATATATCTTTGATGGTAATTCCAACGGTACCATGTTTTCGAAAAAACTGAAATTAGTCGAGGTAACGAAAAAGTGAATCATATACAAAGTGGAAATTCAAAACAACTTTTCGATTATTCTCCCTTGGCTGGAGGTAATATTCGAAGGATGTTTAAAGCTGGTTTGTCTTCCGCAGAAGTGGACTAAGTGAAGCCTTAAAGATCTTTTTCTCGAAAGCAAGGAAAAGCTCATTTGGCTGCCCAGAGGACTTAATACCTATAACTCTCATATCCTGCCTGTTGAAAACTTTGGAAAGGCTGATAAATATTAAGATACGATTAAAAAAAAAAGCCTAGTGACAGTCTCAACATGCATATTGTAAGGGAAATCGATGGATACAGCTCTGTATGCCCTGGTATACGTACGATTGAGAAATCAATAAGAATGTATGGTGGTGTTTCTCGAAATTGAGGGCGCCGTAAATAATATAACATTTGGGAACTCCACGGTTAAAAAGGTAATGGAAAATGCCCTCCTAATCATTACGAGATGCGGGCTATCAGATGTAGATTGGCAATCAGCCGGTCCAAGATTGAGCTGATACTCTTTACTATAGGAAATCCAAAATCTCGGTAGTAGACCCCCTTAAAAGCCATAAGACTATAAGGTTTTACTGACAAACTAAGATACTGGGGCGTAATCTTGGACAAAAAGTTCAGGCTAGGGCTGGAAACAAATGATTTCTGCAGAAGCTATATATATAGACGAGGTGGAGGAAGAGACTTTAGTTCACTCCTTATGCTTTAATCCGGCATTAGTACAAAGAAGGCATAGACATATGGGTAGGTACATAAGAGAGAGCCTCTCAGATCTCGAAAATTGTAAAATGCGAGATATCTCACGCTAAATAAGTAACTCTGACTGGTTTCACTAAGGGTAAAAGGGAAGTAAGATCCTATATGGTATCACAATGGGCCGTCACCGCTCTTAGTGTGTGGTAGGGGTAGCAGATACTCTAACCTATAACCGTACCTTAGAAATTGAAGAATTTATTTAAAATGTATAACGAATATTTCAAATTTTATGAATTTTCATTTAGGACTTACTATATACGTATCGTAAATTATAAATTAAATGCCGCCGTCGTTGGCGCAGTAAGTAGCGTCCTTGCTTTGTTATTCGAGGGCCTCGGATTCAATTCCCGGTGGTGACCAAAAATCACGGTTGGTTTTTTTTAATGTGTCAGAGTATGTGTTTGTCCGGGTCTGGGCCCGTTTGTGGCATTGAATGCTGGAATAATCCGCCCAACGTTTATATTTTAATTTTTTACGTATACGAGTATTATAGATAAATATCGTAATGATAGATATCGTATAACTAAGAAAATATATAATTTTACGAGATCGGCAGTATGAGCACTACTGCTTTATTTAGGTCAGTTTAAGTCTAATGTACTTAATCCATATTTAGTTAAGAAAAAATGAATACATTAACGCTGTTTAGCGCTGTTTCGCTGTTACGCTCTCTCTCAATTTTATTATTTTATTTTCGTATTCCTCAGCAGCAGCATTGGTACAGTAACACAAATTATGGACTATGCACAATTTATGGAACTTGATCCAAATTTTGAACGCAGTTCTAAGGCGAGGCGAGGTGTTTTTGATAAAATGTCTGTCTATACGTTGAGATGTTAAAAGAAAGGAATTTTAAAAAAAAACAACTTGCACTAGACATAAATAATTAAATTTGTTTTCTTGGCCATACCTATCTCATAGGTTTCTATATAAAAATGACCCCGATTAACGCTGATTCGTTTAGCGCTCCATATATCAAGAACGTATCTCGAGCGTTAAGCGGGGTTTTGCTGTATGTCATTTGATATTTGAATTTTTACATTTCATCTTTGAATTTTTGAATTTTTATTTTCAAAATATCAAATAAATGTATAATTCTGGAAAACCTCAAATTTAAGAATATTTGCACCCCAATTCCCATAGTTGTATCACGTCATTTTTCATGACTATATTCACGTCACATCAATTTTCCTATTCTCGAAGTCGTTTCTTACGCCTAAAGTCTCTTGTCACGCAATTTTTGCAAGTGACAAGAATATTTTCAAGCGAGGTTTTTTGTGTATAAATTGTTTTTATTTTTATTTGTTAAATTTTTTGGTAGGAATTTGGAATGCTAATTAGCCTGATGGAGAAAACTGTTGTTTGCAAAAGTTTACATGAGTTTCGACAGGTCCAAAGAAAACTTCAACAATATATATATATGAAATTGGTTAACTGGCTTGGTTTTGTTGATACACAGTTTGAAATGTTTTGAATTTTGACATCTATTATGCAGTGAAACTTTGTTAAATATTGAGCAATTTTAGTGTTATACAAGATACATTTTTAGTTCCAGTCGTGTCCGCTTGAATCGATTTCAAAAATACCATTTTTGTTACGACGTGACGTGAATTGGGGTGTTGATACCTTTGAACATTTCTGTTGTCAAATTAGTATTTTAGAATTCATAAATTTGTAGTGTGCGAAAAATCCTAGGATTATGCATGTTATCCTAGAATCATGCATGTTATAATTCTCGCAGAAACTGTGTATAAATACGTGCTTATCTATTGGTGGTCGGTTGAAAGGTTGAAGATTGCAGTACATTAATTAATAAGAGCAGGGTGCATATACAGTCAGAAATGAAGCAGGCCTCTACTAATTAGTGTTTGCTAATTTCTCTTTACATCATTTGTTAAAATGTAACGAAATGAAACAAAATATCTCTTTCCGAAATTTAATTCAAATTAGGTGTGAATCTGTGATTATCCATGACACATTTAATTTAAATTGTTAAGCCAAAAATTATAATTATATCTGTCCAAAATTTAGTTTCATCGTATGAACTGGTCCAATATAGAATGAATTTTAAAATGACCGAACAAATGAATTCTGGCTTTATATAGGTATATATACACGAAACCAAATTAAATTTGGGACGACATTGATCGTTTTACAATCAATTTGCTTAATTTACTTTACATATGAAACTAGAATGGTTAACTTCCTCGCACAATCGAACTTGTGCGTATGATAAATTTCAAATGGGGGTGCGCGATAGAAGCTTATAACCGGCACGTGACTTAATAGTTAAATAAATATATTTATAAATATAAAATAGTTCTCTTATATATATTATTTGTTAGTTTTCGAATGGCATCATAAATATTAAAACAATTTCAACTGTGAATCGCACTGACTGATTTGTTGGTGGTTGGTTATAGTAGGTACAAATAAAATTCTTTATTAAATAAAAATTAATCGACTCACGTGTTTGGCTGAAAGCAAGTAAAACCATATAACGGTACAATATATGGAAGTCTGTTTCTTAAGCATTGACACGTGTTGATGTTGTCTATATGTGTATATATTTCAAATGTATTTTTCGGGGTTAATATGGCATATAATCATGTCAATATTGTTTATCGCCTAACTTTTTTTTTTATATTTATTATGTGCGACAGGAAAAGTGCGGAGAAATCCGTAACTCCCTCCTATGTATATATGACTTATTTATGATGATTTCATTATTTCAATTTAAATATTGAAAAATTAACAAATTATAATGATTTATGAGTATGTATATATTTATATGTAACGCGATATGGATTTAATCGTGGATTTGGTTTGGGGTAATAAACTGGTATATGTATATAGCCACGCACTAAGTAGTGTGAGGTAGCATTTTAATGTATAACCTTCATATGTACAAATTATTAAATTTCCATTTGAATAAATTCAAATTATCCTTTTAACACTCTTGTATTATACATACATTATATCGGTTTAATCCCTTCCGTAACAAATCATAAATTATCCTATTTAATTCGAAAACAATAGAAAACACCAACCACAAAATTCATTCATTAATAAAATAAAATAAAAATATTTTCTAATTTCAAGGATTCATCTCACATTGTTCATTTCATTTCATATACGAGTATGAACCTTGAATTATAATTCGAATGTAAAATATACATACAAAATATGTACTTATATATTGTTTCCAAATTGTATTGTTAAATAAAATACAATTTACAATTGTAAATATATTCCACCCCAATGTCCTTAATTAATCTAATTGGGGAGAATAACGATGATACATAACAATCAGCATATGTTTGTCTTAAATATATACATTTAATTATCTTAAATCAACAATTAAATTTGATACAAAATTTAAATTATTAACTTGGTCAAATTTTGTATTTCTCCTTTCGACACCAACACAGCAGGAAGTCTTCCCCTCATATCCCATAATAGCGGTAGTCGATGCCCAGTCATAAGAAAGTTGAAGCAAGGTAAGGCCATTCTCGATAGGATCTCTGCAAAATTAATCAATCAATAACAGAGGAACATAAACATAACCGATTGAATCGACAATGTATAGACAACGTCAATAATGTAGACAATTCCTAGTAATTTTCAAAGCAGTTTAAGTAGCATTTTCAAAAACAGCGGTCATATTTACAAAAAAAATTAGAATTGGCCGAATCACTCCAGGACCCAATGCCACAAACTGGCCGGTGCCCATGGTACAATACCCGGAAAAACTCACATACTTACACATTAAAAACACACAACCTTGATTTCACCATCGGGAATTGAACCTGAGACCCTCGAATACCAAGCTACCAAAGGTAGGACACTATATACTTACGGTACTATCGGTCTCACTTATTGTCCGTTTGGCTAATCTGCCAGAGGGTCATAACTTTTAAACTATATTCGTAACGAGTGGAAATTTTGAATCCACACGTTAAGTTTTTTAATCCACAGATTAAACACTATCGTTGTATATAACTATTGTTTCAGAAAAAAATTAATTAAATTAATTAATTAATAATTAAATGTAGGTACCAAAAAAGTTTACATGTTATTTATGTGGCATGTGCTATGTCATTTTAAAGGGCGTCATTTTAAAAGACTTTGACGATTCCAAAAATATTTTTAAATCCTTTTTTAATGAATTTATGATAGCGCATTTTAATGTAAATGTAGCAAAAAAATGTAAGTCCTCCCCTTCCCCTTATATCTGAAAGTTTATTGGCCAAAATTTTTAAAAAAATGATATTAAAAAAATTTCAGGTCCGAAAACGGTTATCAACGGTTACATTATATATATCCTATCTGTAACCGAAGATGAGGTAATGGACGTTTCGCTGTAAGCAGTCATTCAAATAAAAAATTAAATTAAGAATTAGCAATTTCCAACAGTGCTTGAACGATTTGCAGGAATGAGATAAACTAAAGAATATAGTTTAAATAAAATCGGGACTCATAAAGCATAACTTTTTAATATACATTGTTTGGAATTATTTGACTTATAATTATCCAAAGCGTAAACGAATCGGTTGTAATAGTGAAAAGGTCTATTTAAAGCAGCTCACAAAAATCGAAAACAATTTGTACATAATGATAAAAATCCTTAGATTATAACTTCCATTAAAAATAATCCGAGAATCTCTGATTATGACCGTACCATAAAATTGAGCACATTCCGTTCCATGGTAAGACGAGTTCAGATATCCAGAACTTGTCCGCTAAAAGTGCCAGAGTGTTCTATTACCAAATTTTGATAAAATTTAGTGAATATTTTTTGATGGATGACGAAAGGTACGTAAAATTGGATTTGAAACAGGTTAATAGGTCAAAAACTGTATCTTACCAAAAATAGTAACAATGCTTCCGCACTTCAAATTAGATAAATTTGTAAAAAGAGCTATAATTGCAAGCGATTTGTAGTTGTGGACTCAAGAGGCAAATCTTTGTCACATCCTCCACAGTTACGTCGAATATGTGTACGCACAAAAATGACTATACAGAAACGGATTTTGCCTTTAGTTCGTTGACACAATTCAGCAGTAAAATGTTGGCCTGTTTAAGCTAGTTACACTATTCTAAAGCATTGAAGACATTTTTTTATCGTTACGGTTTTGGATTCAGTTCCAAAAGATGTTCCGGTTTCCGGCACCGGTTTTCGGAAATTCTTTTTGTTCCGGTTTAGTTCTGGGACGGAACCGGATTAAAACCGGTTAGGAAATTAAAAATTAACTAACCTTATAATGATGATATATTGCTTTGTGTAACATTGTATTGTTGAAAAATTGCAATTTTAGAATTTTTAAATGCAAAGAACGATTTTGTTTAACAATTTTTAAAATGTTTAGTTATATATTTTGCTCTTTTAAATTAAGATTCATGCAAAATTGTGACAAACCAGGTTCATTTTAATGTTCAAACGATAATTTGTAAAAAATATATTTAATTTTAGTCAAAGCAATCATTACTCTTAGTTTTGCGAAACGATCAGCCTCAAGAATTGTAATTTTTTCGTGAGACCAAGCCTTAGTAATAAAAAAAATGGTTTTAAATTATAATTAATGCGTGCCCATCTGCCCACGATAGAAACTTAAAAAGGATGTTTCTGTTTGTTAAATCGAGTAGTCGTACAATTCAGAAAATATTTCGAATAATAACAGTTTAATGTTTCGGTTCAGTTCCTGTTCGAAAGTCCGGTTATAAAGACGCTATAAAGGAGACAAATCAAATCAATGTTATTTCAAAGATCTAATAAACCGACCGGTTTCGACATATCCAAAAATATTTGGAAATAGCGGAATGAAGAATGGTGGATGCGATAAGGTTGCTGAAAATATGCGTTTTAAATGAAACAATATTGCTGCCATAGTCATATCGGAGGCTTGACTTTATTGATATCCTTTAAATAAAGCTTCTGTTTGTTGTATTTGAACACATATTTACAAAATTATAGCATATGCCATATGCGGTAAGTGATTTCCGATTTAATTTGAATGATTCTTTAGTTTGTTTAGCCGGCGTAACTGAATCTTTTACAAAATACAACTGCGAACTGGCGCATTTTATTTCAATTCGTTAAAATATCATATATTGTTTAAATTGACTTTACCGAGTAAATTACACGGCGTAATCTATACCTCGCCCATTACTGCTACCAAAGTATAGCTCTGCTAAACACTACGTTCACTTGCAATATATTATACTCACCAGACTCAGTATTTATAGGTCTTTTCATGATAGATAAATAAAAGCCACTTAAAATATATAGATAACACAATTGCAGTTAATTTCGACGATTTTTTCTTCTTTTTATTAAATTTACCAGTTGAACATTTGAGGCTATATTGGTGTTTCATCTGTGGTGTTTAGTATATATCAACTCAAACAAAGAACAATGCAATGCTCAGATGTAAGGCTCTTATTAATTGCGATCCAATAGATTAAAGTAAATCATTTATTCATTTCATATGTTATAAAATCACATATGCAACATAAAATACTATAGTATGTCAGCTAGTTCCAGCAATATTCACATAATTTCAGAAGTCATACCCAAGTCTAACTTAAGCCATGCATAATCTTACCTCAGTCACACAGTTTAGTTTACATCATATACAAGTCTAAATTAAGCCTATTGTTTTAAGTTAGGGCGCATAAGTTTTCCTTAAACCATATAACTCTAGCTTAGCGTTGCATTTATAATTATAGTCTAAATCACCAGTCGAACTTGTTTATAACGAACCTCAAGGGGCCAACAGTTTGGTTCGTTATATAGTTATATCGAGATCATAAAATCAATAGTTCATTATATTCAAAAATTAAAAATACTCCCATTAACTATACTAAGGTCGAGATTGGAGAAAAATGACGTGTGAATATTACTTGTTGAACATTCTTTTGCTCTAAGAAGTAAAATTAAGATAAAGTATGATTGCCGGATTTTAAAGTTGTTCGTTATATACGTAATAACGAGGTTCGAAAAAAAAAAAGATCATTTTACCTAGATTTTTAGTTCTCGGGGCTCGGGACTTCTATATAAGTGTCTTGTATAGATTTTCGTTAGTATATAGACTTTCGTTATATCCCGATTTTTTATATCCAGGTTCGACTGTATTTCTAAATTACGTCAAATATTATTATATATAGATTAGTATAATATTCTAGATTAGGGCACATTAATTTAGCTTAAGTTAATAGTTTAAGCCATATTCTAATCTAACTCACATAATTATGACCTCTCTTATATGTATTATACTTTTACTTGATTACACCATTATGGCAGCTTAAGTCATAGAATTAACCCTCTACCGGTACTACACTATTCTAATAAATATTCTATGAATACGATTGTATATCAAGGTTTAATTTTTATTTTCAAATTGTCTTGAAATTACAAAAATTAAAGCTCAAGTCGTACTCAAATCGCCGCATAATCTAACATCACTCACATAATTCTAAATCATACAGTTCTATGTTTACTAATACTCTAGCTTAAGTTATTTACATTTATTTATTTTACGTACCTATTCAATACCTAAGTAATGATAAACAGTTTTTTTAGGCCCCTTACTGTGTCAACAATATGGCTCCAGCGGTTTTGATCCTGAGCTTACTCTTTATACTGTTGTAGACAATCTGAAGCTGAGTACTTACTTCATACGTACAATATCGGGGATCTTCATGAGATCTCTAATCTCGATATTGTAGAGAGCTCGTTATGTATACCATCTCAAATGGAAGGAGCCATCTCTCAATTCTTAAGGAAAATTATATATCCTACAGCTAAGTCAAATATTATTTTAACTTACCTTATACTTATATTCAATATTTTCCTCAAATCAAACAGGTACACAACTGACACACCCTATATTCAGTTTGTTGCATTACATAATTATTTTTGTTTTCATATTAATTAATATTTAGCAATTGTTTTTTTTTTATGTTAAATTAATTTACATAAATTTAATTATCATAATATACAACATAATCTCATAAAATTTATTGTGTTTTACATATTATCATTTATATGCTGATTTATATCTTCACTTTTAAAATATTGATTTTGCATCGAATACAGCCGATCGATTGGATTTAAAATTTGCGAATGTGCTGCCACCATTTGTTGTAATGAATTATAACCTAAATTCATTAGCGTATTTAGCGGTGGTATATTTTCATTTTTTATATTATTATTGTTATTTCCACTAATATCTGCGAGGTAGAAAAAAAACAAATTAAAATCATAGAGTACATAAATCTTTGGTATATTTTTATATATACATATGTATATATACATATATTGTGTATGTAACCTAAGAAATTAGAAAAATTATTCAATTTTTATTTTTATGTTGAGCTTATCTGTCCCCATAAAAAAAAAATAACCGGAAATCTAAATTTACCGATTATGGAACATTTTGTTTTTTTTATTATACTACATATCCTTTATTTTATATGTACATATGTATGTGACATTTCTATTGGTGGGGGACTGAAGTTAAAAAAAACTTTTATTCGTATAAATTATATTTATTCTCTTCCACAGGTGACAAAAAACGAACTGAAAACTTATTGTCTTTTTATTGTTTACAGTTACGTTTTATTTTATTGTGGGTTACCAGATGGAAAATAAAAATGGCATGAGTGTCAAATCAAAATGTTTTGATATACGTATGGGAAATGTTTTAATATACCTATTCAAGAAGTGTTAATTTTGCGGTGTTTGGAATTTATTCGAATATAGATGCGCTACTCACCTTCACAATTTTGCATATTTCTATTAAAACTAGCGGTAATTTTAAAAAATTCCTCGTCATTTTCTAATTCTTCTTTGATTGGTCGATAGCTAATATCATCGTGCGATATTCCAGATGCGAATGAATCTGAATCGCCTAAAATTATTATAAACCAACCGAAAATAAGAATTGTATACCTTATATCAATCAAACTGTATAATCATGTATACTCACTTTGATTTTCATCTTTAATTTTCATTATTGATTTTGAATCATTATCACCGTTGCAATCCGATTGCATATCCCCATCCTTCGATTTTCCCTCCTGCCTTGCTTTATTTTGTATTTTTTTAACTTTGGCCCGCTGATTTTGAAACCATACCTGTGGATAACCAAAGTATATAAATTTATGTTTGCTTAATATGTATGCACTTTTTTTTAAACAAACCGCATATACCAAACCAAACACACATTGACACATACACAAAATCAATGTTCGCGTTAAATTAGTTGAAGTTTAATTTTTTAATGATAGTGAAAAAACAAAAATTAAAATCTCGCTTTATATTTTGATATGATAAAAAAAAATTGGAAACTTTACGCATCACTAGCACGAATCAAACGATTATAATCGATAATCACCCCATGAAAACCAAATTAAATAAATTATGTCAATATTTTGTTAGACCGTGGCACGTACAAGCAAAAAAAAAAACGATATTTATTTTACACAATTTTTCCGGATAACATTTTTTACCTGCACTATTCGAATACTTAGTCCCGTATCACGTGCTAACGTCTCACGAACTTTACGGCACGGCTTCGGTGACACTTCAAACGATGCTTTAAACGCACGCCGTTGTTGTGTTGTTAATATGGTGCGAGGTCGTTTTGGCCCACGTCGGCCATCGATACGATTTTGAAATATGTCCTCACAATAAAATTCGTCTGCAGAAGAAGAAAAACAACAACTAATCTTCACATCTTCCGTATATATATATATATATATATATATATATATATATATATATATATATATATATATATATATATATATATATATATATATATATATACATATATATATATATATATGTATATATATATATATATATATATATATATATATATATATATATATATATATATATATATATATATATATAAATGCATATTGTTCATTTATTATTTTTGAGGAATACGCTTACCATTCACCGCTTGTAACATTTCAACTTCTTTTTCATAGTCGGAACGACAAAACAGTTGACTTTGTTTTATGACGTATTGTTCACCTTTTTGAAGCCGGATGCCGCATACAACGCACACGAAACATTTTAAATGGAATACATTGTCGGTGGTACGCATAACAAATTCATCGGGACCAATACGATCACCACAGCCTAAGCAACGATTTCTTACAAATAATCTGGAACGAAACATCAACAAATCAAAAATATGAATTAATGGTTTATATATAGGGTTTATTGGAATAAAATTAATTAATTACTATAATTAAGTCAAGTGTAATTTAATGTTCTTAGAGAAAAGTTAATTGAATTTAGATAACAGAATAAGCCGAGCTCCAGATTAAAATTTTAGGCATAATTGATTTTTTTTAGAAATTAAATCTTTATAAATAAATTTATAAAATCACATTTACACCACAAAAAATTAAATTCGCTTTAACGTATGGATCGCCATCTATATACAAAATTTTAGATTAGTACATATACGAATGTACAATGTAAAACTGGCCTCATTTCAAATTTGATTCATTTCATTTATTTAGTGCTTAATCACAAACCTCGTGTATGTACATCGTAGTAGGTTCTTGACGTCTATCATGTAAGTTTTGAATATGAATTAATTCAATTAAATGATTAATTATGTTTATTAATTTAATAGTTTAGATATATTAGAATATATCAATTCCAAAGTATTGGCATATCCATATCCATGCATATGCGTATTCGTGACAACAAACACTAAAAGTTGTAGATTGTACTACAGAAGATTCATTGAATAATAAAGTTTTATAAATGAAATAACTCGAATTTCAAATTGGTTACACAACAATTAATCAATTCAACCAACTTTGCATGGATATTGGCAAGTATATAAAATAAATTTGTATTTACTTCAAATTATTTTGAATGAAGTTTGTAAAAATAGGGAGATCATCAAATAAGGATTGCAGAACTCAAACACTACTCAGATAATTGTGTAGAACTGATCTATAAATGATCGAATTTTATTTTATACACATTAGCAAGGCAAATTTGTGAAATGAAGACCAAATTTTACCATACAGAATTATTTCCCTGCCAAAGATGCCACACTTAGTAGTAATTCGTTGTTCTTATCTTTAATCCATAATCATGCCCAAATGGAAGTTCACCAAAAAACTCAAACTACGAGTGTGTGTACATAAAACAAAACACAAAAATTTGCTTAGACAATATCTCTCCTTTTGCCATACATATATAAGTATATGTACATACGAGTATACAGTAGGGATTCTGGGATTCAACCCCAATATTCTAACAGTATATTCTCTTTACTCCATAAAATAAAATAAAATAAAAAATATTGAAAGCAATAAGAAAATTTATTAAATTTTCTTCTTGCATTTTCCCGACAATAAAATAACTTTTTTTGGAATACAAATATTTTTTGCTATACCCCCCATCATACCAACATGAAATTTATTCGCTTACTCGTTTGTATATATGACTATACGGGAAAATCTATAAACAACAAAAATCAAGTTGGGTATATACAGAATATGTGTGTATATAGAGAGATTCAACCCACTGAATACAAATTCGTCTGAATATATTTTCTCGGTGCGATATTATTTAGGATATATCTTGAGGGTTCCTTTGTAGGATGTGTATAATATACATACATATATAGACGAGGCATGAATATAGAAAAATGAGGGAAAATCGGTTTAATCGGATATTATACTATGGTGTTGTATATAGCAAAATAGACGAAAACATATTGTTCCAATATATTTTTTTTTTGTATTTTTTTGTTGCTGGGATTAATTTTTAAGGCCTATTATTATTATTATTATTATTATTTTGATACCCAGTACATATACATACATACATATTATATTTGCTTTGCTTATTCGTTTCTTCTGGTCTTTAGATATATCTGTACATACATAATATATAAGAATTTCCTTTTTGCCTTTGAGAATATTTCAAAAATGTATGTACAAGAATTTTAGCTTTATTGAAATTGATTTATTAGAAGTAAGATATGTTAACAGATTTATCTGAACAGTTCTGTCGATAATACAGAGATTATTTGTTTTCAATTGTTTAAAAGAAACTTGTCATTCTAGTCAGAAGCGATATATCCAAACTATATCAAAATAGAAATAAACCTATAAAAAAATCACAAATCTAACATAATTAAAAACACTTTATGTATAAGTTTGCTAGAAAAATCGGACTCTTCAACTGGAAAGATGGGCACGTATAAATACTATAATTAAAATAAGATGCCATCATATATCAGTCAAAGATATATGTTCTATTTATTATCAGAATGTAAATAAAATGGCAACAAATAAAGCATCCCAATTTTATCGATTTGTTCTTCAAACAAACTATCCAATATATGTTAACGGAGGAAGTAAATTTTAATTTCAACCTGGGTATTCATATAGTACCGAATTTATAGATGTGATCGCACTCCCGAAACGAGCGCTAAGGATTAAGGCGGTGGCATATCGATAGCCGTACATTCAAATCTAGAAAGTGCCCCTGTAACATTAATTCCACCAAGACTCGAACAGATCTGTGTGAAGTTTAAAATAGATAAACGATATCTATTTATATACACGGTATATATACCGCCTCAATCAAGTACTACTATACTGGCTGCGTCGATACGATCGATGAAGTCATGAAAACATCAACATCATCAGATTTGGTTCTTGTATAGTTGGTGACTTCAATCTGCCAAATATCATCTGGAATCATGACAAGGAATTGAATTGCATTCTTCCATATAATATAAAAACTGACACAGAATCTTTATTTGTTGACGATAATTTGGAAAGGTTCCTGGATCTTGTCTTCACCGACTGATGTTTGCAAAGTAATGAAATCATTGAATCCATTTGTGATAAATGATATCAACCACAAATCATTGTTCATAATATTTGATACATCCTATACTATAAGCTGAAAAAATTTGAACATACATATGTACAATAAATGAAATACAACTTTAAGACAACTAATTACGCCGGTTTGCAAGTTTTTTGGAAGCAATAAATTGGGGTAAAATTTTAGATGCAGATAATGCAAATTTCGACAAATTTTATAACATGTTACACCAAGGTTTCGAACTCCATGTGCCTATTTTCAATAAAGCACCGATCATTCATCCGCCAAAGTTTAATGTTTACTCTTTACTCAAGGTTTACTCTTTAATCTCATGTTGGAGTACATCTTTCGTAAAACAGAAACACCTCAGCATAACATCTTATATCGCCAGTTCAATCAGCTGCTTACATATGCGTGATTGGACTAAATAGCAACGGACTGAAAGAGGGAATGAGGAGGTTCAAATAGTTGGGCTCTCGTTATCACTCGCGATAACAGAGTGGATGAGGATATTAAAGTGCGGCTGGCAGAAGGTAGTCTTGCTTTGTATCCTCTATGGCCACTGCTAAAATCTAAACACCTATTAAGTGCCGCGAAGCTGAAGATTTACGAAACGTTGATCACACCCGTTGTTATGTTGGGATGTGAAAGTTGGTCACTGACGGATGAGTGTGAGAGATGGCTGCTTACATTTGAGAGAAAAATCATGCGTGCGATTTACGGCCCAAAACGCGAAATAGATGGCACACACTGAGCTATGTATACAATATCAAGATCACAAATCTGATGAAGATCCGCGATGTTGTAGATGAAATAAGATCTGACCGAGTACGCTGACTCGGTCACGCTGATCCGGAACGAATTGTGCTGCGATCTCTAGAGAGCCACCATAATAGTCGACTCAGTAAGGAGGCAGTAATGGCCTTTAAAAACTGATTATTTTTCTAAACATTTTAAATATTTATGCACTACATACCATACTCTCCTCAAACTACACATAGTTTAACCAATCTTTTAAAATAATACTCAAAGCATAATAACACTTTATTAATGTTATACATTATTAGATAACTTTCAAAAACATACATACAAAAAAAAATTCACACAGTTGTTGAATTCCTTCATGAATATAAATCTACGTATTTATACTAAGCAGCTGGACAATTGACCTAACATACCACGTACATACATATATATGTACAATTCGTCTGATACAAGTAATAAATAACTAATATGAGGATGTAACTCAGATGGTAGAGCGCTCGCTTAGCATGTGAGAGGTACCGTGATCAATGCCCGGTATCTCCAAATGGGGTCTATTTTTTTTTATTAAACTTAAAAGCGTAGTCATTCCAAATCCACCTGCTATATATACTAATTCTTTATTATAGAAGTCAAACTATTAAATGTATAATGATCTTTCATCCAATATGGTAAAAAATCGTGGTTAAAAAACTTAATGTCATCTTAAAATTTTAAAATCTGTTATATATAGTTAGGGGTTACGATAATTAATAAAATGTGCATTTTGAGCCATACGAAAATTCTCGATTTTCATCTCATTTAATTTTACATTATACAGTATTTTGCCATTTGATTTATTAGATTTTAATGAAAATAAAAACTTTATATGGTATGAGGGTTAAAAATCTATATACATATACTGACTGACATAATATAGGGTTATTATTATATTACATTCAAATTATATTCGGCATACACAAACAAAATAAAATTTAGCTATATATGTTACGGAAAAAGGGGTGAAAATGTGATTTAAAGGGAGGACAATTTGGAATTATCATTACGATTAAATTCTTAGCTTTCTTTATTGAATTTTATTTGTACTGTTCAGAGGGTTGAGAGATGTTTAAATCTCGCATATAATCAATTTATCCACATTATTATATCGTGGTAATTGTTTTGATAAGAAATCGTTTATGGACCATATTATCCGCAAGCATAATTCGCCAATCGTAATTCTCAATCAGATAGGATTTTAACATATTTATTCACTCTCTAGTCCCGTTACGAATAGTAGAGTACATATATGGTTAATCCGAAAACACTATGCCGTTCAGGGATCGCATTACCGGCAAACGATTAATATCGATTAACCGGTTTTACCGCCCAGTTTAGCTTATCGACATACTGCTATAAAATAAGAATTTACCGGTATAAACTTGATAATTTTTGGAAAGGAATATCAGAAGAAATTTCTAACTGCCCAGGATTTTTGAAAAATACCTCTAACAACATTAGTGTGGAAAATCCATCCCAGACTTGTTGGTATAAAAAAAACTCATCCCAGACTTTTCTATTAAGTAAAATTTAAATACTCGTAGCTATATATAAAAAAATTATTCCGACCAAAGTTTTGGCCGATCTGGGAATTTCTCATCGTGATATTAATTACTCTAGGGGGATAGTATATTGCGAAAATTTGAACGGACAGTGTAAAATTTATTAGAAATAATTTTATTTTAAATATTCAAAGTTAAAATAGAAAATTAAATGAAGTCCTGAGCAATTCAATATATAAAATATTCCAGAATTCCATCGGATATGAAAATTTGAACATGAAATTCAGAATTTAGAATTGAGTAATAGAAATATGCAATTTTTTCGGCATTTAGACTTTAACTATTCATAAAATTTTCACAAATCTGGCCAATAGAATAATTCTGCATAATCCTGTATGCTTTTTTATGTTTTAGACATTTGATGAAAACTCAAAATAAAACTCAAAAAATTGACGGGCTTAAAGAGTCGAAAATTTAAACTGGACAATTTTGTTCGCAAAAGCTCTATCAAAATTGTCCAGCCTAAATTCTCAAATTTTAAAACCCGTCAAGATATTTTGAGTTTTCATCTAATTAGATTTTGAGTTTTCACCTAATCAAACGTAAAATTTACTAAATAAATTTTAAATTTAAAAAAAAATTTTCTTTGAAAGTAAAAAGTAGTGTGGAGTTCTTAATCTCCAATTTAAAAAATCCTCAGTTTCCATCAAATTATCTTTAAAGATTTTATAAATTCTGAATTTAAGATAAACTGATGGTATGTTTTAGTGGGCTCTTTTCAAGTTGTAGCAACACCAAATTCGAACAAACTTTCATCAGATTATGCTTGATCGAATTTTTTTTAGAATTGGCGATATTTTTTGCGGGTTCATAAGAGCGTGTTTTATGAAAATTTATTTAATTGTTTCGAATAAAACAAATTAATTTATACAAATTTAAAATTATAAATCTTAAAAATATTATTCAAACTACTAAAAGGAATTATTAAAAATGCAAATAAACTTAAAACGAATAAATTAGAGCGTCTCATTAAATTTTTTTATAATTTTTAGATAGTAAGTTTGCACAAACAGCCACAATATAGAAAATGACCATAAAGCTCTAATCTAACAGAAAAATGCCAAATAGCTGAAAATATAGACCCTGAAAAACATCATCCCTTCCCAAACATCTCGAAAAATCCATTTGAAAACGTGACGCGGCTCATAATTTGATAATTTCTATTAAACTAATTTTACAGAAACAGCCACCCTCTTTAATTAAAGCTTCTGTTTGTTGTATTTCAGCACATATTTACAAAATTATAGTATATGGTATGTGTGTGTATTTTCCGATTTAATTTGAATGATTCTTTAGTTTCTTCTGCCGGCTTAACTGAATCGCCCTTTTACAAAATACAACTGCGAACTGGCGTATTTTATTTCACATCGCTAAAATATCATATCAGAGGATTATAAAAAGTTATTGAACCATCTAGAATTTAATTTTATTATTGGAGATGATTTTAATGCAAAAAATACTTTTTGGGGGTCAAGATTAACAACTCCAAACCAACTATACGCCGACGGTCGAACTTATAATTGTTAATTTCTTTCAGGAGGGAAACCATCGTACTGGCCTACTAACACAAGGAAAACTCTGGATCTAATTGATTTATACATTACAAGAGGTATATCCGAAAACCACATTTTTCTAGAAAACAGTGAAAGTCTCATCAGACTACTCGCCTGTCATTAGGACTGTTAGTTCCACGATTGCTAAGAAGGAAAATCCACCTAGACTAACAAATAACAAAACCAATTGGAAATTATTTAGGAAATAAGGAAGACAACACCAATCTTCTTGTACCAATTAAGAATCCGGTTCAATTAGAAAATGAGGTGGAACTATTAATCAATAATATAAAACAAGCAGCATAGGATAGCACCCCTGTCATCCAAAACAAGTGAAATTATTAACTTATCTAGTCGAGATTAGGGAGTTGGTTAATGAAAAACGGAAAACATGACATAGAAACCGAGCACCTCAAAGCAAAATTATTTTTAATTACCTCAGCAATAAGCTTAAGCAAAGAATTAGAGAACTGAAAAATGAATCGGTCACCCGTTATCTTCGTAGTCTTACAGACGATAAAGAACCTGAGTATTCTCTATGGAAAGCTACAAAAGCATTAAAAAGACCAAATTATCAAATATGTACCGCCAATAAAAAATGATGAGGGAAATTAGGTAACAAGTGCCAAACAAAAAGCATCACTTTTCGCATCTCATCTTGAAGAAACGTTCCAACCATAGCTAGGCAAGCGGATTAAAATATAATACCAGTGCACAAGGAGGATTGTAGGGAAATACCACCTGTAACTCTTCGATAAAGTATGGCACCAAGGATTGGAATATAAACTGCATCGAGATTTGCCAATAGAACACTTTCAGATATTGAAATTTTATATTGCTATAAAAGATATTTTAACATTCGCGGACGATACTTCAATTTTAGCTACTGGTTATAAAGTAGACGAAGCAATCAGAAAACTACAACGGGTTATACGAAGCAACTAAGTCAAAAATCAACGCACGTTAGCTTTACCAATCAAATAGTTAACAGGATACCAATAGAACTAAATTCCAAACAGGTTCCTTATACTAACACAGCCAAATAACCTGGCATGACTCTCGATGCTATGTTAAAATGGAAACAGCTCATTAAAAAGAAAAAGGAGGAACTTAACATTAAATATAGAAATATGTATTGGCTAATTGGGAGATTTTCAGAGCTGTCAATACCTAATAAGTTGCTACTATACCAACAAGTTTAAAAACCTTTATGGACTTATGGTATTCAGCTTTGGGGCTGTACTAAGAAAACCAATATTAAAATAATACAAGCTTTTACAACGGCTTGGTTAACATCAAAATGTTGAGTTACGTGGTATGCTGAGTAACACAAATGGAGTACGAAGGCTTCAAAAAAAGACCCCGCTACAATTGGAAAGACCACAATAGGGCGGCCAAATTTTTAGAGACTTTAGACTGTCAGTTGTAATATTTAAAATAAAAAAAAATAAAAAAAATAAAATAATTCGTTGAACAAATCTTATAATTTGAATAGACTGTATACAGTCAGACCATTTTGATAAAATTTCAGCATTATTTTCTTACAAAAAAAAATCTAACCTCAAAAAATGTAAATAAACTAACTGATTTATTCAAAATGTAGTCATTCTTCTATATTAAATATATATAAAAACTAGAATATGAGTGCGGTTCTACATGACAAACGAAATAGAATCTACATAAAATTTGCATATTAGAAAAGTTTCTATTTAGTTTTTAGAAAATAAAATAATAAGACGACAAAACGCGTTTTTGTTGTTGTTGCAAACAAACATACCAATTTCGTAACCATTTTTTTTATTTTTAAGTTTGTAACTAAGTTGAATTTTACTTCCCTTTGTACATACATATCTACATTTCCGCCTCGTATAACACAAGAGTGGTATTCGCACATATGTAAAGGAAATATTTACGAGTTGATATGTTTTTCTTTTATTTATTCAGCACACAGCTAGTGAAAAAATAAATTCGAATGTTGATTTATAGCATTTTTGAAACTTAAGACATATTACCTATTCCTATATACTACCTTCTTATATATATAAATACGTGTTTAATATACAATATATAAAGTGAATGATATAAATAAATAAATACAGCTACTATAATATATACTTTGAAATTGAAGACAAACGATAGAAAAAAAATGATTAAATGTCACAGAAAATAAATTTTGGAAAAAATACTTTTCATCATCATCTCATCATAATAAAGTAAACGGAAAATTTTGTATTTTGTTTGAAAAACAACAAGTAGCTATATGTAAATATCGTGAAATTAAAATAAAATATATTTCCTCACCTTTGTGTAATATGACTGCTGTGTGCACGTTTATGGAGATGAATTCATTTGCGCGATTTTAATGAAACTTTTAGTCAATACTTTGTGTTGAAAGTATGGAAGTAGGAAATTCAAACGTTTGCATTTGAATGGTTCTGGGTTATTTTAGAAGTATGACATGTCTGTAGAAATACTAATAGGCCGGGAGGTATAAATTTAAGATACATATATGTCAGAAATCATTTAATTATTTGTGTCTGGAAATTTTATACATTACAGTGTAGTATACGGTATCGTAACACAACAGTATTAAAATATTTATGCCTGGGTATGTTATTCGCGATTTTTATTTCCGTTGAATTGCATATTTAACAATTTTGGAGTTGGTCTCTCTATAGAAATTTCATTGTTTTTGGTTGAAAATTATTAATAATTCAATATTTTGATGAACTCTCCCATCCAGGGTTGCTAATTTAGCACTTTCAGTGCCAGGTTTAGCACTATCCAATTTATTTTAGCCCCGTAAAAATCAGTTTTGCACCCAAGTGCAATGTGACACTATATAAAACTTTTTAACACTAATTCTAGCACTTCAAAATTGTTTATAAAATGTATAGGCTCATTATCGAGATTAGTTTTTCATTTCTAAAGTTTATTCTTTTTCGTTACGAGTCATAAATTCGCGGGAATAAACCCCATGTTATTCGATTATGTATATGCTAAAAACTCTACAACATTTTTCTACATTTTCAACAAATGTTGGAGTACAGTTAAACTTAACGTTCTTAAGTAATGTATAATTCATGTGGCAGATGATCTTAAATATCAACATAATGAGCGCCAATTCAACTTTCGTTTTCTTCTACCTTGTTTTTCGCCGAGTAAATGGTTCAACCTTCGGATTAATATCGGTTATAACTTTTCAATATATGTAAACCAAAATATTTGAATAGAGTTGAATAAAGCATTTTAATAGGTTCTGATCCGACGTAAAAGTTCTATCTATTATGAAAAATTGAGCTTTTCGCAAATAACTTTCACAATTGGAAATTACATTTTTGATATTTGTAAATTATTTGGTCCTTTTAAACGACAAGTGTAAATATTTTAATTGATCCTGATCTAACATTAAAGTTATTTTATTAATAGCTTTTTGATAAAAAGTTTGACCACTGGTCCTACCAATTGAAAATTGAATTGTTGATATTTATAACTATTTATTTACTGCGACTTTAATTAGAGAATATTTATTGTAAATACATATTTTATTTGATGACAAAAATCTAATTTTATGGAAAGTTTAGCTTATTTTTTTTTTTTTTTTAAATACTTTCAATTGTCGTTGAACGTTTTACTTATGATAAGATGAACTATTTGAGAAAGGTTTCACAATTGTCCTAAAAGTTTAGGTATTTGTAATCATGTGCTTCTCTAGTTAAAAAACGAGTGTAAATATTTTATTTCACTCTGATATGACATAAAAGCTATTTCTTGAAAAATTAAGGTCTTAAAAATAAGTTTCACATTATTGTTCTTCGAATTGGAAATCAACTTTTAGATTTTTCAATTATCTGTTTATTTATATAAAACAAATATTTGTTTCGGATCCAACATAAAATTTATCTTATGAAACAATGAGCTTTTTGAAAAAAGTTTCATATCTGCCCTTCAAATTGAAAATTAAATGTTTAATAATCATAATGATTTTCTTCTAAATTAAAGAACAAGCGTAATTATTCTGCATGATTCCGCTGCAACATAAAAAATATTTATTAAAAGCAGAGCTTTTTGAAAAAAGGCCCTTCCACTTTTAAAATTTATTCTTCATTATTATAGCACCAATTTTTTATACGCCGGTGGTCGAGTAAGCAGAGTCAATGCCTGTTGAAATCTATATTCATTTGCTGTAAGTATAAGAGCCATCATCTCTTGTGTATGACCGTAATGTAAATATACGGTGATAGTCAAATAAGCATAATCCATTATCGTGTTGCTAAAATTTGCTATTTTCTATATTGAATTGGCAATCATAAAAGATTTGTATAGCCCCAAATTAATATACGCCGGTGGTCCAGTAAAGAGAGTCATTGCATTTGGAATTATGAACTTGAGTTCAAGCCTCGGTTTGGCATGAAATAATTTTTAATTTAATTTATTTAATTTCTCCCTTCAATTGGCAAATATAAAGGATGAGTATAGCGGTAAATCTATATATGGAAATGGTGAGGTGGTAAAGTAAGCGATGTCATAGGACCTGGAATCGTGGATGTGTTGTGCAGGGTTCCGAACCTCGATTAAGCGTAAAAAAAATTAGCGGACTTCCACACATTTCTCATTAAATTAAAAAAAATCGATTTTTCGATTTAAAAATAACCAATTTGCAATTAAATTAAAAATATATTTTGAGGCTTAAACTAGTCATGATTACAATCCAATCACACAGCTTCTTTTATGACCGAGCCACCACCATACATATAAATAGTGATATTCCTATCGTTTATAGCTGCCATTTGAATAAAAAAATTGAAATTGTTAGCAACGGCAATGGACTCTGCTTATTTGGCCATCGCCGTATACAATTTCATTACCGCTCTATAACCATACCCATACCCATACCCATACCCATACCTATACCCATACCCATACCCATACCCATACCCATACCCATACCCATACCCATACCCATACCCATACCCATACCCATACCCATACCCATACCCATACCCATACCCATACCCATACCCATACCCATACCCATACCCATACCCATACCCATACCCATACCCATACCCATACCCATACCCATACCCATACCCATACCCATACATTGAGAATATTTAAGTTTTGAACAGAAGCTGAGTTGGATTTGAGTTATTTTATTTCACCATCACCAATTTGACAAGAGAAATTAAAAAAATCGAGAATCGAACTTAGATCCATAAATCCAAAGTCACTGACTTTGCCTACTCACCGCCGCATATATATTTCATGCTATACATTTATATCTGCCATTTGAAATGAAAAAGGCAATGGACTCTGCGTTTATTTCACCATCGCTATTTGCCCATCTTATGTATACATGCCACTACTTGAAAAATATGAAAATGTTTAACAGAAGCTGTGATGAACCAATTTTCTACAGGAGAAATTAAATTAAAATAATACCGTCGCCAATCGGATTCGAACCCAGGTCCACCAATCCGAAGTAAATCTCTCTACTACCTCGCCCACCACCATATATATATATTACTTATGCAAATCTTTTATACTTTATTCCAATTGAATTGGGAAACTTGGGAAATTTTTTAAGAGAAGCTGAGTTGAACCAAAAATGTCCCAACATTAATATCGTTTCAAACTTAACTGAACTGCATTGTGCCAGGTGCAACATTTAATGCGATGACATTCGAAGCAGTGTATTTCGAAGAAGCTAAAAATCTGACAAGCTATATTCCTCCTTATGTTCTTAAAAATTATAAAACTTCCGTTCTAGTCAATGATGCTAAAGATTTTAGTTTAAGTCAGTACATGAATAACGTCCAAATAAAAATTTCCCTATACAAACTGAAAGTATAACAATTAGGTTATAGCAAATAGCTGAGTTTAGGCCTCGATTAAAACTAAAAACAACTTTAATTTAATTTCCTACAATTTAATTCAATTCAGATTCTGTTAAATTTTCTTTTTTCTCTATATTCAAATGGTGAGTATAAAAGATGGATTTATCAGTAATGAAATTGTACGGCAGTGGTCAAGTAAGCAGAGTAATGTGCGTTCGATTAGTGGACGTGAGTTCAAGCGGCATTCGGGCTAATGTTTGTTTAATTTAATTTCATCTTACAAATTAGTTCAACTCAGCTTCTATTAAAATTTTCAAATTTTTCCAATTAATTGCCAAATATAAAAAAGGGATGTAGCAGCAATGAAAATGTACGGCGATGGTCAAATAAGCAGAGTCCAGAAATACTTTTATCGATCAGGTCAGATATTTTTCCTGGGTCAGTTGGCCAATATGTTGATTTTCCAGTTGAAATGGATTCACATCCATTTTCTTTAATGGCAATCAGTAACTCTTTTCCTTTAGTTGTAGTTAATCTAGAACCCCAGTGAAGATTCCTCGCATTGAAGTCACCACCTTTTTCCCAGACGCTTGAAGAACTCTCAGTATTGTTTGTTTTTAATAGAATGTCTTGGTGGAGAGTACAATCCTGCCACAATAATATTGGAAATTATTGGACATTTTTTACGATAATATGACATTATCTTGCATTTTTGAATATTATGTTTTACTTGCGGTTCACTTTACACCAAATACAAATCTTGTCAATATCCTCTTGAAGCTTGTAAGTGTCATTTGCGTCATTAATAGATCGGCATATCTTAAGATCATCAGCAAACAAAAATACAGAATTATATTAGTAATGTCGTAAATAAACATCAGGAAAAGATAGGGACGTTTATTAGAACCCTGAGGAACTCCAGATTTTGCCAAAAATGAATTTGACTTTTTACCAGCAATTTCAATGATTAGGTATCTTTCCGTTAAGTACGATTGAAACCATTTGACAAATATTAATGAAAAGCCAAACTTGTCAAGTTTCATAAATATCGAATTTTCCGATGATTTTCTAAAGCTTTTGTGGTGGATGCTATACTGTATAGTAAACTCAACTAGGTTGGTAGTTGTGGATCTGCCAGGCATAAATCCATGTTGATGAAAACATAGATGGCTTAAAACTATTTTCATGAAGGAGTTGCAGTTCAATATTTCAAATAGTTTAGGCAAAATTGAAGTGGTTGCAATTCCCCGATATAGCAGGATATTTAATTTCTTTTACCAGATTTGAAGATTGGTTTCAGTCTCGAAATTGTCCACATATTAGGGAAAATACCAGTTTGCAATGATTTTATAAAGATGAGTTTTAATGGTTTGCAAACTACATCGGCCAATAATTTAATGATGGACGAAGGGATAGTATCAGGTCCACAGCCATATTCAAGTGGTTTAATTACATCTAATATCTCTTCTTCAGAAATGGTTTGGGTATGTATTCCATAATTACCATAGCTGGTAGGTTTATTGTTACAAGGTGAATCATCAGGATTGGCAATTGAAGGTTTGCTACTTGACTCATTCAAAGGCACAGTTGCCGGGTATCCCTTAATTTTCCTCTTTTCACTGAAGAAATTCCAACAGTATTTGGGGTCACTTTTAATCTTATTTAGAACTTTGATTAAATATTACTTGATGCAATCATCATAATAAGAATAAAATTGTTCCTTAATTACGACAAACTTTAGTTTATCTTCGTCTGAATATAGGTACGTCTCATTTTTTTATACGCGGTCCTTCCTATTTAAAAAAAAAGAAATAAAAATAAAATAAAAATTTGCACATTCGGCCAACCTTCATATGGTTTCATATAATTTAATATGAAAAAAGTTCTAACTCCTAAGAACTTTCGAGGCCAGATATAATATACTTAATAAGCTGGGCTGGGGTATTTCATCATTTATTAAACACATTTATGAAAAATTTCATTCTTTTATTTTGTTTAAGGAAAAAACTGGGATGGGGCAGAGTAGTATTGCCTGATGTATGTTTTTATTTTTTCTGGGATGAAAAACTAGGCTAACTTCACATGCTTCCCAAAACGAAGTAATGATGAAGATGATATCCAAATTTTGTAAGAAGTCACCTGCCCTATTGTCATTTGTTGTAATAATAGGGATATATATACAAAGGGAAATTGGATATATATATATATATATATATATATATATATATATATATATATATATATATATATATATATATATATATATATTTTATTAACGAATCAAAAAAGTTGATGGAACGTTACCGGCTGGAGAAGATATTAACGAAACACTTTAAACTGAAAGCATAATAATACAATACTATTGTAATTGTTTTAGTTTCAGGAAGGACACATCCTCCTTTTATGATAGAGACAATATATGCCATGCAGTTCAAAAAAATTTCAGAACAAATGAAAGGAGTTTTATTGTAATCTAAGGGTTATTTTTAATTTGTATACTGATTTACATTTTGTAATAAATTGCTAGTTTTTATAATTTATAATAAATATATATACAATGTATGTTTCTCGTAATATTTTGAAGCTCCACAAACGATATGATAATTAGAAATTTGTCGAACTAGGAAGTCCGAGTTTTGTTACTCATTGAAGTTCGAGTTTTGTTGGACGCTGTCACTGATTTTATTATTTTCGCTTATCTATGAAGTAAAATTGTGGCTTATATGCTTAAGATAAAGCAAACTGCGCACTTGGCTGAACGTACTCTGCAGAACTGTTGAGTTTTACCGTGCAGATCTCTTCGCGTTATTTGCTGGAGATTGTAGTCATCTGACTGTGGTGCTCTTCTATTTAACTTCCATAAATATACTACGGCCCCTAGAAATACGGCCTACATAAATATACTACACATCCCACTATCATATATGTCACGGTGTAGTGGTGCACGTCATGCATTGATGCCTTTGAACTAGCATTTTGTAATTAAGATATTCTCTTATGAAGATCGCTAAATCCCCTTCTTTTACCCCCTTGAAGTCTCTCAGGATTTTATCTCTGGCATTTTTAAAAATACCTCTGACAACACAATCGTAAATAATCCATCCCAAACTTTTTAAAAATACATAGGTATACAATTTATACAGTTGGTTCATCCCAGGACTTTTTTACATTTATACTGTCCCACATATTTTCCTGAAAAAAAAATATACAGTTCATACCAAAATACTTATCCCAGACTTTTTAAATATGTAAAATTTATTTAGTGGAAAATAAATTCTTTTGGGCAAGTCGTTAAAAGGACGGCTCTTTGCGATTAAATTAAGGACCCTATTAGCAACCATTACGCTAGCTTTGATATTTTTATCACCGCTGGGGTTACCGCAATATAAAATGTGGCCTCTTTGCTAACTTTTCAAAGTAAAGTAAAATCATAAAAATATCGTATGACCAAGCTTTTCGGGAATTCCAGCGGTAAAAACAATATCAACGCTGGCACAGTGGTGGCCACCAAGATCCCAAACACGATCGATATGAGAAAATAGCCGACCCTACAAAAGCTTGGTCATATGATTTTTTTTTATTTCAGCTTCCTTTGAAATGTTGGCAAAGACGCCACATATACATATTTATATTGAAGTAATTTCAGCGGTAACAGAATTATCAAAGCTGGCGTAATGGTTGCTAATCAATTTGTTTTCCACCAAATAAATTTTACATATTAAAAAAGTCTGGGGTGTGTTCATAAACTCGACATTGTAACAATAAAATTTCCCCTTATTGTTACAAACGTCATTACCAACTCTACTCGATACTGCCTTTACGTCAAAATGACAGTCGTAACAATATTGTTACAATGTCGAGCTTAGGAACACACTCCTGGGATAGTATAAATGTAAAAAAGTCCTGGGATGAACCAACTGTATAAATTATATATGTATTTTTAAATAGTGTGGGATGGATTATTTATGCTTGTGTAAGTGTTGTCAGAGGTATTTTTAAAAAATCCTGGGATAACCTCAAGAGGGTGGTCTTCATTTGGTACTTTGGAATTTGCATTGATCGAACTCGTATTTAGATAGTATGTAATACGATCACGATGCAATAATATTCCCAAATAATCCATTGATTAGTGTATAAAGGTTGAATTTGCAGTTGGGAAGAGTAACGGTTTAAACAGTTGATAATTTATCTTAGTTAAAAGAGGCAGCTTTAGCTCAATTATATTTGCCCATGACATTAGTTGATATAAGATTAACGTTTGCTCAGGATCTTAATGTTGAGTTATTTTGTTAATTTCCTCGAGTAGCCATGGTGGTGTTAAAACAGCAGTGCTGAATCAAATACTCCCGAACCTCTTTAAAATTTAACATTAACATTAATACCTGAATTGCCATCGTCGTAAATCTGTTAACGTAGTTAATGTCGTTCAGATGCTCATCTACTTGTTGGTTGAAATACTTCTAATGTTGAATCATTTCTGCGACGTTTTTCTTCAGTTAGCTGAGCGTGGCCCCAGTGATAGATGTCTGATTTTTCATAAGCCTTAGCAAATACGCCTGATTTTCTTTACCTTTCTCTATCTCTTGTTCATAATGCTCCGCGTCACGGTTGTTCAGTGTAACAAATATCTCATTTGCTATATCTCCAACTACATATATTGACGGCACCTCTTTTCTGTCTATCATTTTTACCGCGTGGTGGAGTATCTCATTCCTCAGATCGATGCTTGTTAAAACATGTTGCAATTGACTTATTATTTCCTAAGATATCGTGGTTAGAACTATTTAAAGAAACATGGTTCAACATTCTTATCATTATTCGGAAAAAATTTAGTACCATGTGATAATATGTCAATTTAAAATATACGATTTACTTTCATTGGTACAAATAACCAAATTGCAGGTTATCAGCGTGTTCAAAATGCTGGTCAGGTTGATATGAGGATTACTTACTGACGTTTCAGGACGAACAATTGACATTGTTTGTAAACATAATCCAAACAATTGATCGTGGAAGTTGTTGAAGTATGTCTTTTACTGGTTTCCACGTTTGTCTTGTTTTCCAGAGTTTCTGATTTCAAAGTGTTAGCTTGCTTTCTATAAATTCATGTGCCCTACCTACTTATATAATTGTTTCACTTCCTTCAGCGATAATTGATATTTTGCCAATCCGATACTGTAGGCAAATAAACAACTCGTGGTTTACCGGGTGTGCTTTTAATACTGAACGAATTTAAATTCAACTTCCTTGAAGAACCGTTAATATTTCAACAAAATTTAAATTTTTCCATCTAGTACTCAATTTCAATTTGTCAATATTACCTTTTGGTTTGCATTTTCTATTTCAGTTGAAAACATAGCATTGACCAACGAGCCACAGACTGTCCTTTTAAAAACTTTTAGAACAAAAATATAATTTTTCAGTAATGAATGCTGCTGGTAAAAATAATTACAAGTATAAATAGAATTCGTCATTTCATCTCATCAAAATCAAATGGGTTCTAATTTTATACAAGCCATAGTGCAAAACAGAAATCAAGGCGCGCGCAAATTTCAAAAACTGATAAATAAAATATTCATCGTGTGTCGCCGAATGGTCCAAAACTAAACTCATCAAACATCACACATAATATGTATGTATATATACATACATACATATACATATATTCCATATTATAATTTAACTAATGGTCTCAACAATAAACCGTTATCTCCAGGGTATACATCAAATAATTTAACCTTTTTTTCAACTCTTTCGGTGTTTTTCGGTTAAACCAAAATACCATAAAACAGTAGAATTATTATTATAACAGTTAAACACAAAAGAAACAAAATATCACTTGGTGTAGTGTCAAAATGAAATTGTAGAAATAAATAGGAAAATATTGTTTTTCATTTTCACAGCTACTCGGAGAGAAAAAAAAGGGTTGGATGTTGATGATGAAAATGAAGGAAATTATGTGAAACTTTTCAACAAGTTACAAAAATAAAAATAAGACAAAACTTTTTTATTTTATTTTATGTTTGGGGTTTTCTCTATTGTTTTAATTGTGTACATGGTAAATGTGGATATGGCCCTTGGGGATAATTTAAAAATTTTTGTTTTCTATTTGTATTCCGAAAAAAAACACAAAGAAAAAAATCTGAGAGTTTAAAAAATATTTTTTAATGGTTCATAAAACTGTTTGGTGTTTATTTTGGGTTTTCTTCGTTTTTTTTTTTAAATCGGGCAATACCAACTTTTGTATAATGAAGAGTTCCACACATTCTGTTTATTAGTGAAACAAAAAAATACGTTACCACTAGGTTTACTAAATTAACATATGTTTTTTACAGACTCGTGTCATTACATATCCAATTACAAATCAAGCTTGGTGTTAATTGACACCATGTTAACCCTACATACACTTATGGAATAATTATAAGTGCATAAAACAAATGAAGTGTTACAAATAGTTTCGATTCTTATATTGATGTGTTGACGGTTTTAGTTCCAAGTAAACATATATGATACATAAAAATAAAAACAAACACAAATTTGTTGTAACACATGGTACGCACATAATTTATGTTGTAAAATTTTGTTTGTTATGTTCTGTTGTGTATACAAAATGGTCAATCAAATTTAAACGAACATTAAAATCACAGCAGATTAGGGATCATAATGGAAATATTTCATTTCTTCGAGTTAAATAAATAAATAATAAACAATATTTGAGGGCACAAAAAGTCTTGAAAATCATAAAAAATCCGAATATATACCAAACACAAACCAGTATTTATCTAGATCCTTAAAAAAAATATATGTATGTATGTATGTACAAATCTGGACATATTTCTGTTTGTTGTTCATTGAATAATGTTATTACTTTGGTCGTACATCTGTATGTCGTTACGATAAACGAAATTTTTAGTATTTCGTTAATAAAAAAAATGACAATAAGGTTATGTAAACAATTTTGCACATCGTTCAAAGATAATTATTTGGCACTTCAAAGAAATTGTATAGTTGCTACTTAATTAATGCAGTTTATCTAAATATGGATCTGATCATTTTAGTTTGTTTGAAAATATTTATTTGATAAAAACTATAGACCTCGCACATCTCATGTGCTTGATGCAAAATATCTCATTAAATGTAAATAGACTCAATGTTTTGTGAGGTAAAAATTGAACGTCAATATTTGGTTTGTGTCTTCACTTTTTTGTTTACGTTTTTGATTAAACGTGTTTGGCTATTTGAAAGTAAACCGTAAAATTTTAAAACTATAAAAAAATTTTTACAAAATGTATTATTCTAAAAAGACGAATCACGATATACGACAAACAAATAATAAAGCCGACAATTTATTATGGATTTTGACAAATAATCTAGACACAAACCCAAACTATAATATGGTCATTTTTAGAATACTGTGTCTGGATTAGACTTCAGAGTCTGGATACACCCATTAAGTCAGTTATCTATACATAACAGATATAACACCAATAAATCGATTGTTACTGCATTTTGCATCGTTCAATACGTTAAAGAACAATTAATATATTTTGTTTTGTGTATAACGTGAACCGTGGAAAAGCTTTGTGAGCAACAACTAAATTCGCTTAGCTGATTGCAAAATAGGAAGAGCCAATTACACGAAGTTAATTTTTTGAAAGAAATTTGTCTCATCACCCGGATCGGAATATAACGTTGAATTATTTGCTATTTGGTGGAATATAAGCGATGTAGCGAGAAGCTAAAAATTAGAGGTCAAATAGTTGAGTTCCAGCGCAGAATGGAATGTTCTGAACCGTTGAGGTTATTCTTACATAAAGATGTAGTTTGGTGTATTGTGGACAGGAACAACAAAAAAGTATGAGAATATTAAATATTAATTTTCGAATCTTAAAAAATTCGTATGCTTTGAAGATTTAGAAATGTTTGGAATTATCACGTTCTAAAAATGTGAATTTTTGAAGTGAGTTTGAAATACGTAATGGGCGTATGTAGCGCATGTAGTGTCTACAATTGAGGTATGTCTCAAATGTAGACTAATTTCACGTTTTAGACTCTACATGCGCTGGATGCGATTTATACAAATTTTCTTGAGGTTTTCGTCTTGGATGATTTGTCAAAATGACATTAAACGTCAAAGAAATGGACGGGGGTGGGCCATCTAGCGTTTGCAATTTCAAATACCGATTATTTCGAGTATGGTATCAGTTATGTCATTCGTGTTATAATGTCTGATATTAGTTTAATGTCTGATCGGAAATATTGAAAACTTACTTTCAAAGTGGTGGGTCTTATACCCAAACTGTAAGAAATTTGCGTGGAAAATTCAGGAGAAATGTCAGGCCTACAAAGCATTGTGGATCAATTAGTGAAGCGAGTTCGTAAAACTGGATTGTTATTGGATAAACGCAAAGTGATTGTTAAGGCAACGATTACACTGAAAATAAGAAACCGTATAAATTACCAGCTAAAAGACAAGAATGGTAAAATATTTGGTGTATTCCAAGGCAAAGATATTAAAACAAGGTAAAGCAAAAGTCAATTCAATGACCAGTTGTTTTCAAATTAAAAAAGTCATTTTCTTCGAATGTGCTATACTTAAACCTGTCCTGTTACGGTTGTATTGGATACCCTTGGACCACCAATGATGAGCGATAACAATTTTATGTATAATATGTATAGGAGTGGTCGTTAGCCTGGAATCAAAACTAGACTTGACAACTTAAAGATTAAAGCAAATTGCGCTTTACGTACTTTCAAATATGCTCAATAGTAAATTTGAACAATTCCGTACTCTAAAATGCGTCATAGAAAAAATTCTGATCACAGTCAAAGAAAATACCAAAGGGGTGGTCTTCAGCCTGGAATCAAAATTAGACTGGACAAATTGAAGATTAAAGTAAACTGAGCTTTTAGTACCAATAGTAATTTTTTCAATTTGGGGTAAACTGGGATTGAGGATGAGAGCTTTTATTTGAATATCCCTTTATAGCACATTCTCCACCGTGTTTCGCTTTGATTTCCGTTTTTTTGCAACGCTTCTAAATTGTTCCCGGTTAGAGGAGATAAATTAATTAATTAAAATAAATAATTTTAATTTTTTTATAAAAAGTAAAATTTTTATTTTTTGATAAAATTTAAAGACCAGAATTTATAAAGAATATCGTGATGCACCTTGCAGACGATCAATAGGTTGATGGTGAGGTGATAGAAGTAACTTTTCAACAGCTGGAAAAGGGATCACAACCATTGAATGAATTGGAGTTATTGTTGAATGAATGGAATCTACTCTATTTAAAACACAAATTTGCTGGTATTTATTATTATTTCATATTGCGCCATCTATTAAAATCCTCTAACATTCAATGTTTTATATTTGTCAAAATAAGTGGATACGATCAAGTTAAGGACTTAACATTTTTAACTAAATCTGATATAGATGACATGTTTCCGATAACTTCAGAGGCAAGTCAAAAATCTAGAGTTCGGGTAAAAAATATCGAATGGCGCCAAAAAATGCAAATGCCTGCTACCAGCCGGACTTTAATATCCTCACTCATACACTGTAATCGTGAGTGATAAGAGAGCCTAAATATTTGAACCTCCTCACTTTCTTAATCGTGTAGTGGCCGCACTACTAAAATCTGTTGTGCCATTGTCCTTATAACCAGGACAGGGATTCTGGTCGTTTCATGAGGCTAGTCTCACGCAAAAAAATTGAAAATTTCGTATACTTACAAAGTATAATGTACACAATTTTATAGTTGTGTATAGCTATTTGTTTTCATTGTATTAGTATGTTTTTCGCTATGGTAAACACCAAATGTATATGAATCGGTTCAAATCGGTTCATTTTGTTGGTGCTTACGTTTATTATTATGACACTTCTCCCTTTATTTACTTTCGTTCTACACAGCCGTACCAATGTTGGTATTCCTAGGTATTCCAGCGCAAACCACAAACTCTCTGATAAACTCTTGAAGTTTGATAAATAACGTCAAAAAACAAAATCAAGCAAAAACTCCAACCCCAAAAATGTGCTCAAATGTAGCCTAGAATTCGGTTCTTAAAGATAATATTGATGAAAAAAGTCCGATAACCTAATGTATTAATACAGTTTTTTGAATTTTCACCAAAAGGACACGTAACAAGGATTAAATAATGATCGAACCGAAAGCAAACTAATCCAATTAAAAACGCTATTAAAACCAAATATCTTAATATACAGACATTGAATCCATTTGTAAAGTCTATTATATCAGAGAATTCATCTTCCTTTTACTTTTTAATATCCTTTTATAATATAGATAGATAGACATGCCCTATCCACCAAAATATCTTATCAAAAATATAAATTTCTTAATAAAATTATAAAAGAAAATTTCGATTTTTTTTTTTTTTTGATAACTGAGAAGACAAAATACAGAAAATCAAAAGAAGAGAAACGAAAACAGCGGGACATAATAATAATCCTTGTATGAAATTTTTATTATTAAAAATGTAAAATATATTGATTTAAGATGACGATTTTGAATCTTCATTTTTTTGTCATCAAAATAAAAAAACGGCTTACATACACTGAGTTCTGTGCTTTTATATTTATAAGCTACTATACATTTATATAGTCACGAAGAAAATTTATTTAATACAAACATAAAAAAAAATAAAAATATGAAATAATATCTCAGCACTTACCTTTCATAATCAAGCCTACAAAATAATTTTCCGTCTCTAACGAAACACGATTGCGTCAATCGGATTGAACACGAAGTGCACTGTAAACATTTTTCATGATATGTAATATCCATAACTTTCATAATGTATCGGTCACATATCGGCCGGCAACAACTATCGCATAACGATACGAGTACAGTTGACATTGTTGACGATACACTATCTACGTTTGATGATAATGATTGTGATGTACCTGTTTGTGATGTTACTGTAATGCCAGTTATTGATGTTTGAGCATATTTCATTTCCATGGGAACTAAAACATATGACGCCCGCCACCGAAGATTATAGAACATATAGAAGAAGAAAGACAGAGAGAAAGAGAAAAAAAAATGCAAACAAATGTGAGTTATGTTCAACGTGTTACCGAAACATATATTTATGTCGTACATAAAATAATTTTGTATTTTTTATCATGCATATCATTTTCATTTTTCAGCACGGCGAAATTGGGGAGGAAGGGAGTTTAGAGAAAATATAGTTTTGTTTGTGTTTAACTTAACATTAAATAAATTTGTATTTATTTATTATATGTAAATTATGTATGATGTTTTAAGGATTATAACTTTGCTTTTTTTATCAAAGAATGAATATTATTCAACCTCGTTTATAATCTGATTAAAGATAAAAATTAATTTAGTTATTTATTTAGATAAGCAATCGGTACCTTTGTCTTTAGGGTGTTCATTTTTAAAACTGTAATTTACTTGTCATGTGGTATTTTGGAAATTGATAATCCATGATTGTTTGACGTAATAAATTAATTATTTATACGTAATCGGAAACGATTATTTATTTAACTCAGAATTGTTTGACTGTCACTTGTTTTGGGTATATGTGCCCTCTAAAAGGCATATTTGAATTTGATACTAGCGATTTATTTCGACTTTACTTCTGCTATATATTTTAAAATTTCACCTTAATTCCTACCTAGATTTTAAACTCTTTATTTTGTCATTAACTAGATAATTGAATAAAAAAATAAAATAACATAACATAATGTTATGTAATTAACCAGTGATGTAAGAGGGCATCGCTGTTTTGGGGCACCATACAGTGTACGCGCAGAACAAGCCAAAATACACATCCCATTACTTATTCTAATTAGTTTTATTTTTAATTCCCTCGCAGAAGCATCAGTTTTAGAAGATCTAAATTTTAACTTTTTAATAATCATAGACCTCTGATCAATTCATTTTTGTCTTTTTAAAAGAGTCCACGGCAAAAGCGCCATCTCGATGTTATATATATTTTCGTGCAACGAAAACAACCGATTAATATTTTCGTGCAACTGGGCATATTAAGTCGAATGTATCGACATTTGAACATTTTAATTGTAGTTGTCATAACTTCCAAGATATCATTTGAAATAATTAATGTACATAGTTAAACCACACTTTGGAATCGCATCTGTTTCAAGAAACGCAGTCCTGTGTGCTAAAATGACTGTGAAATCGGATTTATGCCTATTTTGCCTGCTGCAAAATATTCAGCAGGCCATATAATATAGCCAATCAAAACTAGCCATTTCGTCAACAAATTCCCCCTTGCAGCCGCTTTCATGCAAATGAGTCTAAGGCTTATATGAGACGAAGTCAACATGACGGAGTTAAATTTTGTCCATCTCGTTATAAACATTTCGCAGTCGTACCAATTTATAGAGCAAATAGAGCAATAGCAAACAAATAAATAAAGAAATCGTACCGATTTCCTTATTTTTTCTGTTTGCTATTGCTCTATTTGCTCTATAAATTGGTACGACTGCGAAATGTTTATAACGAGATGGACAAAATTTAACTCCGTCATGTTGACTTCGTCTCATATAAGCCTTAGACTCATTTGCATGAGAGCGGCTTGCAAATTAAAAATGTGCAGCAGGCAGCCAAATGCTACATATTAAAGTATGTTCAAATTTTCGCTCATTATGTCAATTTTCCTTTTTTTCTATTTATTTATTTTTTGTTTGCCATATCTTGGCTTAATGCCACTGTCGTCTTGAAGTAAATAATTTAAAAAATATTAAAAAGTTACTCTGTTAAATTTTGTAATATTTCCAATTTAATTCGGATTAAATTTTAATTGGCTCTTACTTTTAGTACCACCGATCCTATACACATGTTTAAAGGTTCACATTTACGGATATTCTATATACAGCACCTAAAATCTTTATGGTCAAGAGAATTAAATCCTGATTTTCTTTACCCTTTTTCACCGAATTTAGCTCCTAGTAATGTTTACGGTATTGCCGATCCTTGTAATGTGCACGGGTATTCGTCTATATTTTCGGATAGCCTGATCCAAATTTCACGTTAATCATAAACGAGACTCAATTATAATGGGCGGTTACAATTCTTTTTTACAAATTAAAGGAACTCAGTAATTTTAAATAATTGTTTCCCAATTGATATTTTCAAATGGTCGGTGAACCTTTTTGTATTGAATTATAATTACATTAAGATTGAAAGATGTTTACATGTTTGAAACAATAAGATTAGACAGGAGGACTTTATTATTTTGATCCATCAATGGCACAACAACGAAAAAGACCGAAAACCCGCCACCCATTTATTTATAAGAGAGGCGTCAAATAATGAACTCGTCAATATAATCGACAAGTTAACTGACTCAAAATTTTATATTGCCCCGCTTAAAAGGGGCATTATCAAAGAAACGAAAATCCAACCTTTGGAAATTAATAGTTTCAGAGCGCCATTTCGATCAAACCGGAAAGCGATATTACACTTACCAGCTGAAAAGTCAAAAAGGGTTGACTGTTGTTTTAAAAGGGATGGAGAGCAGCGTAGAGGTGGCCGATATTCATGCGGCTCTCACTGCACAAGGCTTCCATGCCAAATCTAGTGCAAACATTTTAAATCGGGAGAAGGTTCGGTGAAAATCACACAGCAAACTACAGAGGTAACCCAGTATATCTGGATTTGAAGTGTAAGACCAATCCAAAGTTCGAATGCTTAAGTCAGGTTACGATCAAAGAGATATGACTCCAAGACGTACAATTGCCCAGCAAGCGAATGCACACTCAACCACACAAAATGACCTGGAGAATGTTACAACCAGGAGTTTCCTATGCCAACATCCTAAAATGTACCACACCAAAAACGAAAGTTCATTTCAACGAAGAAGAATTAAATATTCACGCAACCGTAAACAAACTGACCGAAACGATCGAAAGTTTCATGATGATAATGGAAAGACAAATGAGCATAATGATGCAAAATACGAACACACTATAATGCAAATTATCGTCAAAAGCCAAAAATGACGCTCCTAAAGATGACAAACGGTCTTTCTAATATCAGAAACACACTTTACAAAAAATACCGATAAGAATAAAGCATGATGAGCTCAACAAATATAATAAAGATCACATCCAAGCAACTAATATCTGCCTAGAGGAATGGTCTGGAAATTGGTTATATCGGCTGTTTACTGTTCAACGAAACACGGAATAAAAAAGCAGCAATTTATCAATTATGTTAATCCGCTGGGCATTAAATTTCTCACAGGGGGCGAATAAGCCTTCACCTAATAAACTCCAGTTAATCCAAGAAAAACGGACAATAAGTCGGCTACGGCAAAAACAAAATTCTCCATTACTAAAATGGAAATTGAATAGGGCTATTAAAGCCCTTAAACGAGCATTGAGAGAAGAGGAAGACTCAGGAATCCAGAGTTACCTTACTGAACTCTAGGCAGACAGATTATTTACTATGGAAGGCAACATAAAAACTAAAAAGGCCAACATTATAAAGGCTACTTCTTTCTCTAACCACTTGAAAAAAGTATTCACACCAAATGAAAAAACTAACAACAGTGATCTACCAAAGTTTACGGAGAACCCTTCGGAACCAATTCCTTTAAAATTTAAGTGGAAAAAAGTTAAAAATACCATTAAAAATTGTATAAACCCAAACAAAGCTCCAGGAAACGATTTTATTACCGATTTTATTACACGCGCTAATTACAATGATTCTAAAGCCTGGAAAAGTGGAAACACAAGTCGCATCGTACAGGCCAATAAGTATATACTTCTGCGATTTCTAAACTTTTTGTAAAAATGGTATTACAAAAATTAAAACCAATACTATCTGAAAGACAGATTATACCAAACCACCAATTTGGGTTTCGCGACCATCATGGTACTGTAGAGCAGGTGCACAAAGTTGTTAACACAGTTTGTATTAGACGAAAAAATATATTGTTTGTCAGTTTTCCTAGGCATTGCGCAAGCTTTCAACAAAGTATTGCATGAGGGCCTTATATATAAATTTTCATGCAGTCCTTGAATGCTATACTTGTTTCAAATGGAATACCAGATTAAACACAATTCAGCCATTACTGAGCTAAATGATATAAACGAAGGAATTCCACAAGGCAGCTTACTGGGGCCAGTATTGTATTTGCTGCATACTGCCGACCTACCAACAACTGATAAAGTTGTCACATCAACATTTGCAGATGACACACTTATGTTTTCACACAAAAATCCTCAAACTGCATCAAGAGAATTGCAAGATCACTTATACAAAATTGAGAATTAGCAAAGAACGTGGCGGATAAAAGTGAATGAAAATAAATCAACGCACATAAGATTTATGTACGTTGAATAAGTGTACATGTCCAGCGGTGAAATTAAACAATGTCACCATCCCTCAACAAACAAATGTCAAATGCTTGGGTCTTTATCTTGATAGAAGATTGACATGGAGAAAACACATTGAATCGCATTGGAAGAAAATCAAAATTTTCCTAGAATGCAAGGTTCTACTATACAAAATGATCCTAATTTTTATATGGACATATGGAATTCAACTAAGGGGCTGTACAAGCGCATCAAATATAGATCTTTTACAACGAACGCAATCAAAAATACTTCGCTGCATTACAAATGCTCCGTGGTATATTCGAAATTGCAACATCCATAGAGACCTTGGGATTAAACGGTCAAAGATATGATACAAGCATACAGTTTGAAGTACCTTTCGAAACTGGAAAATCACCCCAATAAATTCGCAAGGCAACTATTAAGACAACCGAAATATGGCTTAAGACGGCTTCGCAAAGTAGATCCACTAGATCTACTGTATTGATAAATTTACTTAAGCTAACACACATTTAAATTAATTAATTATTATTCATGGATACTAATAATAAGTATTTAACATAGGTAAAGGACTTAGATAATATATTTTTTAGATTGTAAGCTTTGCGAGCTTCTTGTTGGTTTCGTATAAAGCAAGATTCAAGAATAAAGCCATTGACAGTTTAAAAAAAAAAAAAACTAATACATATGGGATATTTATAGAGGGCCCAATTGGATTGTATTAATTAATTAAAACAGTTTTAAAGGCCATTACTGATCCCTTACTGAGTCAACAATTTGGCTCCAGCGGTTTAGATCCCGAGCATGGTCTTCATACTGTCTAGGACAATCTGAAGAGGCCAAGTCGTTCTCTACACCGTGGAGACATCGTCGCCTGCAACGAACTCTGCGCCTACCATATGGTGGCTCTCCTTTCAGAGATCGCTGCACAATTCGTTCCGGATCAGCACGCAGAACGTGCCCGAGCCAGCGTACTCGCTGCGATCTTACTTCATGTACAATATCGGGGATCTTCATCAGATCTCTGATCTCGATATTGTACAGAGCTCGGTAGGTACCATCTATTTCGCGTTTAGGGCATTGGATTGTATACTTGTTTGTTATTTTTTGTTCCAAGCAAAACGACACAACACTCGGCATATTAGACCCTTCTCTTGACTCTGAGTGTACCTATATTTTCCAAAAGGAAATCCTGAAAGAATCATATTAGACAAGAGATTAAAAAGTACATGTTTTATCTGAACATTTGCTTGTTTAGTTAGAGTCGGTTAGTCTTTAGACAAAAATATGTAGTTCTAATAGATTTGCACTCATTTATGTAAGTTAATGGAACGAGGTTAAGATTAATAAAATGAATATACCCAGAGTAACTAAAATTATCTATACAGATTATATGTTATTCTGTCATATAATAATCTTGAATTAGATTTTAATAAAAAAACAACAACAAAACACAAAGAGACACCACGGCACACACAAAAGTGACATATAGCTATGCATGACATATTGTGAAAATATGTCACCAATTTTCGAATATATACGGGATAAATATCACGTTACGATATTCATCGCATGTTGATTTCATCTCACAAAACAAAATGTATTCAGTTTTTCCACATATGTACGTACCTAAAACAAAATATTTAATCTGGGATGTTCATGAATTTGACTTTAATTTTCTGATTTTCCATTTATACTGTGTATTCGTTTTTATAATCGGATTTGAAATCTATTATGCTGTTATGCATATTGAATTGTTTTTGTAATTCGTGTAAAATTTTCATTAAAATTGAAGTAAAAAGTCATATCCTCTGTATACATACGATAGATATAAACTCGCATACAGCGAACATCAATAATATTATCATTCGCAAAATATAGACAAGAGAGAGATATGTACTCGTTGAATATATACGACTCGGCTACAATAAGAAGAACAAAAGGACAATCTGTTTCATATTAAAAACGATGGATTTGAATTAGGTGGGTTATCACACACACACACACACACACACAGACAAGTGTATATTTTACGAGTATATAGATAGAGCATATACAGCACAAATATGTATGTAATATCGAGAGACAAACGTGAACACAAAAAGGATATTTGTTGTTTTGCCGAAAAATCCTTATTTTTTAATAAAACTTTTTATTTGTGTGTTTGTTTGAAATCGACGAGCATAACCACCCTAAACATTACAGAATACTAATATTGTATCGTACTCGACGTGTACTCGTATATGTACGTATATGGAAAAAGGGTGGAAAACATGATTCCTTTCCTATATGTGTATATAGGGGATGATAATATTTGGTAAAATTTTACAAATCGGTGGAGGAGGTTGAAAAAATGTTTGTAGTTGCCCTTTATTATATATACTTATACATCTATACATATACCAGAATAGATATTCGACATGATTATATTTAGATAAATCAATCAATCTTGTTTGTTCAAAAACGCAAGAAACTCAAAAAAAAAGTTAATGTTTTATTTTATTATTCTTTCTTTAATGCCCCAAGAGAGATATACCTTGAATACCACTATCACTTTTTGATCGTCATAATGACTATAGAATTAAATTAGTATTGAATCGCTGCAAATCAAATTGAATATTTTAACAATAATTATGGTTCTCATGGGATATGATCATTTAGGGCAATGAAACGATTAACGTTCATAACATAATATAGTAAACAATTCATCGTAAACCATAACTTCGTAAACATGTCATCGTATAACCTATATAGGAACAGTAAACCACAAACCCAGCTGTATTTATATGGAGGACCGCAAAATATAGACAATCGTAATTTTATTTTCCCAGATATGCGGTGAATACAAAGGACAATTTATTGATCTGAAATTCCTTCACGTGTAGTTGCTATAGAAACAAAGTTCAATGCTCAGCTCACTCATCTAGAAGCACGTTATGCAGAATACAGTGATGTACAGGACAAAGTTGAAGCTATCTATAGTGAAGGATAATTAGAAGACCAATTTGGCTACCGCGCGCATTGCGAAGAATATTATTTCACAGCAAGCTCAAACCTATATACAAACATTGTTGAGGCAATGTATCACAAAGAATTCGCCAGGCGAGAGCAAACCTAATTCAATCCATGTCAACGCGATGCTACAACCAAGTGACATTCAACTAGCTTGAATCAAGATTCCGGTTTTCAATGACAAGTATTATGATTGAACCGACTTCGAAAATCTGTTCACCGACCTGATCCGTAACAACCAATGGATCACAAATTAACTTTTACTAGAGCCCAATATCCAACGTATAAGCAACTTATTAACTTAATCTTTGGAAACGATCTCCATGGTGAAACCAAGGGTTCGTTCACATCCATCCACACAATCGTTGTCACCACGAGCGCATTCACAGCGGGAAACACACTTGCAATCAACTCATTCGTACGCCGTTACTCACAATTACACAACCTCAACGAATTGTCAAATTTGCAGCGAGAGCCACAACGGGTTCAAATGCACCAAAGTCACGTCGTCCACGTTCGATCAGAAATCAAACATTGTGCGTGAAAAGGGGATATGTTTCAACTGCCTATACGCAGGGGACATCTCAGCGCCGAGTGCAAATCAAGTCTCTGTCGAGTCTGCAATCGCGCAGGCATCACACGCTTCTACATATATGTCGAACAAAATTGATCGAATACTAATACCAACAACACCAAGTACATCGACTAGCAACACTATCTAGAAACAACAACACGAGCAACTGCTCAGCAATCATGGAGCCATCCGATCTGCAATAGCAGACGTCTTACTTTCCACAGCAGTCGCCATCATCGTACACGATAACCAGGAGTTCTGCACCATTCGAGTGTTGCTAGACTCTGGATCTCAAACCACTTTCATTTCCGAAAGTGTCAGATATAGAATCGGTTTAAAGCGGTTTCGGTTTCAATAAATGGAATTGGTGCCACAAAATCGGCCAAATCGCATCCAATCGTCAAATTCTGCGTCAAAGAGTGCGTTTCAATTGCAGTCACAGCATTGGCCATCGAGAAGATATATAACCGACAACATTCCTTCGAAATACATCGACTCACAACAGTGGCCACGTTTGGAGAAGCTAAAGCTCGCCGATCCTCATTACCATCGTCCCGGCAAAATCAACTTGTTGCTTGGTGCCAACGTCTTTGGAACGCTCAACATTGGCACATGCACGGAACCATTCAATGGTTCCCCATTCGCATGTGAAACCAAACTGGAATACAACCTCTTTGGAAGAATCGACCGGACGATTACAACCTCACGAGTCATTTAGTTTGACAACAATCGAAAACTATACAGCAGTATCGACAACACACTAAAATCATTTTGGGAGATTGAAGATATTCCTTCATTACGCGAACCCACTGCAGACGAAATAAATTATGAATAGCACTTCATGTTGACTCATGATCGAGATGATGATGGCAGATACATCGTGCGACTCCCATTCATCGACTAACCATCACCACTATAGAATCATCACGAAAAGGCGCAATCGTCCGCCTGAAACACATGGAGCATCAATTCTCCAGGAATGCCACCCTACCGGAAGAATATCGAGACTTCATGCGGGCATATCTAGAGCTGAACCATATGGAAGCGGTGCCAGTCGACGATGGCGTAATGCAAGAGTAAAGTTCCGTAGCCATCCAAACTAACGGAAAACATTCATGGCGAATCGCGTTTACAAGATTCTCGAGTATTTGAAACCCAGCGATTAGCGCTATGTGGGCACTCATCGCAATCCGGCCGACTGTGCATCACGAGAGGTGGAACCATCGCTGTTGATCGACCATCATGTCTGGTGGTATGGTCCTAAATGATTGTCGGAGGATTTCAAGGGCTGGCCGGCACACAACATCAACGATTGCTCAACTCTACTAGAGGAACGCAAAACCAGATCAGTGGTTGCCGCGCAATATAACATCGCATGGTGTCACGACGAGGTCTATCAATTGCTCACGCGTTCTTCGACCCTCGAAAAACTGTCGCTCGTGATAGCCCTCTGCAGGTGTTTTCCCCGGCTTCGCCTCACTCAACCCAGACAACGCATCAACTTTATCGCCGTGCCAGAGCTAACTGGGTCACTCAATCATTGGAGTCGATCCGTCAAAAGAAAATGTTTTCTATAAAATGTCAAATTCTTTACTGTTTGGAAGAGACTATTACATTTACAGATAATCATTACCGGTACTGGTGATAAACAATGGGTTTCAATAACATCGCATATTGTTTAAAATAACACCCATTAACGCTAGTCTCAGAGATTGGCTCATATAGTGCGGACTATGTAGAATGGAAGCAAAGCCCTTAAGCTATTCATATCGGTACTGATTATTTTATAAAAAAGAACTGGGGTCTAGTGACAGCATAAATGCTGATACACTATGCCAATTAATGCTAATCTCACAGATTGGCTCATATAACGGACGATGAACAATTTCAATTATCGACTAAATTATTAATAAATAAATCCGAGTCCATATTACCACCGCCAAAAAGAGTAAAAACTGATGAACCACAACAGTATGGAAAAGCATTTTTTACGGAATGAATCTTTGGACGAAAGGTCAATTTACAAAAATACCTGTGCATTTGACTCATTTGTTCAATGTATTTGCAACGCCAGGCTTGTTAATGCAAATTTTTCAAATAATGAGTTCACATATGTATTGGTTAATGCTATGTGTGGAGAACACAATTGGAATTTAAACACAATTAGAAAAGTTGCGACATGATGCTTTATACGATATCAAAAAATATTTACAATACTATTCGGGACTTAAGGCAAAACGTGAGTCAAATGTTACACTCGTATCAGATTATCTGTTAAAGTAAGACCCTAGTCTCATAGCGGAATTTAATTAATCAAGTTGCTGTAAAGAAACAATAGAGAAACGGCCTTACATGCAAATACACATATACAATTCCTAGAGAACTTAGAATAATGGCATTTTCCAAAAAGTTTTGCAAAAAAAATTATATTAAAACCCCATGTTGTTCTTAATACAGAATATTTATGGTTTCATTAAAAGATATTCAACCAACAAGCGTATTAGACGGGAATGTACTAAATTCCCTAGTATACTACATTTCAATTATATGTACTAAATTCCCTAGTATACTACATTTCAATTATATGTACTAAATTCCCTAGTATACTACATTTCAAACCAGAAACATTATACGGCCTACTATGCAAAAACGGAGATCACTGGGACTTGTATGATGATTTAAAAACAGCAAACATTAAAATTAGAAATGATACCCATAAAATTAAACCGCATTTAATGATTTATACTACGGTTTAATTTTATTTAAGTTCATTTAGTTCATTTCCCTTGTTTTTGGTATTCTCCTTAGTTTGCTTATTTTCCCATAAATATACCATAATGATAAGATAGGGTCTTTGACGTGAGTGGAATGGATCCCTTTATCTTGGACGCTCCATATATGAATGATTGTATATGTATGAGGATCTCTATCAACGGACTATCCTACGTAATTGATTGTATGAATGCTATAGAAGTGAAAGTGAATCCCTATAAACGGGCTCTTCGTCATGAGTGAAATGGATCCCATTGGATTGAGCGCTACACATGAATGATTGTTCGAATGACGATTCCTATATAAATGGGCTCTCCTGCGTGAAAAAATAAGTGAAGGCTAGTGGACGAACCTAACCTAAATGGAGAAGTGTATTTCTGTAATCTGTATATTGGTCGGGATGAGTCAGTCAAACAGTTAGCGTTAATTGGCATATAGTGTACAAACACTTACTTTACACCATATTCGACGATATTGGTAAATTTTGAAAATTTGTCACTATAGAGTCCAGTTCTTTTTTATAGAATATTCAGTATGCCGATATGATTATATGAATATCCTTATGCTCCATATTTTCCTTTATTACTGTAGTTGTAAAAGCAAATCTTTGAGATTTGTGTATATTATTTGGTATCGTTTAGTTTCGAATACCTAGCATGACTAGCTAAAATCATCATTCTAGTTATTCCTATCTTATAGCCGGTTAAAACTTTTCACGTTTAAAGATAAATATCAGACATCGTAGAAAAATCATAGTGAGAATAGAATGTTGATAACAATTATATTAGGATGTATATTTCAATAAGGTAATTCTTTGAGGTGTCGTTTATGCAATTGTAAGTTTTGTAAAAATAAACGACGGAACATAAATGACTGTCAATTGTATTAAAATGGTAAAATAAATAATTGGAACTAAATTTATATGTATACAGTTACTAATTTTCATTTCGTGTTTGCTTTAAATTCAAATCTTTTTTCACGCGAGTGTCAATTTTGGGCTGAGAGAACAATATATATCTGTCACGAAAGTTGTTGCTATCATGACAGTAATTTTTTTGGGCTGGCTTTGTAAACAGTGTCGTGGTAGATGTTTTCTTTTTGGGCTGACACTTAAATATGATGAAAATATTTATTTTAGTGCTGCCATAGCGTTTTTTTGGGTTAGAATTTGGGCCATCTTCAACATACATGTTTTGTGGCGGGTATTTTCGCGTTGTCCTCAAAATGTCCTCAATGACAAAATTTTTATTATTTTTCAACCCGAAGAGTACTCTCTGCGTCAGTCCGATTTTTACGGCTGAAAATTTGAAATATAAACCCGCGGATATGTTGTGATGATATGTTGACACAAGGGTTAAATTTGAATATATGCAGCGCTTCGTACATTGTTGCGAGTAAATCTTTAGCTTTACACACTTGACGCACAAATATCGACAAATGAAAAGCATAACGCATAACTATAACTATAACGTATATGTTCAATCACGGGTTTGAACAAGAGTTCACTGTAGGATATTCATGATATTCAATATTTAATTGCTTGTTTGATATTCAATTTTTAATTCGTCATAAGCATATACGTATGTGCATATACAACAACAACCAAATAAATAAAACACCATGGTTAATGCATTAACTGCAATACGGCAATTCTGCATTAGTGTAATTATTATGTAAAATTTTGTATATATACTAGAAAAATGAATTAATAAAATAAGAATAATTTAACCACTCAACAACACCAAAGTTAGGTTGTTCTCAATGTAATTATTAGACCCCACTCGAGGTAATCTATAATAATTAAGCTACTATTTAAATCTACACTACTCCAAATTTATGACTTGGACATTAAAGTGAGATTTATCATGGTCCTTCAGCTGGATCTTTCGGTAAGCTCAGAGTTCAATGAAGTTAACGAAAAGAAGATTCAAGCTAAGGCTGAACTTAATATTGATCTTGTGAGACAACCAACAACGGGCGACATATTGTTCCTTCGAGCCACTAAAACAACTGGTAAATAAAAGTACAGACGGACAGTCTATATAACGTCGTCAAGGGTAACGACACCACCAGCCAAGCAACAACAGGCACATAACTTCGCAAAACTAATGTCAAAGGGAGAAGTTAAGCAACAACAAGCCCCAATACCGCCACTAGTAAACCAAACAACAACAAGATGGATGAGTTACTTCAAATCCAAGAGGTAACAGGTGGAAAGATAGTTCAACTAGAGAAAAACTATCGACAAGACGGTGAAGATAGAAAGACGAAGTCTTAATTAGAAAAGCTAATAGCGAGTCTAAGGGCGCTATATATAAAGAATTCGTTGGAAACGATGACAACATTTTAGGAATGGTCCCGGCTCTGGGCCAAAATCACGCTTATCTCACCACACGAAAAAACATGACAGATGTTTACAATAAGCTGGTAGAAGATATGCGCGATCGCCTACATAACGGACCGCCATTGACACCAACAACGCCACAAGAAGCCTTACCACTTCCAAGCTCACATCTCAATGCATCATATTAACCAACGCCATCAATTGGGGTGGATGCCATACAAAACTTATCAACCGATTCCCAAAAGGAGGAAATCAACCAAGGTAACTCAGCGGCAAACCAACAACAACAATCGCTTATGAGTAGTTCGATTGAGGCCCTTGAAGCAGCAGAGATAGAAGGGATACATAATATAAATAAATTGACTCAACAAAAAATAGTCAATTTACAACAGATCTTCATATTAACGCCGCAAAACATAGGCAATGAAAATTGTGTTGATCAACTTCGATTTGATCAACTATTGATTCGCATGACCAAGAGCAGAGGGCACAAGACACACAAGACATATTTAACAAAAGCGGTACAATTGAACCAGTCAGTGTTCTTCCCACCGATGAAATTGTTGGCGCTTAAAAACGATAACGTTGAGCAATCAAACGTTGAACTCGCTGATTTAGTCAGAAGTGGTTAACGGAACGATGTATACCTGCAGTACCCTATCAAACAACCAACCATTATTTCAGATCCAACAACAACAAATTAACCAAGTCTTTCCACCACACAGGCCAACAATAATGTGGGTATAGTCTTTGCGATGCAATCAAAAACAACAATGGTTGTGATTCGGCTATACAATCTAGCGGTCAAACACGCAAATATGTTAAACACAAGATGTTAAACTACGTTTATGCTATATAGGTTAATAGCCGACGCAGAACAACTAGTAGAAGCTAAGGGTAGCCTCATCAACGCCCAAGATCCCTGAATTTGTCGGCCCCGCAGTATGTTCAATCACGGGTTTGAACATGAGTTCACTGTGGGAAATTCATGATATTCAATATTTAATTGCTTTAATTCATCATATATGTATATATATGCGAGCATACAACAACAACCATATAAATAAGACACCATTAACTGCAATTCCGCAATTCTATATTAGTGTAATTTTTTACTAGTAAAATTACTGAATTGCAATTTATTTGTTATTTGTGTAATTATTATGTAAAATTTTGTATATATATATACTGGAAAAATGAATTAATAAAATAAGAATAAATTCAACCTCAATACAATGTGTTTATTCTCGATTACTAAATAGACCCCACCCGTGGTAATCTATTAAGTAAATCATAAATCTAAGGCGAATTTAATTTTACAATTAAGATCCACAAGCCTGAGATTTTACAGTATATAATTCGCACATTCTTTCAAAGTATAGGCACAAATATAGAAAAAATTATAATTCAGGTTTCCTCAGCACAATTTTTTACTTTAGTTTTTTTACGGAACGGGAATTAACTGCTCGAATCGGCCCTTACGTATATGATTTTATAAATGACCCGCAGCCGCAATTGGAACCGGCGGCCGGGTTCAGACAACTAGTTCAAGTACAGTTTTTTTAAAATATTTATGCCGCTTTTGCGCGCTGCACTTTGAACACTTTGAAATGTTCAGTATTTGTAAAAAAATGTTGGGTTTTCCCGCTGAATTCTACTCGTACATTTCAAAATATAAACTTTAGCGCAAAATAATACTTGTTCTTTTAAAATCTATGAACTTAATTTAATAATACAATCAGAGGTTAATTAAAACTTCTTAGTTTGAAATAATTAAAAAAATTTAGCCTATCTACATAATTTGATAATTAATATTTTACATAGAAGATCACAAGCCGACGGATAAATGCCGCAATATTTTTTTTCCACAAATAAATATTACAGTGCGCGCAAAATTATTCACACATTCAAGTACCGATTGCTTATCATCACAAATATTTATGCACAAACATAATTTCAAAACCAACAACTATGACAATTACTTTGTAAAACTCACAGATAGGAATTAAATTTTGTTGTTGCTCAATCATCCTCTTCATTTTTATAGATAATATAATTATTTTGGTTCTTTATTTAAATATGTATGCCACAATAATTAATTTATTTTAATTTAATAAGCTCACTAATTTCCATTATACATGTAAACAAAATAAAAATAAAAAACAAAAGAAACAACCAACACTTTAATAAACTAAACATAACATTTTCTTTTATATATTTTTATTTTATTTTTTTATTATAGGTGTAACAAATTATTCACACACAACTCTTTAAAATTTATCACTTTTCTTTAAGAAAAACAAAATAAAATTCTTTAATCACCACCATTTTTAATTTTCATTGTGATTTTCTTTATTTTCCTACTCTTCTATATATTATATTGAATATTAACGTATGTTTTATAACGACAATACATTATACTAAAAAACACCAAAAGGAATGAAAATTTCAGACAACAAAAATAAAAGAAAAGAAGAGAAAAATAGAAAACTAAAAAAAACGTAAAATTGTTGAAAAATGTACGAAAAATATCACTTTTGATCAAAAACCAAATTTTCACAAGAATAAATATAAAAAAAAAGATTACAAAAGAAAAGTTGATAAAAAAAATGTTTTTTTTTTTTGTTTCTTTGCTGTCTGTTAATATATATTCTAAAGATTTTCCTTTTTACTCAATATATCTAGTCCCGTATATTATTTCTATTTTCTTTTGTTCAACAAAAGGTAAATATTTTCTCTTCAAATAAAAACAAAACGAAATCGAAAAAAAAAATCCCAAACACGGAATTTTTTTTTTTTATAAATTTTCAATAATAAATATGTATTTGCGGAAAAACAAAAGAGAAATTTTTCTCTATTCGTACATTATTCCGTTTTTCATTTCGGGGTTTTATCTCTCCGCCTTTTTTTTATGTGGTTATAAGATCGTGCACCAAATAGAACGCCCTAAATTTTATCCCACTTCATTTTTTTATTTAATCGTGTTTCGTTCTTATAAATAAAAGGGGAAATATGTTTTATTTAAATGGATACTCTACTATATATGTATACATATGTATGTTTCTAGTACATATGTGTGATACTTGAATTATCTGTATGGATATAAACACGACCACTACGAAATATAGAAATTGCAATGGTGAATAATTCTTTTCAAAATGTAATGTTAAGTGTGGAAAACTTTTCGTTTTTCTTTGTTTGTCTCAATTTTTATTGTTAATAATCACTTCAAAACTAACTGATAAATGTATATATATGTATATAATAAGATAATTATACAGAGATGGATTTAGGAACATGTTATTTCGTCGCTCATTTATTTATCGTAGTCTAACAATGCGTATTGCAAAGTGAAAGCGAGTTTTAGATTTTGCATTCTGGCATAATATAATTTCAAAATTTTACAGCTTATTGAAATTTATTAGCAGCGAGTGGGGGCCCACTTCAAATAATGTTAATAGTTTACAAAAAATATTTAGAGGTTTGTTTCGAAATTTGTTTTCGAAAAATGTTCAACCGACAGAAAATATTTTAAACCACTCTGATGCACAAAACACATTCAATTAAAGGGAAACAGATTATTATTCTACGTTCGAATTGAAATGTATACGTAAAATATTGGCTAAGGTTTAGTATCGCTCACCACTTTTAGTTACACTATTTCCCAACCTTATAGAGGGGAGTCGTATATGCCCTAAAATACTACCGTTGATATTGATTCTTAGCCTAAACCCTAAACCCTAAACTTTCCATAAAATTTGGTATATAATCTATATAAAATATACAAAATGGTACGATAAAACTTTCGTAGTTTCCAAAGCCGTCTAATAGATGTCCTTGTTGCAAAATAAAACTTTCGTAAATATAAAATGCATTAAGGTTTGAGTATAAACTTATGAACTTTCAAAACTTTGAATTTGCTTGACGATAAAATAGTAACCGAAACAGAAAACCAAATCATGGAATTTGTTTTTTTAAATAATAAACAAAATTTTTGAAAAAATAAAAACTATAAAAGTGAACGCAAACGTAAAACATTTGAAAATTAAAAATATAAATTGCTGTCAAAAATTCCTTGAAACTAATATTTTTATTTTTATAAATTGATTTGGTTTGTGTGTAAATAGAAATTCTATATATTTTGTATAATGAATAAACGGATATATAGGAATACCAGACAGCAAAATAATATTTTCTTTATATTTGCTGTAAGTGGCACCGATTATTTTATTAACCCCGAATTTTCTTACCTTGGTAATTTATGTAATAAGTGCCTCTATAGTGAAATCTGAAAATAAAAATAGCTGGTGTCTTCAAGCCAAATTGTCAAATTTACCGATAAGCACTAGCTTCCCAACTGAAATTAAGAAACTCTTTGTTGGTATTGACAATAAAAGCAAAAATTGAATAATGATAATGCATTTTCCTCTATGGTTGCAAAAGTTCAAGATATGCCGGGAGGCGTATATTGATTGAAAATATCTGTAGAGGTATATCAAGAACGTGGTTTAAGATTATTTTACGCCGAATTATTTATGTAAGACACCGACACAGCTGTAAATATTCGCATGAACAACCCGGCCAATCATAAATGTAATAAATCATTATGAATACTATAAACTACAAGAAACTGCGAAATGTACATGAATGATCACACCGAGATGTACATTAATGATCACAAAACTATTTTTCCCCTTTTATTCCCAAGTGGAGAATTTGGCTGGACCACAAATATGTATCACAGTGCTGATCATGCTACCATTACAACTTTACAGTTCTTTTCACATAAGATCGCAACTCGTCGAGCAATTTCTAATCCTTTATATTATGATGGTAAATTATTCCAGTATTATTTAGTTTACGCCTATACACGCATAGAAGCGAATAGGTTAAATTTTATCAGGTCAAATCAGAAATTGATACGTGTAGATTCTTTCAAAGGTTTATTAGACTATGTAAATAGCATAGGTCGTGATAATAGTGCACGGGTTGGCAATATATATATTCTACCTTCTTGGAAGAAATCAAATCCAAACTACAACAACTTCAAAACCCATCTGATCGTCCGGATATGGTAACCCGCGTTTTTAATCTAAAATTAAAAGAATTTTTAAATGACATATCAAAGAAGCATATTTCGGAACTGTTGTCTGCGTTATGTTTACATAATCGAGCATCAAAAACGTGGACTTCCTCATGCCCACTGTTCGTTTACGATGAGCAAATCAGATAAGTTTAAAACATCTCATGATGTTGGCAGAATTCTCTTCTCTGCATGAAATAATTCTCAAACACATCACATGTGGAACACTAAATAACAACTGTGTTTGTATGTTAGAAGGAAAATGTTCTAAACAGTTTCCTAAAATGTTGTGCACTGAAACTGACATATCTATATGGATAGTTATCCAAAATACAAACGGCGCCCTCCACAGAGTTCTGAGACTGTGCCACTATTACGCTCAAATATACCAATTGATAATCGGTTTATAGTGCCCTATAATCCATTGTTGAGCGTAAAATATAACGCGCATATTAATGTGAAGTTGTGCTCAACCGTAAAGACCATTAAATATATCCATAAATATATCACAAAAGGACATGTTTGTGCTCGAATTGGCGTTCAGGTGAATGATGTTAATAACTCTCACGATGTAGTTCAATAAGACGAAATTACTCAATTTCTAGTTTGTCGTTATATAAGTTGGCAAGAAGCAGCATGGTACCTACAAGAGCTTCCCATACATGACCAGTCGTACAATGTTGTCATGTTATCCATCCACCTTAGAGAGGGACAATCAATTTTCTGTAATGAAGACAATATAGAAAACGCATTACGAACTAAAACTGTTAGAAGAACCACACTAACTGCTTTTTTCCATCAAAATTCAACGTGTAACGAAGCTCATCATTTCTTATACCAAGATATACCAATGCACTATGTACTTAAAAATAATAAATGGGTAAAGCGATCGCCGAATTCACATTTTGGAGAAAAACTATCGGCAGAATCATATCTCCAAGAGATACTGAGCTGTACCATCTCAGATTACTATACTTCTTTCTGTAAAGAGGCCGAAGCAATATCTTAATGTTTAAACACTTTTAATAGTTTGACACATCCAACTTTTAAAGAAGCAGCTCGAGCAAGAGGTTTGATCAACGATACCGCAGAGTGGCACAACTGTTTATTAGAAGCGAGCAATCACCTGTTACCCGGTTCATATATTGAAATCATTATTTGTAACAATATTGGATCACTGTAATCCTGCAAATCCATTGCAACTTTTCAATAATTTTAAAAATTATATGATACTTAGAAGATTTTCTTCGGCCAGGGTATAGCACCGAGGACAGTGCCTTTTCTAGCTGCGTTTATTGCTTAAAAGATCAATGTGAGGTATCAGGTTTTTTTTTTTTAGTATCAATTTTTTTACCTTAGTATCAATTTCTGCAGAAAGAACTATTCTTTAAATTTTTCATTTACATAAGTCAATTCCAATTGACGAGTTTAAATTTCTTTTACTGAATAAAATAAATTATTTATTTAATTAAATAATCAATATGCACATACAAAACTGGTTCAATTTAGCGAACTAAATTTATCGTAGATTCGATTAAAAATTATTCACCTATAGTTAAAAAAAATGTTAAATGTTAAAATTTTAACAGAAAACTCAAATTTTTTTGTTTGGCCACATAAGTGATCAAATAAATCGAAAAATTTAATTTTCCTGTTAAAATTTTAATTTTTAACTAATTTAACACACGGCCCTCAGCTAGACTATTTTTCGTGTATTTTACTATGTGAGTGCTTGGTAAGGCCGACTAAAACTGTTGGTGGACAGTCATATTTTTTATAAATTTCCATGTACAATAGTTTATGAAGACTAAAATTATTATTTGTTCTGGTGGATTTATATTTTTGTAAATAAAATGTTTCTTGTGAAATGGAGAAACAAGTGTTTTCAAAAATTTGAGTAAATTGTGAAAGTTTTATGATAAATAGAACCTATCGTGAAATAGGACACATATAATATTTCGACAAATAAGGAGAAACCCAAATTGATTTTAAATGGTTATGCGTATCACATTGAGAAAAGCGGCGAAACCTTCCAGAGGACGTGGTATGCCGAAAGAAAATCTCTTTTGTGTAAAGGAAGAGTGGAAACAAGAGTGGATGAGGGGGAGCATGCTATTAAAACAGGACCATCAACGAACAACCACGACTCCTCGCCACATGAGAAATCTATTTCCGAAGCCAATACAAATTTGAAAACGGCAGCGAAAAAAACAACACTAAAGCCTTCTCAAATTATTTGGAACAGTATTGTTGAATGTAGCCCAGAAACACGCGTTTATTTGCCAACAAACCAGACGCAACGGCACAAAATAACCCGCGTAAGATGTAACAATATATAAACGAACCTCCCAGTATTAAAATTATAAAAATTCTAGAAGAGCTCAATTATCTTGAAAGGGAATAGCTTGTTTCGACAGTTAAAGATTTTAAAGATCAAACCATAATATAGTATTAGCAACACCGTCCTGTATAAAACTATTGACCGATGCAGAATGTTAGCTAATGGACGGCTCATTTGAGGTGGTTCTAACCTTCATGCGTCAATTGTTTACCATACATGGCAATTGGTCATGACTATATGAGACTGTTCCTTTGGTGTTCCGACTAGTGAGTTAATAAGTAAAGTAGTTTACTTCGAATTTATTTATGAACTTTACAAATGTGCGTGCAATTGGGGAATACATTTAAATCTAAAAATGGTAGTATGCGATTTCAAAGAGGCTAGAAGTGTAAAGGCGTTGAAATATTTCTTCCCAGAAAGAGATTATAGAGGTTTTCTGATCCATTACGGGCAAATAATCTGGAGAAAAGTGCAAGCAGAAGGGTGCGTGCTGTGAAATAACGTGCTGTAACAACGAGGATTTTAGGCTGCAAATCAGGATCAAGTAATCGTTTATCAAGTAATTTCTGAGTTAGGCAAAGAATTATTAATGGATAAAACCCGTAACTGAGCAAATGAGAGCCTATATACCCTAAAAAATCGAAACCGGCCATAAAAAACAATAAAATTTGGAATACTATAAACCAACGAGATAATTTAACCAAGCCTGGATATCCCCAAAACATTACTTACAATGTTCATCTTTATAAAATATCTGTGATATATGTGTATAGTTTTCTTTATAATTAATTTCTAGTCTTTTGGAATATGTGCAACATCGTTCTATGTCTATTTAGCCTTGAATTGATAAATGTTCTTTACAGATCTTCAATAACATATTTTAAATTATATAAAAATAATGAATCTAGAAAACCAGGCTTTTCAACAACCAGACTTTTTTTTATTTTGTAAAACCAGGCTTTTGTAAACCAGGATTTCGAGGGGAATCTATGTACATATTTAGAAGACTTGGTTAACCGTTCAGAATTAAATATTTCAAAATTACATTTTTCAAAACAGAATATGATAAAAGAGATTATGTACGAAACGATATATGCGTGTTACAAAACTACTTAAAGTACAAACCAGTATGGAACTATAGGCTATTTCCTAACCGTTTATGATGAAATCCGATATGCTGTATGCGTAAATGGGTATGGGATTATAAAATGGTTTTTGGATAATTTTCTATACCAACTATAACGGAACAGCTAGAACTAAGCCAAACCAGGTTCTTCAGTATTTCAAGTTGCAACAGCTTGAAATTCGTATGTAGATTGCATCATTTAGGTATGAACATTTCTGTTTTTTGGTCGTTTTTATAGAGTTCTCCGGATGATCTTAAAAATCCCCATTTTAACTTCTTTCTCATCAAAGAATCTGAATATTACTACGGTACGGTATATTAATCGTTACATTTAATTTTTTATACTATACATCTAATATTCGCTGCTGATAATCTATACAAATGCTGTTCGACCATTATGCGAATGAGTCTTTTGGCTTTCATGTCTTTCTAAATATTGACACACATGATTTCTGGTTTTAAAATTTCCGGCATCAGTATTTTGAGATAGAATATTATCAACAGATTCCGCATATCTTTTGAACTATGAAATTCTATTATATTACGTTGAAATTCTGTGAATTTATTCAAAATCATTCGTCAATTGCGCAACTCAGCTTCACCTCTAATTGCTTATGTTTCGGGTAATTTATATAACTGGTACTTTCTTCAGAACTTGTTAATTTAAAAAATATAAATAATCTAACAAAAATAGAACAAATTCTGTTTTAAAAGGTGGTTTCTGAATTTTATGAGATTGTTATTGAAATATTTTAAAATGAGAACAAAAGATGGTCGAACGGTAATCCATATAAACAAAAAAAATCCTAGGCAATTTCACGTACAAAGAAACGTTATATCGACGTCACATAAAAGGCAATATGAATTTGAGAATAATTAAGACGAACCTTCGTATAATCGTATAATACATCATCCTATTTAAAGCTGATATGCTATTAACTAAATTATGAATCTTGGTATTTGAAAGTCTTCCATCATTTTGTTACTTAATTGTTTAGCATAGAAAATTCTCAAAATACAATAACAGTTTTTTGATTATTACTACTAAAGGTCTACTTTTAGGTATACAAATATATTAAATAGTAGGTATACTTTTGCACAAATTATCGCAAATCATAAATTTATACAAAAATAAATTAAAATCGAAAACATATTTATTTCAAAATATACATTTATTTAAATTTGTTTATTGTAAATATTTTCACATAAATTAATTAAAATTTCACAATACACAATAATTTTTTTTTTGGTATATTGTCGTAATAAATAAATTAACACTAAATAAATAAACTTTGGTTTCAATTGCTTAGAAATATTTTTTGTTTTGTTTTTTGCTGCTTGAGATTGACTAGGTTTTCTTTTTGTTTATCGTAAGTTTTATAATATCTATTGTACAACACACACAGCCGATGATCCTGAATCATTGCTATTCAAACGGCGACGCATTCCTTCTAAATAAACATCACGATTAAATAAACCCGCGGCAAGTGGTATCCTAATATTAAAACGAGATAGAATTTAGTTCGGTTGCATTATATCTTTTATGAGAATAAGGTAATCGAAACACTTACGTGTCAATGCCTGGTTGAATGTAATTTTTGAAAAGACCCCAAACTGGTTTATGATCTGATGTAATTATACTCGGCACTGAATCGTATGCAATGCATTCCACTGGTGATGGTGGAAAATGAGAACCTGATAGAGCAGTACTACCTCTTCTCAATGCACTGAGTGGTCGTCGATATTTGTATAGTATTCGATCGGTATATGCTGGCGCACGCTGTTTGCTTGATGTATCAAATTGCTGAGTTCCCGGGTCATACTTGTATGTCGGTGGAAATGTAATGTTTGCTTCTTTAAATCCTTTAAAGGCTGCGCCCTCTGAAAGCACCGATGATAATTGGTCCGTATGCATGTACCCATGAGGTAAATGCGATGGTAACGGAAATTTTGTATTTGCGATCCACTTCATCAATTTTTCACGCGGTTCACTCAAACGAAAATTTAAATCACCACACCAGTATACACTATCGAAATTTTGAGTAACATCTTTATTCTTTCGAATTGGAAGATTTCTTGGTAAATCGAGAGCATGAATAATTCGTTTAATGTCCTGAACCCGTTCTTTAACTTTTTGTTGATGCGCTGTTAAATGAGAGGTGACAAATAGTAGTGATGTTCCAAACAGGCAAAATGAAATAGCGACCGCACCTTTTGTGCGAAACGCCGATCCCGGCCTTACGGAGAGGCAGTCATCTTCCGGCACTGAACAATACCAAATTAAATCACGTCGTATGAACACAGCCAGATGTAATGTACCCAAATTTGTTGAGTGAAGCAGAATATGTGATGGTCCCAACGTTTCTTGTAGGATAACTTCCCATTCAAATCGTTCAGATGAGGATTCTTGTGTACCAATTGCTACAATATCGGGTACATGCTCAACTCCAAGCGGTAGTACAAAATCGTTCATTTGTCGAGGTGGATTCTCTCCGTTCATGTTCCACGTACCAATAAATATTTTAATTTCTTTGGTTGGAATTACGCGTTCCAATTGCCATTTGCCTAATAGCGAAATGGATCCCAATCGGCCAGCCAAATAATTTCTTTCCCGTGCCTTTTCCGTCGGAATCAAATGAAGCACATCAGCTGCCATTAACGCCTGTCGGGCTAGAGAATTTGTACCGTTCGAATTCAATCGATGAATTGCGCTGCACGCGTAATTAACCGATTCCATGGAACTTGATCTGAAAGTTTTATAAATTAAATTAATTCGAATTTAGGAATATTTTATAAACTCACCTTCCTTGTTTTTTATGCTCTACTTCTTCATTATCTGCTATATCCGGGGACGAGAGACATTTGGCGACCGATTGGTCAATTTTATATCCTGGTGGTAGTAATCGTTCTCGCAACCTCGAACGACTATGCTGCATGGCAATTGAAGATTGGTATTCAATCGAATGATCCGATTGAGTCATCACCAAGCTATCAATATTCAATGAATTATGAGCGTCGATAAAACTCAACGGTCTAGCACGGCCATCTTTCGCACTTAGTATCCGCTTGGTGGACAATATAGCATTCGTCGTTTTAAAATGATCTAAGCTTTTGCTCTTATCGAAATTGAACGTAATATTCTGGTTCTTTGGTGATTGTCTTGGAAGATTTTTTTGATTTGGTGACGATGATGCTGACTTATGTTGACTATGATTATTAGCATTATGATTCACTAGACAACTAATTGGCATCGCATTATTACTATTAACAGTCTTATCGTGGTAATTATTGATTGACGGGGTGGTCAACTGAAATTCATCGTATGGTGTTGCTGGAGTATTGCTGCTACTATTGCTTTCATCATACAGATTATTATCTGGCTCAACTTTTGTTGATTTCTTCGACAGAAATTTTAATAGTGATTTTCGTTTTGATACTTTGGAATTTCCACTATGATTCATTACATTACTATTATCATTTTCATTCGCTGATTTACTCATTTTGACTAGAATTTTATATTTTTTAATTTTAAGGTTATGTTTAACCCTAATTTATTATTATTAGTCTATATTATAGATTATATTTATAACAAATAGAATTTATAAAATATTAGATATTTTCCTAAATTCTTTTCTATTTTTATTTTTGCTTTGATTTCATCACGACCAGACGACCTCTTCTTCTATTATATTATAGAGGATAGGGTGGAAGAGTGGTCGAAGAAGTATGAAGGCAAACTATGCGTTTGAAGTATTCTGATTATAAATTAAATTTATCGCACTTGGTATATTATCACAATTATATATTTTATGTATATGCAGTTATAAAATAGCTAATTATATTAAACGATATGAATAAAAATTTAAATTATTTAACCATTTCATAAGATTTTTAGAAATAAAAAAAGGAAAATCACATTTTTTGATGGTCAACATTTTATCTTTTGTTTTTACTTTGAAATTTATCGTATATTTTGCTGTTTAAATATGATTTATTAAATACTTCTGAATATTGCTTCGAACTTTATTATTCACTATTTTGTTATTATTATGAAAAATAATAAAAAAAATACTTTAAATTAAAATAAATATTTACATAATAACATTTTAAGAAACGTTGAATGACTTTTGTGTGAGTATTAATTTGTGTGTGTGTGTGTGTGAATTGTTTGTCGACAAATCAAACTTTTATTTAATTTTTTGGTTGCAAGCAAAACCAACAGAAGAACTACGCTTGCGCTTCTTAACACATTTATGACCAGACAAATGTACAATTACAATAATGATAAACAATTACTGTATAACAGTTTTTACATTATTCCGGTTTACAAATATGTATATACTATTAATTTTCTCGTGATTAGTTAAAAATAATAGGTTTATTTGCTCTTAAAAATCAAAATTAACTTCAAATCATTTTATTCGCTATAAATATATATTTCTACACATATACATAAAATGTAGATTAAAATAGTCTGAATAGTCGGATTTAATTAAACAAAAATTTAAAATCTCTACTAGAGATCCGAATGCGATTTTTCATAACTTTAACGATTGGTCGCGGAGCCTGTGTAATGGGCCACGTTTCATTTGGATAGCTCAATGATGCAAGAAATTTAGTTTAATTTGATTATATGTTTTATATAAAAATTCTAGATATGTATAGTAGTATTCAAATCTCGCTGGAATTCGGACAGTTATCGCGCAGAAAGAATATGGCGGATACACAGTGATGCATTAAGTACCTACAATAATTTATGTTTATTGTTAACATTTTTATGTTGTATTTGTATTTAAATAGAAAAGGAACGTTTTTAATCACAAAATGTTTTTATAATTTAACGTAATCAATGACACTTTTGAAATTAATATTTAATTCGATAAACTAAGAATTAAATTGAAAACTGATTTTGCTGTTTTTGTTGTTGTGGTTGTTCGATATGAATGTCATTTGGTCATTTATTTTCCTTAGTCCGTACCAAAATTAAATGTTGACATTGTTTCCAAAAGGCGTGCAATTTTTTGTGACCTATTAATTTTCACTTGAAATATGATTGTAATAACATAAATACATAATCATTTTGAATGTTTTGTGTATTAAAGCTGAAATATGAATCTTTTTATAGGTTATTTATTATTTTATTTAGGTTTACTACCTATGATAAATGCGACCCATCAAAATTTTTATAATTTTTTTTTCTACATCTCTGAAAGCTGCGCAGAACAATTAAAAAAAAGCTTTTTTTAAGATCTGAATAGGATTATATATGTTTAGGTTGCCCGAAAACGGAAAGGTGTATTACGCACATTGGAACATTTTTTTTCAAACGAGATTGAATATATTTGTTTTATTTTAATAATCTAATCTTCGTTTTCCAAACTATCCTGTGGTTTTGTCCATCTTAGTATAGCATTTGGATGAGGTATCACGTTGCATAAACTCTCTCGCACATAGTCATAGGCGATCGGAGATTTAGAATACAACTCAATTGCGAACTGTTTCAAATCGTCTGGATACTTAAGCCCGTCATACTCAATAATACCAAAGCGATCGTAAATCAATTTGGGTATTATCAATTCCGGTTTAAAGTAAATCTCTCTCAATTTAGAAATCTTCTTTAAATCTTTATTATATTGTTTATCATCGTCAGCAGCTCTAATATCAATTTTTATAGTGTTTCGTCTTATGTTACGTTTTAAGTTTACTAGTTTCCTCTTTTCGACGTGTAATATTGCTTTATATTCCTTCATTTTAGCTTGCAAACCAGCATTCACCTTATTTCTTTTTTGTATATTCTGAATACGATCTAAATATGGATCTAGCGGATCGGGGACGTCACATTCGGGATTTTCAACCTCAATTTTTATCGAATCCGGTTCAATCATTGGTAATGCTATTGGTGTTCGTGAGTTAATAAGAGTATCTGAATTTTCATTGGGATACTCGTCATCAACTTCCATTTTAATCACTACTGGTGGCGGTGGCTGATGTTGAATTATTGCCACATTATTGCAGAATGCAACGTTTAGTGGTGTTGCAGCATTTGGACCATCTCTATTTGTTTGTGATTCGGAGGGATCACGTGAATATAGATCGGGAATTGCATTAAGTGCGAGAAGTGTATTTGGGCCCACTTTCTTAAAGTATGTCGGTTTAAAATGTAGTTCACATACGCCTGTAGGTTCTACAAATTCATAGTTAATATCCAAGTTTAAAGCCTTAAGCCATTTTTCTCTCTTAGCTTTAGGAATGGGAAAACTAAAAACACATAAATAAAATTTTAAGTTGTTAACATAAATGATGCATTTATCCTTACTTGAAAACTATGTTAGCTGTATTATGTTGACACGATGGTATCACACATTTTAAAGCCATGGGTATTTTGTAATAATTTTTGATTAAAAAACATAAAAAAAGTTGTTTATTACATACTCCTAATGTCAAAAATAATTTAGGATATTTATGTTGGTACGTCCGAGTGTTATTGAACCAGTTCGGAGTTTCACAAGACAATAATAGCGTTTAACAATGTTAAAAAACACAAAGTTCATCAGGCGTGTCCGATTTAAGGCGATATCACATGCAGTTGTCTTTCCGACCGATTCGGTAGAAAATATGATAAGACACGCCACATGAGCAAATCAATGATCCGACCGACTTTTACAACAACAAAATTTTTGTTTGTGTTTTTTTTTTTGTCATTTGTTTTTGACATTTAATTTATATATTTTATCAAATTATTACCATACTCATTTTTAATTTTCAAAAAATTGTACAGATTGACAGCTACGCTCCAAATTATCACCGAAGTGAGGTTATGGTCACAACGAAAATAAATATCGGTGATATTTGATGCGTTCGGAACCGACAAAATTTATACCATTTACGTAAAAAATCGGTTGTCCGACCGACAGAATAGAAAAACTCTTATTATTCAATTAAAATTGTTATATTATTATAAATTTATGATTTCATATATTTTCTCAATAATTTAAGTCAAAAATACGTTTGGATCGGGAGGTACCGGGTTCGAATCCCAACAGAGGCGGGATGCAAAAGGGATTTTTCATCTCCCGATTACGATCGGTGATTAAATTGAAAACATCTATGACCCTCTGTTGGAATGTAGAACTCATGGGCCGACCCATCTTTCATGTCACTGTACAGGGTGACATGGAGCTATGCAATGCGCAGATGATATACTGTACTTGTGTGAATGGGATGAATGAATGGATCGAATGAATGTTGTGTGAATGTAAGGTAAGGCTATGGACCAAAAGAGTGTCTATGCCAAGACCTTTTTTTTAAAAAAAGTCAAAAATATGCAATCATTTAATTATAAAAGAAAAAATCGGTCCCAGGCTTTCGCCGATATTTTTGTCATGTGGCAATGCCTTTACTTATAAGATAATTTGTAATGTATTAATAGAAAATTATAATTTGAACAAGAATAGCACTTTAAAAACGAAAGAACTACAAATTTCGTTTTCAAGGAAATCTATTAAATGAAGTTGCATCTGATGCCGCGAAATTAATTTGTATTCGTTCATCAACGCCAAACAAAATCTCTTACACTACATATTTCACTCAAAATCAAATACATAATAAAATACATTACTATTCATAAATCCTACCATAGAACTTTCATAACAATTTATCTTAAAGAAAATATACGTCAGATATTTATTTTATTCTTCTGTGCAGCCGTTTTTGAAGTATGAAAAATATCGACAAAACATCTAAATTAAATTACACATGTGCTTCATTTCTTTTGTGATCGTTTCGCTTATATATGTAATTCCATGGATCGTGTCGCACTTCTAAATTATACCATATATATAATATATAATACGTGATTACTGATTATACTTTAAACGCTTGAATTTCCATTATTTTAAAAATTGTGTTGTTTTAGAGCAATGATATGACGATATAAATATCAATACGTTGCTCTAAGGTAATGATACCGCTAGATGTCACTACTGATAATTAAATTCGAAATATGAGTATGAAAATTCATTGTCGATTGGAGCATCACGGATCCCGGTAATTTTGATCAATACAAAAATGAACTTTTGTCAAATTTCTCACAGATCCGTTTAGTAATGATCGTTTATTGTTTGATGCTCTAATTGTCAATCAACGACGAACAAAATGTAATTAACACAAAATCGTAGTTGCTTAACAATCTACGTTGTTTATTATTAATTATTGCAGCCATATCTTGATTGTGAAATTACGTAACTTTGATCTCTAGGGCCAGCTAGCGACAAACATCTAGACTATTATAGTTTTATTGTGGTGCCTCTTTTGGAAAAGTGTACTATTAGTATACTTTAATAGTGCTGCCTCTTTCGTAAAACATGTACAATGTACACCATTATGTACATAAAGCAACGATAATTTAAGTTGATTCTATTTTCTCAAATTTACATGTGCTATCATAATATACATATTTGTAAATTAATAATGAATTTGTTTTCTGCTGGTACATTATTAGGAGTGTGTAGTGTGTATTTGACATCTGGTGGAATATTTTCAAACTGGAGCGAGGGGTAATCACCCCAAAATACAATTTTACTAGGCATTAGGCAACTTATAAATGTATAAACAAACTTTGATCACATTTCAGTTCTTTTCTTTTTTCGTTTTTCCAGTAAAAAATACTGCCAGTCTTTTTGCGTAATGTACTGACTTTATGGCACAATAATAATGATAAATAATATCGAAAAAGTGTAAAAGTTTGAACAAAACAAAATGATCAATACATAGGATTTTATTTTATTTTACTTTTCGGAAAAAACAAAAAATTTGCGAAGAAGTTTAAATTTAATAATCACCATACCGAGTACTCACACGGTTAAACAAACGTTTCAATAATTTATTCTTCGTTTTCCAAATTATCTGGTGGTTTTGTCCATCGAAGTATAGCATCCGTATGAGGTATTACGTTACATAAACTCTCTCGAACATAATCATAGGCGATCGGCGATTTAGAATACAACTCAATAGCAAACTGTTTTAAATCGTTCGGATACTTAAGTCCATCAAACTCAACCATTGCAAAACGATCGTAAATTAATTTGGGTATTTTCAATTCCGATTTAAGGTAAATCATTCTCAATTTAGAAAATTTCTTAAGATCCTTAGTATATTGTTTATCGGTGGCAACTACTTTATCAAATTTTACAGTATTTATTTTTAAGTTTCTTTTTAAATTGTTGATCTTTTTTTTAACGTCGCGTAATTTTGCTTTGCATTCCTTCATTTTAGCTTGCACCACAGCATTTTCCTTTCTTCTTTCTATATTATGAATACGGTCTAAAAATGGATCTAACGGGTCGGGGACATCAGATTCGGTATTTTCTACTTCAATTTTAATCGAATCGGGTTCAATCATTGGCAAGGCTATTGGCGTTTGTAAGTTTATAGGATTATTCGAATTTGGTTGAGGATTTTCGTCATCAACCTCCATTTTAATTAATACTGCATCAATATTGCTTGGTGGCTGATTTTTGATTTGCTGAAGTGGAATAATTTTCGGACTATTGTCGTATGTAACTGTTGGTACTGCAGTTTGACTGCTCGTTACTAATGGTAATTTATTATTGTTAATCAATACTGCATCATTAGTGCTTGGTTGTTGATTTTGTATTTGCTGATAAGGAATAATTTTCGTTTTATTGTCGTATATAACTGTTGGTGTTGCAGTTGAACTACTGAACGTTAATCCATCTATTACTGCATCAATATTGCTTGGTGGCTGATTTTTGATTTGCTGAAGTGGAATAATTTTCGGACTATTGTCGTATGTAACTGTTGGTACTGCAGTTTGACTGCTCGTTACTAATGGTAATTTATTATTGTTAATCAATACTGCATCACTAGTGCTTGGTTGTTGATTTTGTATTTGCTGATAAGCAATAATTTTCGTTTTATTGTCGTATATAACTGTTGGTGTTGCAGTTGGACTACTGAACGTTAATCCATCTGTAATATTTGTCTGTGGTTCGATGAAATTACGTGGACATAAATCAGGAACTGCATTTACTGCAAGAAGCACAATTAAACCCACTTTCTTATAGTATGACGGTTGAAAATGCAGTTCACATACACCTGTAGGTCCTTCAAACTGGTAATTGATATCCAAGTTTAAAGCAGCTAACCATTTTTGCCTCTTAGCTTTAGCGATTGGAAAACTATAAATTACAGAAATAAGATTTCAAAGTGGTAATAATAATGCATTATACTTATGTACTTGAAAATAGTGGTAGCTGGAGTAGGCTGACACGATGACATTACACATTTCAGACCCATGACTTTTTTAATGTCTTTTATAAACAATTTTCTGAACAATTTGTATTGTATTTTGTTATGTATATATATATATATATGTACTTTTAATAAAATGTCAAAAATAAAGCTCTGAATGTTGGTAGAACTGAGTTAGTTGGGTTCGTTCGAATTACAAAACAGGGGAATCTAGAAATACTACACCACACTTCAATTTGCCGAGTTTTCTAATTTTTGTGTTATGCTTTCTACTTTTTGGAAATTTAAACACAATTTCGTAATAGATTTTCTATGTGCGGTGAAATATTAAATTAGACGTAATAAGATTATAATGTACCAATACATTTTATGTATACGCCCTTTGTAGCGTATGCTACTATACTTAAATAATTCATACGAGTGAAAAGCGATTAATCTTTGTTTGTACGTAAAATTGCCTAGGACTATTTTATAATTATATACACCTGTTTTATTGCAATTTCAGCCTGTTAGAATAAATTTGCGTACTATCTTTTTTCCTGATTTCGCTAACTACCGAAAATAAAAAAATTGATGATAAGTACTTTATCGAATTTATTAATTTAGATTTATTTTTCTATGTTTATTTATTTTCCATTTAAATTTCATCAACTCCTTTCAGTTGCGCACTTAACTTAACATTCTGACATAATGTTTTCGAGTTTGCATATATTTGACGTATGCAACTTAAAAGTCGAAATGCAACAAAACGTATGTGCCACAACCTTAACGCTTTCAAATAAATGTTCGAATAACAAAATTATTAAGCCTGCGCAGTTCAATAGTTATTCATGGCAGAGTATAGTAGTATTGAACCCACCAAATACGCTGCATGGAACCAGCTCATGATAGAACTATATATAACTTGGAACCAGCTATTATGAATGTAATATACATACATAATATCAATTAATAGTTTTTGACATTTTCTTACGAGGTTATCAAGGTTATACCTTATAATGATAAGCAAATGGGTTAGTTAATTAGTTTTCGTTGTTTGTTCAACATAACTTTTATAGCACGATATTTCATATTTGCTGTTAACATTTTTAGCGTGATACATTAGTAGTAGCATTATTTGTGCAAAAATTTAAAATTCGGCTTGTTAATAAATATACAGTAATTGTTATTACTATGTACATGTGAAACAATTATGAGTATGCAGCATTTTAAAAATTATTCGATTGATTATTATCTTATGTGATTATTTTAGTGAACTTGATTATATTTGGGCGGTTTCAGCAAATAAATTGTTTTATCCATTCTATTCTGTGTTGTGATGTTTTAATAATCGATTTGTTTCAACAATCAACATCAATATTGAATATAATCACACCATCAAAATTTATATTCGGTATGTTATTACAAGTTATTATAAAAGTACATAGTGTCAAAAAGTTGGTGGGACGTTTGTTTTCGACATTTTTTGGCAGTAATTTTCCTAAAACCTCATACATATTTCAACTTTCTGGTGCTACAAAATTCAAATAAATTACAATTATTGTTTGAATTTTTATTGTAGCTTGTATTATTATATTCAATATTGAACAATCTGCTCTATATTAAATTTTTAATATCCATACCAAAAAGGATTTGGTTTTATTCAAAAAATGATCAGACTTCTAGTTTGCATTCGAATTTCTTTATTGGTCTTTTTTTAGCGCAGTATCCGACATGTAGTAGAATATTTGCAAATGAGCAAAAATTGATCCAGCCAAATAAAATAAAACTTTCCTAGGCAATTTCAAATCACACTCATCACCTTTCGCACGTATGGATTACTAGCAGCACTTAAAAGGCGAATTCAAATCGATTTTAATTTTATTAAATTTGAGAATCGCTTGAATGTAACGCTGTGGCTTTGCTATGTGATTTCAAACCGCATATTATAATATTATAAAGTTGCTATAACATAATTTGCGGTTTGAAAAGTTGAAATTGCCACAAAAAATCTTCTTTTTTTAGGAAAGCATCTTGATCTTTTACCGTGATAAAAAATCTTGCGAGAAAATATGGGTAGAATCGTTGTATGGTATGTTGAGTTTAGTGAATTATTATGATTATCAATACATACCTTCATACAATAATATGAACTTGATTATGAAATTTCATAAAATATTGAATGGATCTTTTCATCACTGATATAACTCCGATTACAAAACCACGTAAACATGTTACTTACCCAATTTTAAGATTATTTAAAACCACAATTAAAAATCACGTCATTTAATTAATAATCCTAGGTTTTTTCAGTTTTGGTTGGAGGTTAAAAAAGTAGGTACGGATTTTAGTTCACTAAAATACCTACATAAATATCAGAAAAAGTAAAAATTAAAGGAAATTGATATGGATTCATCGGTAAGTATAGCATTTTTACGATTTTATTGCGTATTAATATAAACGTTTATTTGGATATCTAGAATACTGATGACAAAACAAAAGGGGCAGTTGCGTTGTCGCAAATAGAATTAACTAGCAATAGTGGATCCCATATTTCGCCACTCGGACCACCGTATCCCAGCTGCCCGCCTTCGATGCATACAACGGTTCCAGCACCTGGATCCGCATATCCAGCGCATCACTCAATACAAGTGCCTTCATCAACTTACTTGCCCGATTATCATAATCCTATAGTTTCAGCGGCGTATCCACCTGCGTATGGGTGCCCACCTGCAGCCTACCCAATGGTAGGTTGCCCCTATCCACCTGTATCAACGCCTGTCATGCCATTCTCGGGTATAACAACAAAAACCACGCCGGCTAATCAATCGCTTGCCGGCGCATCGTATGCAACCCAATTTCCATATTCACCACCACAAAATTTGGCCGATCCGACAGCATATCTCCCATTTCAAAATCTTGCTTATCCACCACAGAATATGTCACATCACTATCCACAACAAATCCCAAATCAAATTGGATTGGTTCCACCATCAATTGGGATGGCTGCGGACCCTCGTCATTATCAAGGTGCACCTGCAAAGCTAGTAGAATTGGTAAAAGTTTCGCGTATCTAGCTCTACCTTTTAATATTCTAACTAATAACTGTTTTATAGGGCAATCCAACAGTAAGACCAGCATCAAATTTTGATTCCCAAACGGATGCCGAAAAATTACGCGATAGTCTTAAACTCTCATCTCCCAACAAAGATGTCCTGATCAATATACTGTGCCATCGTAGTTTGGAACAACGTTTAATAATCGCGAATAAATACAATGAGTTGACCGGCGAGTCTTTGGTGAACGAAATTAAAACTAAATTCGATTGTAATTTTCAAAAAATTATGCTTGCTCTAATAACACCTCTCATCGATTTCTATGTCATGGAATTTAATGAGGCACTCGAGGACTACGATTTTGATTCATTAATCGATATTATGTGCCTTCTATCGAATTATGAAATGTATACTCTGAAATATGTGTATGAAAAAAGTAGGTATCGTGTATGTTGAATCCCAGAATTTGAACAAAATTTTAATGATATTATTTATTCTCATACACAGAATATGGAATTCCACTCGAAACCAAGCTCGAATCAAAAACGTCCGTACATTTAAAACGTTTACTACTGGCAATATGCGTTTGCAACCGAGACGAAACGGGTATTACAAATTTGGCGGCGGCACAATACGACGCAGGACAATTAGCTTTACAAGAGGATCCTTACGATCATGAGAAGTGTTTTTATTATGATAATATATTTGCGACTCGAAGTTTCCAACAGATTAAATTGGTATGATTGGCTGGCGTAGTCTGTATACATTACACATTAAAATTAATATATTACGCGTTTTTGGGTTCGCAGATAAGCGAGGAATATCAAAAAACTACAGGCGAATCGCTTGAAAAAGCGATAAAAAATAAATTTATTATTGACGACAAACAAGGATATTTGTGCATAGTCCGATATAGTCAGAATAAATATGGCTTTTTTGCAAAACGATTGCATCGTAGTATGGCGGGTATGGGAACAAACGACAATCAATTGATCCGCCTGATTGTTACACGGTGTGAGGTAAATGGATGCAATTTTAAATTATGGTTTATCAAATGGATAGCCATGTCCTTTAATTTTTCGTTTTTATCGTTTCAGATTGATTTGCAGGATATAAAAAATGCGTTTCAACGGAATTTTGGAAAATCGTTACGCAGTTGGATTAAGGTACAATCCATGATTATTTTTAACTTTGAAAAAAAATCAGTTCCACTGTATTGTATTACCTAATTGTTATGAGTGATGTGAGGTTGCTTTTATTTAACCTAAACAGTCACTTGAGTGGGATGCAATTATTATTTTAAAACTTAAAAATTTATTCTGAATATTAAAATTCAATCTAAATGTACTACATACGAGTATGCAGTAAATAGTAGGAAAATACAAAACCGTATATAAATTAACGTTTTGAGTCAATATTATACATAAGTATGTATGTACATACATATATAATATTCGAAATTCTAACTATGTAATAAGGTACAATATTTGTATTGTAAAATTATTTATTATAGACTGAACTAGTGATAGCTTAAGTTGTCGCAAAACTCAAACATGAACCCTTTTTTTCGTCTTCGAGGTGACTCGCTGAAATATTTTTTCATCAGAATCCAAACTCTGGAAGAAAAACTCCTAGAGAGGTAGTTAATTATAATTATAACGCGCGAAACAGAACTGTAGTAAATAAAATTCTAATTCACTAATTATACAGCTTACATTTGGGTCATTTCAGTGTATACAAAACTCCTACATAATATACGTACTAATCATTTTTGTTTCTTTCTCTTTACAGGGTGATACATCAGGTCACTATAAATATTGTCTTTATGAATTGATTGGAGAAAAAAGATCAAATTAATCTTAAAATTATTATCAAAGATTACACAACCATATGCATTTAATATATATATTAAACTTAAAATCATCAATATATAACAAACTTTCATACTGCCCATCGCCTTTAAAGACCGGCTAGTAAACCAGGCGAGCTGAAGGTAGCCATTAGCCAACTTTTGTTTATTTGTGAAACTGCCTACATGGATTTTATTTTATATGATTATGACCACCACCACCATGTCAGACGCTTTGCAATTTTGTATTACTGTCGACAAATATTTGTAATTGAGATAAAATACCTTTGAAAGCGTAACTTTACTAAACTGTCGTTAGGAACATAAAAATAATTAACGTGGATAGTAAAAAAAGTTTATCTAAATTGCAATGATTATACGCATGCCAGCATTCTTTAATTAAGACAAATATTAAATATTACGGGTTATAATAAAACAATCTTATAATTTTAAAATTTATTTATTTATTCATTTCCTTTAATTAAATTGTCATGGAAAATCTTACCACATGAAGTTTGTATTGAAGATCTAAAATTAAAATATAATAAAATTAATTATATGAACAAAATTTAGGAATACGTAAAAAAAAATAGTTAATTTATAATAGCGTTTTTATTACGAGAGTTATTCGAGACCGTAATCAGTAATAGTATTTACTATTTAGGCTATATTTAGGTTAATTTTATTTGTATAACGTGTACCCTGTGAATATCCGACCTTTTCCTTTAATTGTATATCTGTTTAAAACTAACATTTCCAATTTCGCAGGTTAAACGATCAATCAACTGAAGAATGTTTTGAAAATGATTAGTTTTTACGTGAGTTACTTTTTTTCTCATCATGTTACTAATTACATTTGTTGCGCGTGGCTTACCGCTGATGAGACAATCTTTCACTCTCTGGCAGTAGTCTTCTATATTTAAAATTGTTCATTTCTAAGTGAAATGTTAGTACAAATTTGAATACAAGGGGTATATTATGTATACTCGATAGTCCTATATAAACAAAGAGCAATTTTCATATGAAGAAACAAAATATTTTTGATTCAATTTGTATCATTACTATTCATCCTTTTTTTATTTGCACTCAAAAATTGGGAACTGTATCAGGTTTTCGACTACATGAACAATGACAAAAACAAAAATTAAATAAATTCAATTTGAAATTAAAATTTACATGGTAAAATGCATGAGTTCCCATATTTACTTGACTATCGAATTTGTCCAAATTTATTTATTAAATTTTGAAATGGATGAAACCAACTCAATATTGTGTACATTATCAACATGCAAACGAGGTAAATAATGCTGTAGAAACAAGGATAGCACAAGAAAATACAAACTTTATTTTAATGTGGAATAACTGTTACGACGAATAGTTTTCGCGGTCTCGAGCAACTGTCCGATGAAAAACAGAATATCAGATTGCACATTTAACTACACATTATGTCTATAATCAGAGTGGTGCATGGCAAATTAAATCATCATTATTGGTAGTGCTTTTTAGTATTTTTGTTATAGGGAGCTTGCGGCCAGGTTAAAAGTCTACGGCTATGTGTGACCGCATGTTCAGCTAATTTACAAAATCGTATTATATTTATAATAGCTCCCGAAGGCAAAAATAGTAGAAAACACATTATTTTTATACATTTTAAATCATTATTAAAAATATTTATTTTAAGTACACTTTTTGCATCAATAATATTATTTGAATATTCAAAAGCTTTAATTTATATTTTTAAGCATGTAATGATTTAAAATATATCTAATAAAATAAAACACTAACTAATATAATATATACATACATAGTACGTTCTGCTTGAACTTCAATTAATAAAGAAATAAATAACGCGCGTCGCGTGGTTTTATATCATAATTACCTCTAGTGGATTGATTTGGAACTAAATTACCCGAAAAGCCATGTATAGGCGCGTTTTTTTAATAATTGAACTTCAAGTCCTATACACATAAAACATCGGAAGTAATACTTGGAAATTTTATTTAGTTAAACCAATATATTTTATTTAAGTTCTATTATCTAGAATAAATTTCAACTTCTAACAATATCTGGTTTTTTCTATTAAAGGAACTTCAAGTCCTATATAGAACATCGGGAATAATACAGGGAAATTTTATTATGTTTTACCAATAAACATATTTTGTTTAAGTTCTATTTATCTTTTAATAATTTCAACTTCTAACAATATTTTTTGACGTTTATTGTTAGGTATTAAGTTAGATGCAATGAATAATATTTGTTCTAAAATATTTCGTTTTAAAATTTCCCTTTTTTTCGAGTTCGTGTGAATCGTGAACCATGATTATATCGAGAACTTGAAAACAACCATGTTTAATCAAGAACATTGAAAATTAAAGTTAAATTTAGTTTTATGTTGATAATATTGAATTAAAATTTGTAGTTTAACATTAAATGTATCATAATATTTATTTTAAAAAAATAAATTCGTTTGGATTTTACTGAAAAAACCAGAAAATTCTCGTCCAGAACTTCATTCGAACTCGAAAATTTTTGAATAAAAAAACACGATTATTAACTCATTTGGTTGTATGTAGATTATCATACTTCGAGCCGTGTTTGATCTATAATTAAGTCCGATATAGATGTAGAAAAATGTTTGCCATGCAACAAAAGAAGACATTAATTTATTACAATTTACGTTTGAATGACAGGAACAGCAATATAAACATACAAAATTTTGCATGCATTTTTGTCTTTTTTTTGAGCATACGTTACTATAATAATGAACATGTTACCATAAAATATATTCAACCCGAGTATATTTAATGGTTACATATTGAAAAAATATATATTCAACCAATCAGCGAATAGAGGTCAAATTTTTATAGTTGAGTTTAAAATAATAACAGAAATGGCTTGTAAGTACATACTTATTTATTTTTATTTTCTAATGTAAATATTAATCAATAATCCTGTTTTCGTAAACAACAAAATTATAATATTGAAGAACGAACGAGTTCAAGATTATCCAGTTCCACCGATTACTTATTGTAATAAAATAGTTAAATGTTATTGAGGTTATGTTTTATTATTGCATCGTCATTTTTGTTTACATACTCTTTCTCAGTTTAACTAATTGATTTTTTTTTGTGTTGTGTGAAGCTCTCTTTGTATTCAAAAATTTTGCATGGCAAATCGGACTTTAGAAAAATTATTTTAATTTAGGATAACTAGCAAAACGAGCAAAATAAAAATTTGAAAATTTATTCTAACAGGCTGAATCACAATAAAAAAAACTAAAGACTAAACTACAAACTTTACTCTCTTTTTTCGCCATAATTTTATTTTATTTGATTGAGAAGTTCATTACAGTATAATTAATATAAAAAAATAAATAAATATATGACTATGTCATATATTTCTGAAAAAAGTTTATTCATACTCGCAATTCGTGCAATATGTGAATAGTCCTAAATAACCGCATTTATTTAATGTATACATTTGTACAATGCGCCTCTATATTACAAGCCGTGACCATTGACCTATACTGAAATGGACACAGTATCGTGAATCGTCTGAAATTAACATTGAAAACAACAACAAGAAATGGAGCAAATTTTTTATATAGTTTTCTGCTCTGTTTTAAGCCTCTATTCCATTGTGAAAAATTTACTGCCAACATTTTTTTGTTGCCATAATGAAAGGAGAAAGAAAAGAAAAAACTCCATTAGTGTGACAGAGATAGTAGTTTTTTTATTTTTTATTTTATAGCGAAACTTTTATGGTTACGTTTTGACATCTTCTGTAACATAACCAACAAATTTCATAATTTTTTTTATGTCTAGAGTGCGAACATAATTTTATTCATTTATTCATATGTTATTACATAATAAATAGTTTATTGTAATATAATTAATAATAATAATAATAATAATAATTTGTTATTATAACGTCTGAAATATTAAAAAAAAAATGTACAAAAAAATAACATTTGACCATAAAAATATCCAAACATGTGTGTGTGAAAAAAATTTCGTATCCGCACACAATTTTTATGTCGATGTGTGTAAATGTTGCCATAAAAAATACTCAACTTGATACTTTTCTATAATAAATTATGGCAACACACCAACACAAACACATTTTTCTCTCCAGTAAAATTTTGCTGATGAAACTTTTTGTTTCTATGGCACCACCAGCAAATCTATATTTTTATCCCATTTTGGTTTTGCTGACAGCAAATTTTTCACAATGGAATAGAGGCTTTATATACTCCTCTTGCTCTAAAACCTATTACCGAAAAAGAGCCGCACTATACACAAATTTAATTTCGAAAAATAAAGTTTTGTAATTGAATTACAAAAATATGTTACAATTTTATAATAATTTTATTAAAATCAAAGTAATTAACTAATTATATCAATTCTTGATCATAAATATTTTGTTTTACCGTTTTTCTTTCAATAATTTGATAAATTAATTACCATTTTTTCCTTGAAATGTGAAATGCACCCCTGAAAAACTAACAAAACAAAAATAAAATTCGAGTGAAGTGTCAAAAAAATATTTATACAAAACTGCAGCAATGTTGTGTTTTATTTAAATTTATTCAATTTTTATAAAAAAAAAAAATTATAGTTAATATAATATAATAAAACTAAATTTAAATTGTGTTTCTATACATTATTCGTGCCTAAAAATAATTAATCGGCTTATTGCTGCCTTATATGCGTTGTGTTGGATTCGTTGATTTGTTTTGAAATTTGTGAAAATTTTATTTTAATGTAACATTTGATAATAGTTTTTGCCAACTTATATATATGATTATTTGCAACTTCCGTATCATATTGGTGAGAATGCAACGATGGAAACAATTTACTAATGTTAAAATCTTGTAAGATTCGTAACGCCAATCGTTCATCTTGATTTTTGTTTTTAAAATTTATGTTGGCATGTTTGAAATATTTATTATTTTAACATATAGAAATTTAAAAACAAAGATATCGTCTTCCCCTTAAATATTATATACTCGTATATAAATATTCTTTACATAATATCATTTCTTTATATATTATGTACTATCTTAGTCACAATACTAAAATTTGAAAAACCCTAAATAATAAAATCTAAACCAAAATATCATTTTTATGACTACCAATCAAATAAGGACGGCCTGTAGAAAATATTTTTTTTAAATACCTATATATTTTAAAAATGATTGGGAATTTGGTTATTTAAAAATAAACATATGTTTTATGACTTTCTTGAATCATGCTGATTAAATCGTTAGTATGGTTTAAATAACATGTTCAACATTACTTAGTAGTTTATTCAAAAAGGATTAGTAACAATTGCATATGTGTGAAAATTTATGGTTAAGATATTGGATCTGAAAATAAAATATAATTCCATAAAAAAATTCTACTACCCATCTTATATCAAAATTTTGAATTTGATTTTCGAAAATTCGATTTTAAAGACAAGGACAAAATACTTTTCTTTCTCGGTCACACACTAGATAGGATTTTTTTGTTTTTTTTTTCTCCATAATTTTTGTTGTATACTGTATCCATTTCAGTTGAGATCAATGGCCATATATGACACACGATTTTGATGTAGTATGGGTGTAGGGCTATTCGTTTCTTTTTTTATATGAAATGATGCAATTTACTATGGGATTTTTCTATAGGCAGATTTTGGAAGGCTTTTATCTTCTAGTTATAGTGCAATTTTTATTTTCAATTTTCTATGAGATAAGTAAAATTTATCTGAGAAGAGCTTGAGATAGTTATAAATTCATATTGATACATTTTTAATTGATAATTTTTAGTTTTTGTAAAACTACTTTTTTTCTAAACAGTTTGTTTTCGTTTTTTGTTTTGTTTATAACAAATCGTGTGCCGATCTGGTACGAATCATTTAAACGAGCATTTGTTTTTTTATGTAATATGTAATGATTTGTTTTCATTTTGTTGTGACGCAGGGTGGTTTTTTTTTTATAATAATAACAGTGTTAAAGGCCATTACTGGCCCCTTACTGAATCAACAATCTGGCTCCAACGGTTTCGATCCTGAGCTTGGTCTTCATACTGTCTTAGACAATCTGAAGAGGCCAAGTCGTTCTCTACATCGTGGAGCCATCGTCGCCTGCAACGACCTCTGCGCCTACCATATGGTGGCTCTCCTTTCAGAGATCGCTGCACAATTCGTTCCGGATCAGCACGCAGAACGTGACCGAGCCAGCGTACTCGCTGAGATCTAACTTCATGTACAATATCGGGGATCTTCATCAGATCTCTGATCTCGAAATTGTACAGAGCTCGGTATGTACCATCTATTTCGCGTTTAGGGCCATAAATCACACGCATGATTCTTCTCTCAAATGTAAGGAGCCATCTCTCGTACTCATCCGTCAGCGCCCAACTTTCACATCCAAACATAACAACGGGCCTGATCAACGCTTTGTAAAGCTTCAGCTTCACGGCACTTGATAAGTGTTTAGATTTTAGCAGTGGCCTTAGAGGATACAAAGAACGACTGCCAGCTGCCAGCCGCACTTTAATATCCTCACCCACACTGTTATCGTGAGTGATAAGAGAGCCCAAATATTTGAACCTCCTCACTCCCTCAAACGTGTGGTGGCCACTACTAAAATCTGGTGTGCCATTGTCTCTAAAACCAGAGATCAGGTATTTCGTTTTGGACTCATTGATCTGGAGTCCAACAGAAGCTGAAAACTCTACAAGCGGATCAAGTATTTCTTTCACTCCGTTGCTATTCAGTCCAATCACGCATATGTCATCTGCATATGCAAGCACTTGATTGGACTGGCGATATAAGATGTTGCGCTGAGGTGTTTCAGTTTTACGAAAGATGTACTCCAACATGAGATTAAAGAGTATCGGGGACAGAGCATCTCCCTGCCGAACACCCGAGTTAACTGCAAAAATTGTCGATAGCCTGTTCTCAACTTTAACACAGCATTGAGACTGCGTCACTGTCATCCTACACAGTCGTACCAATTTTGTTGGCATTCCTAGGTATTCCAGGGCAGACCACAAACTCTCTCGATTGATCGAGTCGTAGGCCTGCCGGAAATCCAGGAAAACCTGATGTACGGAGATGGATGTCTCATAATATTTAGATAGGATCATCCGCAGCGAAAAGACCTGATCAGTGACTGATCGATTCGGACGAAATCCTCCCTGATAGTCACCAACCAAGCCCTCCGCCAGAGGAGTGATTCTATCCAATAAAATGTATGACAGTAACTTGTATGCTGTGCAAAGGAGAGCAATACCGCGATAATTCTCACACTTCAAGCGGTCTCCCTTCTTGAAGATGGGGCATATCGCGGCATATAGTTTTTTTTTTATAATAATACAAATAATAATACAAGAAAATACATAATACAAAATACATAATAACATATATGTATATATATATTTGTATATATATATATATATATATATATATATATATATATATATATATATATATATATATATATATATATATATATATATATATATATATATATATATATATATATATATATATATATATATATATATATATTATACATATATACTGTAAATACATAATTCGTGTCACTGTTATACATATGTACTGTGCAAAATAGAAAGTAAATTTCAATTAAGATAATACATAAATTATGCACTTAAAATTTGTATGTATGTACTTATCTTAAATTATCCATTCAATTATGTTGATTTTTTAATTTATATTTACAACAAAATCCGCCATATACCTGCTTACACGCAGTTCTCAAAACAATGAGAAAAAAAAACTGAAAATTTCATCAACAAGAAATAATAAAAAAATGATCACCCTGTGTCACAAAAAAAAAAAAAACAAATCATTACATAAAAAAAAATCAAATGCTCGTTTAAATGGTTCGTACAAAATCGGCACACGATTTGTTATAAACAAAACAAAAAACGAAAACAAACTGTTCAGAAAAAAAGTAGTTTTACAAAAACTAAAAATTATCAATTAAAAAAGTATCAATATGAATTTATAACTATCTCAAAATCTTCTCAGATAAATTTAGAGATATGACGCACAATTTGACGTGGGCGTTTTATTGCTGGTATAATTATATTTATTGAATTAAATTAATTTATTAAAATAAATTTACTAGTTTATTATTATTTATGTGCAACAAATATATGATAGCGAACATTTTTTTTGTAAAACATAAATTATAATAAACTAGTTGATCATAAAAAAAATTAATTTAATTCAATATAACGCCCACGTGAAATTGTGCGTCATAATTCTCCCATTAAAAATGTACATATATCTAAAATTTATAATTACAGAAATTCAAGTTGAGTATATTTTCTCCGGTTTGCATGTGTGTGTAAATTATAAATATTTTATATTGTATTTTATACTCTTCCTGAGAATTTCCGCGTGTTTCAAATTTTCAATGTTTTCATTCCATTTGTTTTCGTAAAAATTCTATTTATCCCTGTCACTCACACCAACCGATTTTTGTTAGCTCGCTTATTTCGAATGTGAAACAGATGCAGTTTAATACGACATAATAAGGGACACGAATAGCGAAAATTATTAATTTCTCATATTTTCCCCTAAAAAAAATAAGGAAAATCTAGACTGAGAGTTGTTGAAATTCATGAATGAAAAGTGTGAAAATTGAAAAAAATTTCATCTTAAAATGAACGAAAACATATTGTTCCTTGTACTCAGGTACATGAAAAAGTGTCTTTGGGCCTAATTTATAAGTTATTACAAATCTAAGACCAAAAAATGCAAAAAAAAAAGTAGTTTTCATATGATTTGTATGGAGCGATTTTTGTTTGTTATTACTCGACACATACATATGCTATAACAGACTTGTCAGGCCATTAATACATAGGCATTGATTTGTACATACAAATTATAATATGGTGTTTCTAGCTTTAATTGTTCTTCTCATTTTTTTCTTTATATGCGGCAACACACTTACGTCTGCCGTCGTGTTGTTCAATTCGGAATAATTGGAAGTTGAGTTGACAAACTTTCAAAAAACAAAAAATTTTGCTCGAAAATTACAAATAATATAATGGATTCTAAACCAAACATTAATGATGAAAACAGCTCTAATTTATTTAAAATATTAATAGGATTTTTAGTCGTGATAATAACACTTGGTGCGTAACTTAAAATATAATGATTGCATTATAGATATTTGAGGTTATATTTTATTTTAGTTATTTTTTATTTGACGAGCAAATTAAAAAAGTCATCACGTACAGCAATTCTAATAACAGGACTGTGTGAAAGTGGTAAAACATTAATATTCACTCATTTAATTTATCATGAAGCAAAGGAAACGTATACATCCATGACTGATAATACAGACTTGTATAAATTTGATGATGGCAATGGATCGGTTAAGCTAGTTGACATTCCTGGCCACGAGAGATTACGTGGAAAATTCTTTGATCAATTTAAAAACCAAGCTAAAGGATTGGTTTATGTTATTGACAGTGTTACACTCCAAAAAGATATTCGAGATGTGGCCGAGTAAGTTAAATAATGTTCTTAAGATAATATTGTTCTAAAGAATTATGATTATTGTATTCTAGTTACTTATATACCTTAATCTCAGACCGAGCAACGTCATCGATACCAGTTTTAATTGTGTGCAACAAACAAGATGAAACCATGGCAAAAGGAAGCTCAGTAATAAAGAGTCTCCTGGAAAAGGAAATGTGAGTTGAAAACCGATTCAAAAAGTTTGCTGTATTAAAATAATCGTTTTTCTTTTAGCAATCTAGTGCGTCAAACTCGTGCCAGTCAATTACAATCCGTCGATAATTCTGTTTCGAATATAGTGTACTTAGGGAAGCAAGGAAAAGATTTCGAATTTTCTCAGTTGAATCAAAATATTGAGTTCGTCGAATGTGCTGCGGCCAAAAATATTTTGGATGGTGTGAAATCATTTTTGGAACAGTTTTAGAAATAAATTTAAAATAAATGTTGATATAAATAATTCATGATTTATTAAAATTTTATTCGTCATCACTCAAATCGTCTGATCTGATTTCTTTAAGCAATTCTTGTAAATCATCCTTATGTGGTAATACATTTGTAAAACATTTTCGCATATAATCATAGGCGTCCGGTGAACGAGAATATACCTCAGCAGCAAACTGTTTTAATTCTACAGGACATTCTTCATTATCATAATCAACCATAAACCGTTCAAAAATTAATTTTGGGATTTTCATCTGCGGTTTATAGTAAATTTCTTGAAATTCCATCATTTCTTTCAATTGCTTGCTATCTTTCGTGTTACTGAGTATTTCTTTATTTATTGTCTTTTGTATAAGCAGCTTGGCTTCTAATGCCTCTTGTTCTTTGATACACTTTTTCCGATCATCTTCATATTTATTTATTCTCATTTGCAAAAATACGGGGTTTTTATAGGTAAAATCTGTAGTGAATATATTTTGATCATTTCCACATGAAAACGAATCGGTAGAACTACATTCTAAATTTTCAGCTATTATTGCGTTGGTTAACGTTATAGAAGTTTCACTATCACTTTCCATATTCAACTCAACAGGTTTGATCCCGCATTCTTTAAAAAGTCCTTCAAAATCAATTGTTTCGGTCGAACCTGAAGTTGGCGGTTGCAACTCAGCAGTAATTTTATTTACGTTTTCCATGTGTTGGCCAATCTGAAATTCTAAACAATCAAATATTAATTATGTTATATAAATTAATCAATTTTTTAGAATTTCTTAAAGTCACTCAATAATTAATGTTGTTTACCGTTTCTTCGCTTATGAACTGTCAAAATTGACGGTTCTAAAGTTATTGTTGTCGGTACATATTTATTTTTATACCACTCACATGTATTTCACTCACTACGTTTATATTAGAAGTTCCGTGGCTAGGTTGCACTAAAAACGAAGTCGATTCATCTTATAGTTAAAGGCGATGCCACATGCAGTTGTCTTTCCGACCGATTCGGTAGAAAATATGATAAGACACGCCACATGAGCAAAACAATGATCCGACGGATTTTTACAACAACAAAATTTTTGTTTGTGTTTTTTTTTTTGTCATTTGTTTTTGACATTTAATTTATATATTTTATCATTTTATCAAATTATTACCATACTCATTTTTAATTTTCAATAAATTGTACAGATTGACAGCTACGTTTGTAAACAAACCAAATTATCACCGAAGTGAGGTTATGGTCACAACGAAAATAATGTCGATTTTCTTTGGTTTTACAAAAAATATCAATTATTTTCTTGCCAATCGAAAACGAAAAATAATTGATTATTTTTTGTCTTTGTGTTGTTATTTTGACATTTTGTTTTCTGTCAGTTTAATGTGAATTTCATGTGAATGAAATAAATATAATGAATCATTTTGTGTTTTATTTATTATAATCTATCTATGTATTATTTTAATTTATTTGTAATATTTTTGCTTTAAATTTTAAAAACTAGAAGCAATTCGATAGCGTTTTACTTCGCCCAAATGCTTCAATACATTGCCAGTTACATTTTCTCCCGAGTTATCAGTTGAATTATTTTGTTCTGTCGATGTTATCTGCTGATCTTGTGTACGATCTGAGGTAATGTTTGATGCCTCATCCCATAAATCGCCACTGTCAATGCAGACTACCTCGTCAACAGAATTATGGACAACTATTATGGACAAATTATTATAACCACAGCAAGAAAACCATTGAATTGACATAAAAATTCGGTGATATTTGATGCGTTCAGAACCGACAAAATTTATATTGGGAAGCGTTCGGAACCGACAAAATTTATACCATTTACGTAAAAAATCGGTTATCGGACCGACAGAATAGAAAAACTCTTATTATTCAATTAAAATTGTTATATTATTATAAATTTATGATTTTAATTACTAATTATAGTTATTTCATATATTTTCTCAATAATTTAAGTCAAAAATATGCAATCATTTAATTATAAAAGAAAAAATCGGTCCCAGGCTTTCGCCAATATTTTTGTCATGTGGCAACGCCTTAACTCGACTCGACAAATATGTAGAGTCGAGTCAAATTAACTCTATTTCGAGTTAAAACACAACGCCAACAAAATTATGAAAGTTATTTACTTGCTATTTATTGTCGACTGGCGAACTATTGTTATCACCATTTTCAATTTTTTATGCGTTTTTAATTCACGATTTAATTGTTTCTTTCTAAAATAATATTTTAAATATGTATGTATAAATAATGTTTTATATATGACGTTTAAACTTGGTTTCATCCCAGTTGACTTAACTGTTAGCAGAGTAGTAAATGGATAGATGATGGAGTTAATTAAAATTAAATAGTGCACGATGTAATTTCTTATATTTATTGAGTACCTGTAGTTATTAGAAATTTTCTACAGGAAGTGAGAAATTAAATATATGTAATTAAAACAAATTTCAACTCGCTATAAGGGTACTGTGATGTTCCCAATTTACTAGAAGGACGCGTTCCTATTTTATGAATTATCATATTATGTATTCAACACTCCTCCTTAATTCATATAAATTGAAAATATTATTATAACTTTACATAAATTCATTATTCAAAAAAAAAATAAAAAATTAAATTTTAAAATGAATTAATTTGAGAAAAGAAATATGGATTAAACATTTATAATTTAATAATATAATATAATGTTGATAATATGCGGTTCTCCTCCTTAATCCATGCTGTTTTCGATTAAACCAAATTTAGATTTCAAATTGTTAAATTTAGAATTTGGTAATGGCTTGGTTAACAAATCTGCAATATTCGTTTCGCTGGAGCAATATTCAATTGCAAGAGTACCATTTTCAATATTGTCTTTTATGTGATGTGCCTTGATGTCAATGTGTTTCGTCCGCATGTTGAATTTTTCCTCATGAACTAAATGAATGCAGCTTTGATTGTCTTCGTATATTATAGTTGGTTCTTTTATTTATAAATAAAAATCGTTGAGAATATTTCGTAGCCATATACATTCCTTCGAAGCTTCTGAAAGAGCGATAAATCAGCTTCCGTAGATGATTGTGCTACACAGGTCTGCTTTCTACATGTCCAACTTATCGGACCACCAAAAATAAAAACAAAGCCTGTGTTTGATTTTCTGGTTTGACGATCTTCACCCCAGTCTGCGTCTGAGAAACCAATCAATTTTTCATTTTCGTTTGATAAACCAAGTTGTAATTTTATTGTTGCTGTTGTTTTTAAATATTTTATTACTCTTTTGACCTCTACCCAATCACGTTGTGTCGGGTTTTCCACTCGTTGAGCCAATATAGATACAGCAGCCGAAATATCAGGACGTGTGTTTATAGCCACATACAAAAGGCTACCAATTGCTTTTCGGTAATTTTCGTTATTTGAAAGCAATTCACCTGGATCGTTTTTAAAAAATGCAGTGTCCATAGGAGTATTAACTGCTTTTGCTTCGTTCAGACCAAACTCATGAACGATGGTATTGATGTACTTTTCCTGATCCAACAAATATTTTTGATCATTTTTAATAATCCGCATTCCAAGGTAATTGTTTATTTCACCCAAATTGTATAAACTGAAACGTTTTTTTAGTTCAGTTTCGATGTGCGATGCCATTTTTGGTGATGTAGATGCCATCAAAATATCATCCACATAAACAATTAAGTAAATAATATCACACTTATTTTAATATGTGTACAAACATGCATCAAATCTGCTTTGTTTGAAACCCAATGTGATGAACACGGTGTGAAGTGTCTGATTCCATACTCTGGCAGATTGCTTAAGACCATATAAGCTCTTATTTAGTAAACAAACATGGTTTTCTTTACCTTCTATTATATATCCTGGGGGTTGCTTCATATAAATTTCTTCCTTTAGTACACCATTAAGGAAAGCCGATTTCGCGTCGAAATGTTGAACACTCATATTCTTTTGAGCAGCAACAGATAATAAAATTTTTAAAGTTGGGTGTCGAGCCACCGGCGCGAAAACTTCGTCGTAATCTATACCAAATTTTTGGTTGTAGCCTTGAGCCACTAAACGGGCTTTGTATTTGATTTTATTGTTTGAGTCGGATTTTAATTTGTATACCGATTTGCACCCGATTGCTTTTCTTTCAGCTGGTAACATCACTAAATCCCACGTGTTATTGTCTTGAAGGGATTTGATTTCAAAATCCATTGCTTTGAGTCAATATTCTTTGTTTTGATCGGTTATCGCTTGATTATATGAGGTTGGTTCACCATTTTGCGCTATATAGCTATAGTGTTCACACAAATTAATTTCTTCAAGTAACCTTGGTGGAGGAATACCTTTTGTTGTTCGAGTCGATTGTCGATTTGGAACATCATCCCCAATATTTTCATTTAATTCACTAGTGTTGTGAGTAACCGGTTCATTTATACTATTAACAGGCTGATTTAACTCCTCCTCATCACAATTAATTGGAATAATGTCTCTTATTTCGTCTGATGAAATTTTAATTTCAACTGCCGATTCTTTATTACACTGATTCTGAGCAGTTTCCTTAATATTAGTTTCTGGAATTTGAACATCATCGAGGAATTTTACATCTCTTGATATAACAACCTTGCGTTGTTCAGGAATAAAACACCTGTATGCTTTTGATTGCATGTCAAAACCGAGTAAAATCGCAGATATGGCCTTTGCATCTAATTTTTTACGTTGGCCATTTTGAATTTTAACAAAACATTTGCTGCCAAAACGACATAAATTTGCGTAATTAGGTTTTCTATCATGCCACAATTCAAATGGTGTGTGATTTAGCTGCTTCCATGATAATAGATTTTGCAAGAAATTAGCTGTGACAATTGCCTCACCCCAATATTTATTTTCCATGTTTGCATCAAACAATAAGCATCTTGTCATCTCAATCAGCGTTCTATTTTTTCTCTCTGCAACTCCGTTTTGTTGTGGTGTGTGAGGTGCGGTGCGTTGACTCTGGATACCATGTGATTTGAGAAAATTTTTAAATTCTTCTCCCATGTATTCTCCTCCACGATCTGTTCTGATCATTTTGATCGACTTACTGAATAAATTACGAGTAAGCTCATAATAGTGTTTGAACTTTTCGAACGCTTGTGATTTTTCCGTAAGTAAATAAATCATAGTGTACCGGCTGAAATCATCAATAAATGTAAGTATATACTTTTTGCCACCTGGAGTTTTCGTTTGCATTGGTCCACATAAATCGCTATGCACTAAATCCAAAACAGCGGATGTTTTATTATATGATTCTTTTGGAAAACTAATACGCGTCATCTTTCCTTTTATGCAAATTTCGCAGTTTGTTTTTAATTCGCATTTAGTGTTACACTTCACCACTGTATAACCATTAATTAGTTCACTAGATGACAAATTTTTCACTACTTCGATATCTCTGTGTCCCAAGATTCGATGCCAATCATGGATACATTTATTTGATTTATTTTGAATAAAATTCACTGATTCTTTAATGCGCATTTTATACAAATTTTCTTTTACGTCACCGACGGCGATTTGCCGGTTTTGTGCTGTACGAATTTCACATTTATCTTTGATAAAGTCAACTTTGAAACCCTTTTGTGTAATTTGTTTCACCGAAACAAGATTTCCACCAATATCTGGTACAAACAAAACATCACACAGTTTTACTTTTGTAGAATCACCGTTAATATTCACGAAATTGATGATTACTGTACCACGGCCGGATGACATCACTTCATTTCCATTTGCCACTGAGACTTTTTCACGATGTGTTGCATTAAATGAAATAAAATTTTCTTTTCGACAACTAATGTGACAGGTGGCACCGGAGTCCAGAATCCATCCATCCCATTTACCAATAAAACAAAAATTCTGGATTCGATACACGATTTCGATCAATTAAGTTTGCGTTATTTGTACCCTTTTTATTTTGAAGACATTTTGTAAATTTATAGCAATCTTTTCGCACATGACCTTTCTTTTTACAAAATAAACAATTGATTGATTTCGAATTAGGTATCATCTTGTTTTCTGAAACACGTAATGCCACTGAATCACCGCTTTTACCGTCTCTTTGTCTTCGTCGTCGATATTCTTCTACAATTTTTGCACGAACAAACGATGAGGTTATTTCTTCTTCTTTACGTGCCTCTAAAGCTGTGATTAAACTATCGTATGAACTTGGCAATGAACCCAATAATGTAGCACTCATTAAAAATTCCGGTTTTATTTCGCATGAATGTGCTAGTAATTTTTGAAATAATTCATTTAATTTTGTTACATGTTGTTCGACGTCACCACTTTCATCAATCCGTCGGTTCATAATTGTACGCAAAATCCTAACGCGATTTCCAGGTGAATCTTTTTCATGAAAATCCTTTAATGATTTCCATGCGTCATTAGTACTTTTACATGAACGAACATGTTGCAACTGATCGTCTTCAAGCGTTAATACGATTGTTGCGAAAGCTTTTTCATCTGCCTTTTGCCAAATGTTTGTCACCGGTGTTGGTGCATCTTCCGAAATTACACTCCAAATATCTTTTTCTTTCAATACCATCTCCATACGAAAACGCCAGTTAAAATAATTTTCATTATTTAATTTCGCAACACTATATTTATCAATTGATGTCATTGTTGATAACCAACAAAAATTTTTAATTTTCACGAAATCCACAATAAAATATGAAAAAATATTTGTTTTATCCAACGTATAGGCCCATAACCTGTTAGCAGAGTAGTAAATGGATAGATGATGGAGTTAATTAAAATTAAATAATGCACGATGTAATTTCTTATATTTATTGAGTACGTGTAGTTATTAGAAATTTTCTACAGGAAGTGAGAAATTAAATATAATTAAAACAAATTTCAACTCGCTATAAGGGTACTGTGATGTCCCCAATTTACTAGAAGGACGCGTTCCTATTTTATGAATTATCATATTATGTATTCAACATTAACTCTAGCATAAAGCTAAAAAACAAAAATCGGATTATATGGCGTTGAATGTACCTAATAAACAACTTTACCAATTCGACAAGTTTGCTAATAATTTAAAGCTTGATTTCCATTACGAAAAATTTACTGATAGCAAAACCAAAATGGGACAAAAATACAGATTCGCTTGATGTGTGACAGGAAGCAAAAACATTTCCAGTAAAAAATACTGGACAAATATTTGTGTATGTGGTAGTAATACTGCCATTAACTTACTGAAAAAAAAATATATAGTCAACTATTTTTTATGGCAGTATTCCAAATTTCCAATACATCTACATAGAAATTGTGTATTTAGTAAAATAAATAAATACATTTCTATTTAAATTTTGGTAAGTTTGGAAGAAATGTATTAAATTTATTGGTTATGTTACAAGAAACTAATCAAAATTTATCAATAATACTTTTCCATTCGTTTTTTCAGTACAAAAAATATTGCCAGTTAATTTTTAGTATAAACATCAGGCTTAAATGATACAAAATTCTTATCAATAAATTATGTAATATGATTAAAAACAAAAACTTTCTCTACATAAATTATAACTTTGCAATGATGATTTTTCTTCAAACGTATCTAAATGATTCCCTAAAATCGTTAATAATACGAAGGTACATATTATAATGACATTACTCGAAAATTTACAGGAGAAACAGTTACATATGTACTTTACACTTACGTTCCACACATTTTATAGAATAGGAATTTAGAAATTCGTACAAGTATATTTTCTTAGCCTCGAAATTAATTTAGTGTTGTACGCTGTCGCTCTGTCAGTCATATAAAATTGTACGCATTTGGTGTGAGCCGAATACGCGTATGTAATTTGTTCGCAATTCGTTGTTCGCGGTTGGTGTGAATATACTCTCTTAACATAATCTTGTTCTTCCCTTATGAAAAATATAGTTTGTACGAGAATACGCCTGTTACATAAAATCCACACGAACACATGCATTGTGTCAGAATTTTTTTCTGAGAAAATCTGTCACTCTGAGAAAACCTGTCACATTTGTTTATACATAATAATCAATTCAATTTCAATCAAAAAAGTTCATAACACGAAAAAATAAATTAATTAAATTTTATTATTCTTTTCTTTCTCAAAATCGTAATTTTTTATTGTGTCCACAACTTGTGAATATTTTTGATAGTTGTGTGTTTTGTGAGCTGTGTTTATTTTGATATGTTTTGATTTTTATTTCTCATACAACCGGAAAAAATATGTAGATTTTTATTTCGTTCGCTCGTATATTACTGTTTTTTTATGTATGTGGACGGTCTCTCCGGAGGTATAAAATGAAATTTAAAATACAATTTTAATTTAGTTTCAGATATTCATTCAATTCATGTGTGATCAATAAATAAACAATTTGTTGACAGTTTTTGTTCTGATAAGTGTTAAAAATTAAAATATAAAACGGTAAATAAGGCAGATTTTTATTATTACAATATTTCTTTAATTTGTCGCAATCAGTGATAAGAACTAAGAAGTGTCAGATAAATCAAAGGAAACTTTCACTGACGGTGGTGGTTTACTTGAGTGTTATGTATAGTAGCGAGCGTGTGTGTAGCATTGATTTATGTCTCATTTGAAAGTACATATTTTACTGTACATGTACACTAAAGTGACCGTGAAGTCCTTCAGTTTAAAATTGGTAAATTACATAAAGACTTTAAAAGGCAAAGGTATCATAATATTAAATTTGTATGTGAATAATTACAAATAATTCAAATATCTAGTTACTTCCTAGTTGACAAGAAAATGAACGTACATTTTCTCTTAGGTGGGTAAACTTTGTTGTCATGCACAAATTTATAGAACCACATATATTTTATTCTTAGAATAAGACCTATACACGATTTTAATTAGATGCATTAATCGTATGTGCAACACGTCCAAGGTTAGTTGAGTTATCAGTAGCTATATAATTTTTATTAAAATCGAGGAAGCTGGAAACTGCACACACGACCCAATAATAGAGAAATAGGCAGTCAATAATTTCTATTTATTTCAGTACAAGACTGGCTATCGATAAATTGACTCGCATTTTAAGCCACTATCTAAGCTAACAAAACATTTATCTAAAATATGTTTGCGGCTACTGGTGAGTTCTGTTTCTGGCTACATGAAAGAGAAATAAGTTTAATTATTAGCTACAGGCGAGACTTAATGCTAAAAATTAAAACTTAAGACCCTAAAAAAAAAATAATTCAATTAGAAACAACAACAAAATTAAAATGAAATTACAGGTTTATTTCTAAATCAATAAGAATATCATGCTAGGAACTATATATGTAGTAAACTAGTTTTTATTTCTTTTGAAATGACTATCTCGATTGATTGCTCAAACAATTCATATTATATAGCTATGTAGTCCTAGTATGTATTAAATGTATAGTATGTACTGTGTCAAAACCGTCATAAGATACAAGCCAAATTCATTTAACATTACTATGATTTGTTTACCCTCCTATAGCAGTGTACATACACGCAAAACCGTCATAAGATATCTTATGACGGTTTTGACTGTACATATTGGACATTGCTTTCACTAACACCCGCGTAGTAAGTTAGTTCTAAATGGAAAGTATTTATTGTTATCTACATATATTAATTTATCATATTAAATTAAAGCGTTAGATTAATTTTATTTTACCCTGCTCATAACAAATCTTTGGCTCAACTCGCGATAAGAGTTAAAGCGAGTAGATGAGGGAAGATGTAAACAAAAATTTTGGAACCCAAATTTATGGGTTAGCATTACAATTATTAAAAAATAGTAGGTGAAATGAAAACACTTTTCGCCATTTATTATGAATACAGGTGATCAAAACATCAATTATTAAAGTTTTATACAAATCAAACATCTATAATTTCCCGCTATTAAGATGTGTTTTAAAATTTCGCTTTTATCATTCTCCTCATCAATTCGCTTCAAGTCAAGACACGGCTGCTTGATATAAAACCAACAATTTTTTTATCATCGCGAACTTGCAAATGCCATCACTAAAAGAAATTGTTTTAATATTTGAGCATAATTTTATTCGATAGAATCTTGAAAGAAACAGTTATCGTATTGATGAAATTTGGTTAAAGAGATTTATAACATATAAAACATGTTTTTACTCGCCCTACATAAGATTTTATTCTAGAAAAAGAATAAAATTTAAATTTGATACAATAATTGTGGCCCTTTGCTGAGCTCTAAATAAGTGAGACAAAAACTATACGATATAGTATTATTTAACGTATACACATTCTATAATTCAATGACTCCAATTCGAATTCGAGTAAGGTTACGCATCCAAATACAATCTAAATACAATATAATTCTGGATGGGTCTAGTCCGATAAACTAAGATTGTGCCACCGTCAATGTCGACATATTTTTGGTGGACGGTACTAAAGGTGTTCCAAAATAACAAGAATTATATTTAGCTGATTCTAAATGACTAGAAAAACAAATAATGTTAAACAAAATCTGAATATTATAAAGTGCAATATGCCCAAGAGACGGTGTACCAACCACATGCCACTCAGAAATGATGCCAATATCTTACAGGTCGAAATCTACGCTATTTTAACAGCAAAAAGAATCATTGAGCCCAACAATTTGTATACTCTCTGATAGCCAATCAGCGCTCAAAGCACTTAACTAGTAGTATTGGAAAGATCCGGAATGCTTTGTACGATTGCCACGAAGCCCTAAATTAACTAATGTAGAAGAACAAGGTCGTTCTTGTCTTGGTGCCAGGACATGAAGGAATCGGGGCAACGAAAAAGCAGATGTACACTTAAAGCTGGGTGCAGCCAAACTCTTTAACGGACCATCACCTTTTTGTAGATTTGGCCCTCGTCCTAGGATTATGACAATCATACAATAAATGTTCCTTTAAAAAATATTCAAATATTTCTTTGACATTTTATTGAATTTTTCCGAAACGAATACTTTGTTTTAACCTACTTGAATCATTTTTCGAACATATGTTCAACTTGTTAAATTTAATTTATTTATTATCTAAATAAAGTGTTACATGTACGACAGACTACAATTTTTATTATAATAAAATATTCATTTCACTTGTCTTTTTTCTTTAGAAAACATAGCCTACATTGATTGATGAATATGAATACAAAATATTTCCAACACTCCTCCTTAATTTGCATTCAGATTCTATTAGTATCAATTTACATAATTAACTAATTGACATTTATCTCTAAATAATTGAAATTTTGCTTTAGCAAGACCTTTTGTGAACATGTCTGCTAACATTTCTTCAGTTGGACAATATTCGATTTTTATAAGATTTTTGTCCACGTATTCCTTTACGAAATGCACTTTGGTATCTATGTGCTTTGAACGGTTACTAAACTTTTCATTGATTATCATCTTGATCACGCTTTGGTTGTCCTCGAATATTTTTGTTGATTGATCTCCTTCCCATTTGAGACAACGTAAAATACGTTGAATCCAAATCGCTTCCTTGCAACACTCGGACAGTGCGATGAACTCAGCTTCAGTTGATGATAAAGCCACACAATCCTGCCTTTTACATGACCAGCTGATTGCACCATTTATTAAAAATATGTAACCAGAATTGGACTTTCTGGTTTGGCGGTCTTCTGCCCAATTAGCATCAGCGTATCCAATGAGTTCCTCACTCATTTCCGAATCTCCTAATTTCAAACGAAGTTTCGAAGTTACTTTGAGGTAGCGAATTAATTTCTTCACTTCATTCCAATCGGATTGCGTCGGATTAGCTACTTTCTGCGATAATATTGTTACTCCAGCTGCAATATCAGGTCGCGTATTCGTCGATATGTATAATAAGCATCCAATTGCTGCACGATATTTTACATTGCTCGATAATTTCTCTTCATCGGCCTCTTTATGATACGATGGGCTCAATGGAATATCAGTCTCTTTGGAGTTCTCCAAATTAAATCTAGCAACAACGTTCAAAATGTAAGTTTCCTGATCAAGCAAATAACATTTTTCATCTCTTGTGATTCTCATACCCAAATAATTTGAAATCAAACCAAGATTATCAATTTCAAAATTTAAACGCAACACTTTCTCAATTTCATCGCCACATTGCTTATCGTTGTAAATTACCATTATATCATCGACATATATTAATACGAATAGGAAACCATCTTTCCCATGGTATGTGTATAAGCAATTATCAGCTTTGCTCTGCATGACTCCTGCACTGATAAGGACGTTATGTAATTTTTCATTCCAGACCCGTGCTGACTGTTTCAAACCATAAATACTCTTGTTTAACAGACATACCTTGTCCTCATTTCCTTCGGTGATAAAACCAGGTGGTTGTCGCATATATATCTCCTCCTCCAAGTCACCATTCAGGAAAGCGGTCTTCACATCAAAATGATTAATTGTCATTTTCCGGCTCACTGCGATGGACAGTAAAATTCTAAATGTTGCATGTCTTGCAACAGGAGCAAACACTTGATCATAATCTACTCCGAATTTTTGATTAAAGCCCTGTGCGACTAATCTAGCCTTGTATTTCTGTATCTGTCCACTAGCATTAGTTTTTAACTTGTATACCCATTTACATCCGATCAAATTTTTGTTCTCAGGTAAATCTACCAGTTTCCACGTTTCATTTTTAATCTGCGATGCATACTCCTCCTCCATGGCAACAATCCAATTATCCTTTTGAATACATGAAACAGCTTCGTTAAAATTGGATGGTTCGCCATTGATAACGACGCTGATTTCTTCGATCAAACGTTTTGGAGGTATACCCTTATTTGGACGATTAGATTGCCTTGGTAACTCTATCAAAGAATTGCTGACTGGAGCATCATTTTCTATGCTTTCTATAATCGTATCATTATTTAGCATGCCATTTGATTGGTTGGTGTCATTAACAGTTTCAGAATCGTCGGAATCAAAGTAAATAGAAGATTCTGCTCTGGTCTTCACAGCAATCTTCCCATGATGATTGTTAATAGGTTTTGCCGGTAGGTTGCACTTTGACTTAATATCACAATCATGTATAAATTTTACGTCTCGGGAAATTACGATCTTATGTTTTGCCGGTACGAAACATCTGTATGCTTTCGATTCGGAATCAAAGCCTAGAAAAATTGCCTCTTCTGCTTTCAAATCCAATTTCTGACGCTGGGCATCTTGGATTCGTACAAAGCATTTTGCGCCAAATCGTTTCAAATTTCCATAAAATGGTTTTCTACCTTGCCAAATTTCGAATGGAGTTCGTTTTACTGCCTTCCATGGCAATAAATTTTGTAAACAATTCGCCATCACTATCGCTTCACCCCAATAACGATATTCCAATTTAGCATCCAGCAGCATACAACGGGCCATTTCCATTAATGTACGATTTTTGCGTTCTGCAACACCATTCTGTTGAGGAGAATATGGCGCCGTACGATGAATTTTGATTCCGTTTATATTCAAGTATTGCACGAATTCCTTGCCGATATATTCTCCGCCACGATCTGTTCGAATACATTTAATTTTCATTCCAAATTTATTTTGGACAAGCTTGTGGAATTCTTTAAATCGTTGGAATGTTTCAGATTTCTCTTTTAACAAATACACGGACGTATATCTTGAAAAATCGTCAATAAACGTTAATATATACCGTTTATCTCCGAATGTGTCCGTTTGTATAGGTCCACATATATCACTGTGAACCAGATCCAAAATTTTCAATGAACAATTTTTAGATTCTTTTGGGAATGACATTCGAGTTAACTTTCCCTTGATACAGACTTCACATTCTGCCGCATGGATACAATTCGATTTGCAGCCTGCCAGCTTCATCCCTTCTACAAGACCATCTTTCGGAATATTTTTCACTGCGTCGATGCTGCTGTGGCCTAGAATACGATGCCATTCATGGATACAGACATTTTGTTTATTTGCAACCAAATTAATATTATTATTTGCTACACGCATCCGGTACAAATTATTTGCAATCTCCGCGATAGCAATCTGATACTTGTTGCAGATGAACAACAATGAACAAGATTTCATCCGTATTACGTTGTTGAATTATATTCGCCTTCGATTTGTTATCTTCATTGTTATTTCTTGCCTTCCATTTTGCATATTCATTGCACATATTTCGAAAATGACCTGACTTTTTACAGTGACAATTTTCTTTGTTATATGTGAACCATTATTTGTTACTTTTAATGCATTCTCATCACAAATAGAATTTTTTGATACATCCCGATCTTTTCGTCGTCTATGTTCCTCTGTAATTTTTGCACGTACCAATTCTGGCGTCAATTTTTCTTCGTCATATACCTCGAGTGCTGTAATCAATCCATCGTAGCTGCGTGGCAGGGAACCAAGTAACGTGGCACTCATGAAAAATTCTGGACTGAAGTTTTCACCAAGCGCAAGCAGCTTCTAGAATAACTCATTCATGTGGTTGACATGCATCTCCATATCAGTTTCCTCTGTTGCACGTTGTCGCATTATTTCACGCAATATTCGCACTTTAGTGCCCGGCGAATCACGCTCATGGAAATCTTTTAATACTTTCCATGCTTGTTTCGCATTTTTCGTGTTTCGGATATGATGTATTTGGCTATCTTCCACGCACAATGAAATAGTTGAATGTGCTTTTTCATCTGCTTTGTCCCATTCATCGGCATTGTTCTCCGGCCGATCTTTTGTGATCGCATTCCACACTCCATCGCGCTTTAATACCATTTCCATCCTGAATCGCCAATTGAAATAATTTTCTGCATTCAACCGAGGAATTTGATATTTTGCGATAATGTCACTCATTTTTTACGTTTCGATTATTTTTACGTGTACACAAAAAAAAAATTTAGAATAATAAAATCCTATTTAATATGCGTTGTTCTGGGCCCATAACCTTTGTTAAATTTAATTTATTTATTATCTAAATAAAGTGTTACATGTACGACAGACTACAATTTTTATTATAATAAAATATTCATTTCACTTGTCTTTTTTCTTTAGAAAACATAGCCTACATTGATTGATGAATATGAATACAAAATATTTCCAACACAACTTTCTAGATTTGTTTATTTAGAAGTATAGTTTGCTTCATTTCATGCGTGAATTCACGTGCTAGGAGTAATGGTGTATTCAAATATTTATTTTTAATTATTTCAAATAAAAACAAGAGTACTAATCAACGAATTATACATTTGGTTTCTCATTATTTTAATAACGCGTTTAAGAATTTAAAACTTCCGATAATGAACGATTATTAATCAAAGTTATTGAATTTTATTCCATCTTATACAAATTTGACTTTACTAAATTGTGCTTGGAATTTGTTGAAACACGAAGAAGTGCTTTTTATTAGGCTTTTGCTTAAAATTTTTAAAAGATCGTAAAAATTCATGTCTGCTACTAAAATAAAATTTAACTTTGTTCCATCGACCAGCGAATCATCAAAATACCACTGATTACTAAAGTAAAATTCAAGTTAGCAATATATACATATATATATATATATATATATATATATATATATATATATATATATATATATATATATATATATATATATATATATATATATATATATATATATATATATATATATATATAAATATATATATATATATATATATATATATATATATACATATATATATATATATATATATACATATACATATATATAATATTTATATGTAGGTAAATAAATTATACAAATTGAGTTTCAAATCATAAGGACAAATTTTCCTGAATTGATTGAACGTGCATAACGCTTAAAACAATTAATATAATAAATAAAAGCTATAAATTAATCAATTTGTGTAATAAATGGGATTACTTAAAATATATGACGACCTATTGACTTATTAACAAATGTAGAATTTTTTATGTTTTAAATTATTATATTTGTATACATAATTGCAACATGCTTTTTGTTTGCTTTATTTACAGCTACCACTATGAAATGGATTATATGTTGGCTTAGTTTGATCGCTATAGCCAAATGTCAAAATATTGAAGTACAGAAGTAAGTATAGTAAAATATTTAATATTTTTTTATTTCAAAAGTTAGTAGATTTATATAAAATATATGTGATAAAATAATTCAGCTTTGAAATAAAATAATAATTTCCGACTTTCTCGAAGTCGGATATTATCCTGTTTGGTCTAAATATAACAGTTCAAAATAGGCCATCTCACTTTTTGTGCTAATTACGCTAACGAATCAGTTCATTTGTATGATCAATTTTACCATGGCAAAATTTAGAAACTAGACGGAATTCCAAAAAGTATTTTATTTATTTCCGGCTTAGTATTTTAAAATTTCGTTTGCTTTTGAGCCTGGATAATTGATGAACAAACCCTGTTTGTAAATTGGCATTTGTTTAAACATTTACTTTTGAAATTCAATGCGGATGTCATCTGAGTAACTGATCACCAATTTTTTTTCTCCATAAGCTCATTGAAATGTTTTATCATTTAAGAATTTAATACTTTTTTTTATAACTTTGAGACCTTTTTAAACCTAAATAATATTCTCAAAAACGATTGAAATAAGGTCTCAAGTAAATTATTTTACACGCAAGTTGCAGCAGCCGAATATATCGATTAACTGATATTCAAAACTAAAAAGTAAATGTTATGCGGGGAATGCCTAATTAATATAATTTCGAGGCAAATATACAGAATACAACCACTAATTATTTTTTTTCAATTCGTGTAAAGTTGTTTTTTCTTTGTTGAAATATATGTATAATATTAGATATGTATATTGATAGGAATATAATGTTTTAATCTTTATTTAGACCTTGTTTCCGTTTAGGAATAACTAAATTATGTAATCCGGACGACCTGTTTTATTAGTTTTTACCTCAAAGCTAAACAACTTGTATTTATATTTTTTAAGAGTGCAATAGAGCTGTCTTTGTAATAACAGTAAATAGTAATTGTTGTTCCGGCTACATAGAACTTTTACATATTTACATAAAAAATGAAACTAAACTAAAATATTGAAGTCAAAAGCAACCAGCAAAATAGCCGACTTGTCTCTCTTTTTTCAAGAACAAAATGAAATGCCATTTCGTATTAAGTTACGCAATTTTTAATGTAGCCATGGCCTGCTCGATTCTATTTCTTTACATTCTTTCGATAAAATATCACCTATATGTTTATTTTCGATAGCTAACGAAGACTGAGAAAGCAATAAAAACAGCGTAATTGAACAAACAAATACCCTTATTAACGCTGTTACTGTCGTTCTTAAATCCATTCGATGTAGCTTGGATGTATCGATGTAGGACCGCCTTGAAGTTATTCATTGCAGGAAAATTTAAAATTACCTCTAACATACGAACGTAAAAAATCCATCCCAAACTTATAAAAACTATGTAATTTACACAGTTCAACCCAACTGTGGGTTTTTACATTTCTACAGTTGACTCATCAGAGACTTTTTTATAATTTACAAAAGATACAGTTGGTATTGTACAAAAACACTCATCCCAGACATTTTTGACAATGATATGTAAAATTAATTTAGTTTATAGAAAAAATTCTGCCGTTGAAGTGGCGGGCATTTTCTCATAGCGATTAAGTTTGAGATCCTATCCAGTGCTGATAATTTTTTGTTTGTTGGAACTGTCACTACATAAATAAATGTTCGTTTTCTTGAAGTTTACAAGGTAAATAATTGAAAAATTAAATCGCATGTTCAATCTTTAGTAGGGATGGCTAGTTTCTTAAAACGATTTAGTTTGGGATCCAGTTGGCATATTTTTTCATGGCGATTGCGATCGTGTTGACCACTACTACCTCAGTGCCTCATAATTTTTTCACTGCCGCTAAATATAGGCAGATGGTATACGGTCTTATGAACTCTACGTACGCTGGATGCAATTTGTACATATTTTTAGGAGGTTCGCGTTTTGGTTTAGTTATCAAAATGTTGTACTATTAAACATTTATAATATTTACCTTTCTTACTGTTCTATGTGTAATTTTCTAAAAAATTAATTGAATTGGTGCCATCCATGTCCATTTCAACATTTTTTGCTTTCTTTTGACTACGTTTACATGTGCAATACTACGTAAATTGTGCAATTATGGGTTGCTGGATCCAACCACACTTATTTCATACTTATTTTTCAATCATTGGCCACTCTGAACACAGAATTGCAAGACCACGTTATTTTGATATACATTGAGCATTTGAAGAATGAAATTATCGAAACTTTTATGAGAGTTCAGAATTGTTTTACATGGACTTTCCTACTTGGTATATACGGTGGAATCTGGGTTTAGTCAAGTTCCTTGAACAACGTTATAATAAACCAAACTAGCTAGTTCGCATCAGCTGAAGGATCGTATCTGACTAGTAAACAATAATAATTTTGTACGTTTATGTATTTGAAATAAAATTATTACAAACTCATTATTTATTTATTATTTCAAACTCATATTTTCAACTCGTTCAATTTTGTCTGGCCCACCCCTTATTAGTAGGAATGGTGCGCCGTACAAGATTGAAGAAAAATTCTAATTATCTTGAATTTGGTTAAGAAACTTTCAAAATGACAACAACCATCCAATAACCATTTAAGCTTCAAGACAAAAATAACAAAACGTAATATGCGGTCAGAAATGATACACATCTTTACGATGTAAAGATAAATTATTTAACCAAACTGGCAGATAATCAAATACAAGCACATATGTAGACATGTATAGTTACAGATTTGAAGGCAATCAATTGAAATGAACGCTGCTGCTCACGAAAACATTAAACTTTGCGATAAAGAGAAAACAAATTTCGCGGCCAAAAATTGTGCGTGACGCACAATTTTAATCTTTTTATTTCCTTGATTGATCGATGTTTTATTTTTTAACTACTCAGCTAGAAAAATAGAATGCAATCCAGGCTTTCTGGGAGAAAATGCTGTGACAAATATTTTTTTTAAACACAATTAAATTAGCATTGATGAATTTTCCAACGAATTTTGTTTTCAACACATTTTTGAACGTTAAGTCAGATTATTGCTTTTAGAGAAATCGGGTTTTATAAAATAATAAAAAACGAATTATGTATCTTACTAGGTTTAGCTAAATAATTTAAAAAAAACATAAGGAAAATTGGGGAGAACCGATCAAATTGGGGCTGTTTGTTTTGTACTTCACGAGAAAATTCTAAAACGATACCTTTTCTAACTATAGCCACTCAGATTCGTATAAATAATGAAAACATTGCTTACTAAAATATTTGATGGGATTGTGATAAACGAGCGAATCTAAAATTTTAATCTGCTATTTGTGACTAATGACTAGCAACTAAATTACTCGATTGTTATTACATAAATACTTTAAAAAAACAATCCACTTCACACCAGAATTGGAAAATATAATCATTTAATAATATTGAAGTGGGCGCAATCCAAAGTGTCACAATGGGGTGATCATTCGTGATTGTCATGCAGATATCCCGCAATAAATCTAAAAATGGTAATAAACAAAAAAATAATTAATAAACTGGTATAGTGGAGAAAAGAAGTGGTTAAATAATAATCAATCAAAAAATTTCATTATTCGCAATTTAATCCGATATTCGATTGGTGTAATACCTATTTTAAAAGAAATGGTGGGTCTAATCAATTGCGCTTTGATAGTTTCATGTCGTAAATTACCGTGTACATGTATATATGTTCACATTATTATTTTCTTATCTATGTGCATACATAAATAATTATTATACTATTTAATATACAACGTATATACTATATATTCTAATCATATTATAGTTGAAATATTATATTATGTTTAGAACGAGAATCGTATACTCGTATATAGATATATTTGCTTTTAATTTGCTTCATTGTGAAAATTATATTTTTAGTCTAATTGGATATATATATTAAATAGTACACTCGTTTTATAAATAAATAAATCGGAAAACAATTCATTTGAAAATAATTTGTGTGTTGTGAAATAATAAATTGAAAATGAAATCACCAAAATGTCCTGCCACCGATACCCAAGTGTTTACAATTTTATTAATATTTGTGTTGCTAAGTGCAGCTCTTGTCTTAGCCGTCGTATTAGGCCATGACCAACCTTCATCGCCTACTCATCTACGGTAACATATATTATTGACGTTTTAATTTTTAATTATATAACGTATATATAGTAATTATATTTAATAAGTTTTATCGTATATCATTTATAAGAAATTTACATGTCTTATAGTGTGTCTGTCCGTATCAACGTACAACTAATCAGCATTCAATATTCATTACTCTTTCAATAGAATCATATATATTTTGTGTATAGCACAAAATTAAATGATGATTTGAATAATTCATTTAAATAGTATATAAAAATTCGCATTGATTTGTTGATACAATATTATTTATTGTGGCAACTATCGTGTATAGAATATATTGATAGTAAATAATATAATATATTTGTATACGCAAATTTTTAACCTGAAATTGAACTTGTATATTATGTGATAAAGCTTGAAAACTGGAATAACACATTTAATGCTGTAACAATTATTTTTCTAAATATTTTCCTGTGAAAATTTATATTACAAAACCGCTGTCTTATATTTACGATTATAAGATCTTCTGGCTGTTTAAGAACAGTAAGGTTAAATGCTTAACACAGCTAATGAAAGCAAGTAAAACCCGTTTAATAAATAATAATTTGGTTGATTGTCACAACGGAATCAACAAAGAGGCGTCAAAATTTCAATTGGTTTTCAGACCCGCGATGTCCGGTAGTATCTGCTTCATAAATCTAAATATCTAACTATAAATGTGATTTTGTGACATATTTATAATAGAAATACATATAGGTAAAATGTGTGTTTCTACTGTAACCATTTATTATTCATAAATATTGTGATAATTACAATTGTTGACAAAACAAAAAAATATAATTTTTTAAATAAATTCTTTGTTTATATTTCAAAGTAACATCTTTGCTTTCAGATTGGTGCGGTTTGTCCAACCTCCAACACATTTCAAATTGTTTTTATCAATTTCGATAATACAGTGTTAATGACTTCCGAATCCGATATTAATTTATTAATCTAGGCCACGTCAATGTCAGACGTCCGATTTCGGGGACTTTTCGTCTTTGAAAAAAAAACGTTTTTTTCATCCTGAAAACAGTTCTTTTTAAAATAGTTTGACAACTAATCTATTCTATTTTAAAAAAAACTATATACAAATCATATTTAGTTAAATTCAGTTTTTCTATAAATCACCACGCAACTGTGGAAGCCTCGAAATCTAGAGAATTTTTTCTTTTTGAAGCAATGAAATAGGGCCATGGATACTGCTTGCAATACCGGGCCAATTTTAAAATACCGATGTATCGGTATTTTAAATTTTATCTCTCAGCAATACCGGTATTTCGGTGTTATACCAGTGTTACATATTTTAAAACGAATTTTAGAAATAGAATTATTTAAAGGTTGTTTTAGACACAACTATTAAATAACGAAATATCAAGTGAATAAAACGCTCTGTACACATTAAAACATTTTGAAATACCCAAATTTCACATCCGAATATATACTAAATCGTGTAAATTCGTAAAATTTCGAGTGCTTCCTATTCCTCTTAAGCCTAAACCATATCCTGAAACAAACAATTATTAAATTTTGAAATTTTATCCAATTCTGAAAGCACAAATTTTAATCTTAGGTTTTAGAATTCTAAATTAACACTGAAACTCTATAATCAAGATGAAGGGTGTAATCGAATTTTAAATTGGAGATATTTTTTTAATTCCTTAAATTTCATCAATTCAGAAGGAAGTATTTGTAACATAAGTATTTCCTACTTTATATTTGAGAATATGTTTCATTGTTTAATTCAATTCAACGGACGCAATTATTGTAGAAACATATAGCCATTGTAATAGAATTTAGTCAGGTAATATAGAAGCCCCGATATGGGGTCGGGTGGCTTGAAATGATTGGCACTTGATCTGCTTTTCACAGGAATTAGCATGTTACTTGTGTATGAAACCATCATTTTCGAGTTTAAACGTCGACCTATAGAAAATAACCGTTTCATAATCTAGATGAAACATTACAAAAGTTCAATCAAATAATGTAATCAGATGACAGGTTCAGAAGGTCATTCACGTTATTATATCTTAACTGACAAATGAAAACATTATGGTACATTCTACGAGATTAATTCATTTCAAACTTCTTTCAAAATTTAATCAAAATTAAAATTAAACAAAGTTTGATTATAACTTTGGAAATGATTGAACTGCATTACTGAAAAACGTGGTCCAAATATATATTTCTTAAAGTAAACCAAACATACAAGGTGTACTTTGGGAGAAATTGAAAAATGTTTCCAGTAACCGCTTCGACTTCTCAAAATTTAAATATTAATTTCTATCAAAAAAGTTTTGCATGGATCTGAACAGGTATAATGGTCTGATACGGTTTATTTAACATTGTTATGATGAAATGTGACACCCTTGCTGATAGTCATTTACGTTGAATTTTGAAATTTCAAAATATTAATGTGCGATCTTCACAAAACTATATAACCAACATTTTATTATATACATTCGACAATATCAAAATACCGGTGTTTGGGAGAAATAAACCCGGTATTTTAGTATTAAAAAAATTGTCCGATATCCCGGGATTTCGGTATTCGGTATATCGGTATTGCAAGCCCTAGTTATGGAAACCCAGAAAATGAAAATTTTCTGGATTCAATTGAACTTTTGATTAAATTCTTATTTCATATGTAGAGAATAATAATAATAATAATAAACAGTGTCTAAAGGCCATTACTGGCCCCTTACTGAGTCAACAATCTGCCTCCAACGGTTTCGATCCTGGGCTTGGTCTTCATACTGTCCTAGACAACCTGAAGAAGCTAAGTCATTCTCTACACCGTGAAGTCATCGTCGCCTGCAACGACCTGTGCGCCTACCATAAGTTGAGAATAGAAATTCAATATTTTTTTGTTATTTGAAGCCATTTTCATTTTCTGGTCCAGAACATAGTTCACAACCCACACAGGCCAGAGATAAACACGAATTGGGAATCAAGAAATTGAATTTTTTGTATTCAATTGGTAATATAAGTTAAGAATCGAGAAAATTGAAATATGTTTGATTCAGTATAATAACTAATAAATCCTTTGTACAATTGGAGAGGCTAGAAATTCATAGAGATTTTGTTATATGAAGCAATTTCAATTTTCTAGTCTATCGAAAAGCGAAAGTATAGAGAAGTACGAGTTTAGAAACCAAGAAAATTACCAAGATTAACCAAAAAAAATTTACATTTTTAATTCAGTTGAAGTTAAAAGTAAGTCCTTCGTAACTTTTACGTAGTCAAAAATTTTATTTTTGCTAATAATCGTAACTAACTAACCCTGAAAAACGTAACATCCTGAATTTAGCTAAAATTTCAGTTAACCTTTGAGGAGATTCCAAAATATGGGGGCCTCAAAAACCTTCAGTATCCGATCATCAACGACAATTTTCATGTATAGTTAGTTAGACACTGTGTGATATAACAGGTGAGATTTTTAATTGACATACACATTGTATAGCCATGATATCCTGTACTCGGCCCATAGATTCTGCACTCTCTTAGCCTCAACAGAGGGACATTTAATAGATATCTTCAACATCATCCTAATCGAAATCAAGGATGAAGAATTAATTTTATCGTATGGCAGTTTATCGTATGGCAGTTTATCGTATGGCAGTTTATCGTATGGCAGTTTATCTTATGGCAGTTTATTGTATAACAATTTATCAAATGACAATTTATCATTTGACAGTTTATCGTTTAGTAATTTACCGTATGGATCCCGCATTTATCGTATAACTGTTTACGTTTTTAATTTAATTTTATTTAAAACATATTTGTTTTATTTCAATTGAACAAAACTTTTCATGAATCCACATTATTGATTAAATTTGGTTTGTTTGACGGAATTTAAATTATGCCCATCAGAGATCGCTGTACAATTCGTTCTGGATCAGCACGCTAACGTGATTGAGCCAACGTACTCGCTGAGATTTAATTTTATGTACAATATCGGCGATCTTCTTCAGATCTCGATATTGTACAGAGTTCGGTATGACACGCATGATTCTTCTCAATCACACCCATGATTCTTCTCTCCAATGTAATTCAGACATCCGTCAGCGCTCAACTTTCACATCCAAACATATATTTTAGCAGTGTTCTTAGAGGATACAAAGCACGACTGCCAGGTGTCAGTCGCGCTTTAATATCCTCATCCACACTGTTATCGTGAGTGATTAGAGAGTCCAAATATTTGAACCTCTGCACTCCCTCAAATATGTTGTGGTCACTACTAAAATCTGGTGTGCCATTGTCCCTATTTTGTTTTAGACTCATTGATCTGGAGTCCAACAGAAGCCGAAAACTCTACAAGCGGATCAAGTATTTCCTTCACTCCGTTTCTATTCAATCCAAACGCGCATATGTCCTCTGCATATGCAAGCACCTGATTGGAATGGCGATATAAGATGTTGGGCTGAGATGTTTCAGGATTACGAAAGATGTACTCCAACATGAGATTAAGGAATGTCGGGGACAGGGCATCTCCTTGCCGAAACCCGAGTTAGCTGCAAAAATTGTTGATAGCCTGTGCTCAACTTTAACACATCATTGAGTGCGTCACTGTCATTCTACACAATCGTACCGATTTTCCTAGGTATTCCAGGGCAGACCACAAACTCTCTTGATTCATCTAGTCATAGGCCTGCCGAAAATCCAGGAACACCTGATGTACGGGGGTGGACGTCTCATAATATTTAGATAGAATCATCCGGAAGTGAAAAGACCTGATCAGAGACTGATCGATTCGGGCGAGATGCTCCTTGATCCAAGTAAACCCCCCGCTAGAGGGGTGAATCTATCCAATATAATGTAGGACAGTAACTTGTATGCTGTGCAAAGGAGAGCTATACCGCGATAATTTTCACACTTCAAGCGGTCTCCCTTCTTGAAAATGAGGCATATCGCGGCCACTTTCCATTCGTGAGGCATATCTTCGGTTCGCCATACTAATCGAATATGGTCGAAAGGACAGTTCCACAAAGTATCCCCTCCGAATATGAAGAGCTCCGAATTAATACAGTTCACTTCAGGTGAGCGGTTTCGTTTCAATCTCTGCACTGAAATATTTTCACACAAATTATCAAAAAAAATTCAAGTTATCTTAAGTTTCCTACATACATTATACATTCGATTACAGTCGAAAGCAAATAACGGAAAATCACATAAATATTTAAAAGAAAAGTAGTCCATGATATATTTCGTTTTTACTGTGAACGAAGACAATCGAAAATGAACAAGGCAGAAAAATACTAGTTGTTAAATATCGATAACAATCGTTCAGTAACTAGACCATGGGTCTATTTTTTAATTCAACCCGGCGAGTGAATTTACTCAACCAGTGTACACAGAGTACAGTGTCAAATTGGTCGGTGTACTCAGAGTAAAAACAGCTTGGATAAATAAAATGTTTTTACAAAACTAAAAATCTGTTTTTATAAAAATATTACAACTAAGGTTATGTTTTGCTTATTCTTGACACTTACATTCATTTCAGAGCAAAAATTTTCACTCGGTGGGTGCACCGAGTAGGCTCAATTCATATTAAAAAATACAGTGTGTGGAGTAAAATTACACAGGTTGAATTAAAAAACGCAGTTCACATTTTTGATACCGCACTGCTCGCTCGGGTTGAATTAAAAAATAGACCCCATCAAGCTGATCGATTTCTATAGTAGGAACCCAGGCTTGTCAAAAACTAGGCTTTTTGCAAAAAAAGCTTACATATATAATACCAAATTATTTTAGCAATGGTGCTGGTCACCAAAAACTTTTAAAGAATGTTATCACTGTAGTATTTGAATCAATAAACTCGTGTAGTTTACTGACCTACCAAATACCTTCTTAGTCATATTATGTTAAACTTAAGTCTTAGAAACGGCCGCTTTTTCCTTTTCTTTTTGAGTTTATTTTCAACACGATACTTATAAGTAATAGGCATAGCATCGATAACGCGTGTTAGTTCGATGCCTTCAAGCACCATACAAACAGATATGTACATAGTTATTACATACTAATTTTTTATAGTTTAGATAATATTATATAGGTATATTACGATATATTTTTGTACTATAATAGTAAAGTGTATTATAAATAGTTTTTTTTGTACTATACCTGTATACAGATACTCGTACATACAAAAATATAAAAAAGAAACAAATTTGAATAGCTTGTTTATCCAAGTAATTCGCTCCTAACAGAAACAAAAAACACGTTTTATCATGTTTTTTGAAGTCTGTATTGAAGTTTATGATGTTAAATTATTAGTTTGTTTTTGAATAGTTAATAGTCATATTCAAGATGGTGTAAGCAAAAGAGCAACTATATAAGTGGTTAACACATTTATTAAAAAAATATAAGTTTTCTGTGAAACAGCAAAAATGTTAAAAAATGCTGTTTACTATTACCAAATGAAATTCTACAATATAAAAGTCTAGTTCGCAAGAAAGGGGTAAACATCAATGGCAAAGCGGCAAACTTTCAATAGACTCCCACGAACGCGCATCAGCTGTACTATCACGAAAGCACATCATCACTATAAATAGAAATAATTAATTATGAGTGTTGAAACATGGCTCTGAATGGTCAATGAAAAATTCAATATCCCAAAGATATTATGGTATTCGTGGAAACTTCAATCAATCAGAACCACGCCTTTTACAATTTTGTTGGATTGCCATAAACCATTGTTACGGTTCAAAATGCACTCCAGAATCTCCAAATCTATTCCACTATGATTTTGAATAAATTTAAAGCTTCGACAATCCCACTACGAAATACTGATAAAGCGAGAAGTTATGAATGTTCCATAGCGTGCATTGAAAATTTGGCACATATACCTGTCTTAATTTTTATAACAATAAAGGTTTTCTTTTAAAATAAATTAAAATAATTCCAAAGTTGATGATTTTTATATTGCTAGCATCTGTAATTCTCTTTCGTATATAATCGAGCCTCTATAAAATTATCGCATACTTCATGTTATCATTCAAAATAGTGTAATAAATTATACAAATATTTAATGTTCTTTGAAATAACCGGCATTTGATAGTGGTTTGATCAAAACGTCATGAAAGTAATTTGATTTAACACCATCTACTTTCATTTGAAAACCTTTGGTAAGACTTACATTTTTTTATTGATTTTATCGATAAACAAATAACCAGTACAGGTGAATTATACATTTTTGTCACAAAGTAACTTGACGTGCAAAGACGAAATTTGAATGCAAATTATCATATACACAATAATATATAAAGTTTATTGTACTATCGAAATTCTTCGGTGAAACTTGTTATATGTAAATTTAATATTCTTTTAAATATGTATTAAGAACCGTATGAATATGCTAATAACATTTTGATTACTATCCTCAAAATAATAAAATCATTTTACCTACACTTAATTTTGATGATGATTAAATCGAAATATGTAGCTGATTGAATCGAAATGCCCACGGTGTATTGACCTTAATATGCACGTACGAGTACATAGGTGTGGGTTGGTGATATTTCTTTCTTTACAAGATTTATATTTTTTATGGTATCAATGACATTGTATCTTATCACTTTCTTTGTATAAATTATTCATAAGATAGAGTTGAATTACTGGTTTGATTGATAATCCGTTTGAAAATTTAAAGTAATGTGTATGCTTTGGAATAATTAATCATTTATAATAAAGGTCGGGTGTTTAACAATTAATACTCGTAAATATCGATTTAAACAAGAATTGATTTTCCCAATCATCGATACATGCATAAGTATCTATCTGAAAATAATACTTTTTTTTATCATTATAATTATAGTTGTAATACAACATATAAATACTACAATATATAAATACTAGTATAGTTTTCTCAGCAATCTGTTAGGGTCAGGTATTTCAAATTCTTAAAAGCATACATAATATAAGATTGATCACTTTACAATTTGTAATTATGTTTTAACATCAATATTTTTTAATGATTATGTCGGAATACAAAAAATTTGATTTTCCAATCATTACAATTTTAATAAATTTAATTTTAAAACCGATTCTTTTATTTTTGTCTGCTTATATGACGCTTTTCATTCAACTTTATCATTTGTCAATACTCGTAACTGGAATCGTTCACGTCCATTTTTACTTATGCGACTTTATACAAATTTAAACAAAGGTTCAAATCAAAAATAATCTACTCAATTGTATTAATCGCATTACCTCAAAGCCGGTATATTAATAATTAGCTTTAAGTAAGGTTGTCAGAAGAGAGGAATTTGTTTTAAAGGGTTTTTCAATAAGAGGTTTCATTTTGATATTTAAAAAAACGAGTATTTTTTAAGAGAAATCAATGAATGTTTATTTCATTTTAAAGAGGAAGGTATGTCATTAACATTTGAAAACGATATCAGCAAAATATGGTCGCCATGGCTACGCTTGCAGCACAATATCATTTTCATGAAATTTCCCATGGCCAATTCGCACATTGGCGACTGTATGTCTTGAATCGATTGTGGAACATTGGCATAGACCTTATATTTCACACAAGTGTTAATTAACAAGATCTTGGTGGCCTTCGAGAAATAACACAGTCAGGAAACTTTTCTTGCAAAATTGCGATTGTTTCGTTGCTTGTGTGGCACGTAGCGCCGTCTTGCTGAAAATAAACAGCGCCCACATCAATATCTTCCAATTCCGGCCATAAAAAATCATTAATCATAGCTCGGTAGCGCAATCCATTCACCGTAACAGTTGCACCAGCCTCATTTTCGAAAAAGTAAGGTCCAATCACACCGCCAGCCCAAAAGTCGCACCAAACAGTGATCCGTTGAGGATGAATATGCTTTTCAACAATCATTCTTGGATTTTCTAAGCCCCAAATGCGACAATTCCGATTATTACTGAAGATAATTTTTCAATGAAAATCCGGATCATCACATGCATCAAACATTTAAAGGACCCAATCATCGAAGATACGACATTTATGGTGATCGACCGACTTGAGTCCTAGTGTTAACTGAACTTTAAAAGCCTTAAGACCTAAGTCTTTATGCGTTATATATATTTATTATTTCTTGTTGTAATTTGTAATTGCTATTTGCATTACTTCATTTTAGTGTTACAGTATTTGTTATTTGAATTACCCTATATATCTGTGTTTTATAGGGTATTTGAATTACATTACACAAAAAATATTTAAATTACTTAATTATTTTGTTTTTCTGATTTCATATTATTTTCTTTATGGATTCCATACTATTGTGCTTATTGGTTTTACTGTTTGTCGTTTCCATATAAATAATAATTATTATCCAATTATACCCGAATTAAACAATGCTTGCAAACTAGATTTGTAAAATTTTTTAACTTAACGTCGGAAATCAATCATGCGTTGATTGCAACAAGCTTAAGCGCCTTACCCACAGAAAAACGAAAACTGATTTTATATTTTTTGCTATAACTCCAATATAATTAGTATGTACAGATCTTAATTCTATAAAAATTATTCGTAAACACAATACAAAGCTATTTTTATTTAAAAAGTCAAATAAAAGTAATTATAATTAATTTTGTCGGAAAATCGAATTTTAATATTTTCGGTCAGAAAATTAAATTTTTTTAATTATATTGGAGTTATAGTAAAAAATATAAAATCAGTTTTCGTTTTCGTTTTTCTGTGGGTAAGGCGCTTTACATCCATTATTTAAACTGAGGTGGCACAAAACTTATGCGTTCAACCAATGCAAACTATAAACAATGAAATATCAAGCTCAGATGCGAACGAAAGCAGTAGTGTCGCAAATGCCGATGATGGTGAAGATTTTTACATCCTCAGTTCAACTGAAATCCGACTCAGAACTTCAATTAATACAATTTTTGGCTAATAAAAGCAAGCAATTGTCAACTTTAAATGGGTATCCTTTAGTTAAAAAGGCATTTATTAAATCTAATACAAGTTGTTGTTCATCTGCACCAGTTGAAAGACTGTTCTCTTTGGCTGGTTTTACGCTCTCTCCTACAAGACGAGCACTGTCTGATGATAACTTCGAAAGATTAATGTTTTTAAAAGGAAACGAAATATTTGACACATAATTTTTTTAAATAATCATCTTTAACAAATATTGATATTTGATGTATCAAATGCTTGTAATATAATATCTAATATGTGGCCACATCCGACCAGAGGGATTTTTTTCTCATTTTCAAGAAGTTCAAAAACTTTTTATTTAAATAAATCATATGTTAATGAAGATTTATGAATTAATTTTTAACAATCAAATCTGGAAATAAATGAAATATTTAATTTTAAAATGTATTTTAATTTGTAATTATTGAGGTAATCTAATTAGGTACATTTTTTTAGATTGCTAAAGTAATTAAAATTTTGTATTTTAATTACCGAAATAAAATGTAATTGTTATTCGAAATTGAATTACTGACATTAAATGTAATTTGTAATTGGTAATTGAATTAACAGCATCCATGTAATTTGCCCACCCTTGTATATATATATATATATATATATATATATATATATATATATATATATATATATATATATATATATATATATATATATATATATATATATATATATATTTATATATATATATATATATTTATATATATATATATATATATATATATATATATATATATTTATATATATATATATATATTATATATATATATATATATATATATATATATATATATATATATATATATATATATATATATATATATATATATAGTTTTACATTATTGGTTTTTAGAAAATGAAACGCCCTAATTTTTTTTCAATATGATGCAATTTTTATAATTTTACTTTAAGGCGGCCCAAAATAATTTCTTGCTTAAACGTCGCTCCGCCACTAATATACCACTCAAGCAGCAAGCTTCAGTTCAGTTAAAGCATTGATTTTAAAATGTTTCCGTTTCCCAAAAATAATGAAAAGAAATCCAAAACGAGAATGGAATATCATTATATGTACGCTGTGTATCTGTACATTGTAGTTATGTCTATTACTTAATTTAAAATTTCTGACCAAACTGATCAAGTTTTATGTTCTATTTTCAGAGCTATCTGGGGTTACGAATGCCAAAGCAATAAATGCATGAAAGTTGAAATCACCGACAATAATATAGAGAAAGCTGTTAGTTTCCCCATATGCCGTACCTTCTGCGGTTCCGAATTGGGGACAGTATGGCCGAAACCAACAGGTATCGTTGTTGTCAACGATACTGTATTACGTATAAATATCGAAGACATTGATTTTATACTACCAACATTTGAAGCTCAAACCGATTTTTGGAATATCAACAAAGAACGATTCATGCAACAGTTACGCAATAAATTGCCAAGTTCAAAACTTCAGTTGAAAGCGGGTGGCAAAAAATTACTAATTAAAATCGTTGTCGAACAGGAAAGTATGCGAATGACGTTGGAAACCGATGAAAATTATAAATTGATCACGAATTTAGTTAATGGGGATGGTGAGGCGATATTAACGGCGAAAACATTTTATGGTGCTCGCCATGCACTCGAAACACTATCTCAGTTGATTGTGTATGATGAGATTCGTAATGAATTCGAAATCGTGCAAAATCTTGAAATTAATGATGGACCACGATATAAATACCGTGGCGTTCTACTCGATACGGCCCGTAATTTCTTTTCGATTGAATCAATTAAGCGTACTATTGATGGTATGGGAATGGTTAAGTTGAATACATTCCATTGGCATATTACGGATTCGCATAGTTTCCCAATGGAATTAAAATCACATCCAGAACTATCAAAATTGGGTTCATATTCACCGTACAAAGTGTATCCGATTCAAGAAATTATCGATGTTGTTAAATATGGTAAGGCACGCGGTGTACGCGTTCTACCAGAATTTGATGCGCCGGCCCATGTTGGTGAAGGTTGGCAACATAAAAATTTACTAACCTGCTTTAATTACCAGCCATGGTCAAGATACTGTGTGGAACCGCCATGTGGCCAGTTTGATGTAACCAAAGATCAACTCTACGATATTCTCGAAGAAATTTACGGTGAAATGTATAAAAATTTCGATAGTCCTGATATATTTCACATGGGCGGTGATGAAGTTTCAACCGCATGTTGGAACACAAGCCAAGAGGTACAAGACTGGATGATTAAAAAGGGATGGGCACTAGATACAGATGGATTTTTAAAATTATGGGGATATTTCCAATCGAATGCATTAGCACGATATGACAAGGTTGCCGGTCATTCAAATACACCAATTATTTTGTGGACCAGTAAGTTAACAGAACCACCGTACATTGATCAGTATCTGGATAAAAATCGTTATTACATTCAAGTAAGTAAAATTTTCATTTTGATGACTATTTTGATAATCTTATTAATGCAATCAATATTTTACCTACTTTGTGAATCGATTTAACATTAGCCGTGTTTCTTGACGTATGGTTTGATGCGGATCAGATCATATCGGCTTTCCTTTCATTTGTATAGCCGCGTTTCATGAAATCAACACAAAAATTATATTATTTTTTGTTTTGAGGTCATTATATTGATCCTAGTAGCATTTTGGTTCAAAATTTTGATACAAAAACAAAAAATAGTACATCTTTTATGTTTATTTCATGAAACGCGGCTATTCAAATGAAAGGAAAGCAGATATGATCTGATGCGGATTAGATCATACGCCAAGAAACACGGCTATTATAAATTTAAAATACGTTGGAATTTATTAACGATTATTAAAATATGGCTTTTAATTTATCGTTACAGATTTGGACAACATTCTACGACCAACAGGTAACAAACATTTTAAATCGTGGATTCAAAATAATCCTTTCGAATTACGATGGTCTCTATTTGGACTGTGGTTTCGCTGGCTGGGTAAACGACGCTAACAATTGGTGTTCACCGTACATTGGATGGCAAAAAGTTTATGAAAACGCTCCATCAAATTTGGGCACCAAATACGAATCTCAAATTTTAGGTGCCGAAGCCGCTCTATGGACTGAACAAGTTGACGAATTTTCACTTGATTCTCGGTTTTGGCCACGTCTCAGTGCATTGGGTGAAAATCTGTGGTCAAAGCCATTGGGTACTTACCGGGATGCTGAATCTCGTATGTTAATTCATCGTTTACGATTGATCCAGAATGGTATTGCAGCGGAGCGACTACAACCTGAATGGTGTTTGCAAAATGAGGGCCAATGTCCAATATAAAGTTGGTTCTTTTTATAGTAGTATATGACGAGCGGGCGTCTGTTTTGTTTTTAGTATTAATCAGCTGTTCTTATTCTCTGCATTTTTTATCAAGATTACGTAATATTTAGACAAGTCTAAGGTGCTCAAAATTTGATTTAAAAAATATTGAAATGCAAATACATCAAAGTATTGTGATGATGCGAAAAGCTCATTTTCGTTTGATTTTTTTAATGATGACATAGTTTTATTTAAATGTTTCGATTAAATAGAATTTACCATTTTTTATATTAAGAATATTAAATTTATTGTTATTTAATAATAAAGTATATAATACAAAAAAAAACGTTTTCAATTTTTATATAAAATTTAATCTGTTTTTTATTTAGTCGGCATTTAAGGCCCGCTTCAAGCATATTTATTTGTAGTTGACTGGCCTCTTGGTTTCTGTAAAAGAAATTAATACATAGTTAGCAATTAGTGAAATACATCAATCTAGTAATTCAGCTACTTAAATGTAAAGAATTACCAACAAATCGTAGGAAATGGACTTTTTCGTTCAGGTTGGACTAATAATATTAGCTTAAGTCACTAGGTTAAACCAAATAATTTTATTTTATTTAATCAGTCTATGCTAAATGCATACTAATGTATATATACATTTTTCTAAATGGGTTTGAGCTCCAAAACTGTTGTTGAATAACATGTCAAATACTATAGTGAGGTCAAAATCGGTAAGTGACAAAAATCTTGGTTTAATATAAAAAATCATTCCATGTGTGTTTTATAGATTTTATTGTTTTGCAGCCATATAACAAAGGTATTGCCTTTCTTTGACCCGGTTGAATATTCGAGTGCTGCCGTAATCAAAACAAAATGTATTTGCAACTAACCAGAGTTAGCTTGCAGATATCATTACTCAACGTTATTCAATATTAGTGTTGTTTTGCTATATAGAGCTCACTATTCAAAGCATACGTTCTGCACATTGAATTGTTTCAGCTTCTTCATTGTGTACCGTAATAGTGAAAATTGAGCTAACATAGACTCATCGGATTTCCTTAGCAGTCTTCATGATTCACATAATGCACAAAAGATATGCATGAAATTCGTAACACAATATAATACTTTCAAAAATTAAGGTTCATATCAGCGTCATTGTGAAGCATTGTTATTCATTAAAGAATAATAGGAGTACGTATATGATCTACCGGTACTTCGATATCGACTGTCAGATCTTTTTGGCAGAATATGTTTGAACTTATTTCTGCGTATCTTTTGAACAACCATTTTCATATCGAGAAACGTTACAGTCCGCTATTTTGAACTTAAGTTTAATAATAACCGGTGATTATCTGAACTTACAAACATTGTACACAACCATAATTAAGGCTTAAGCTAAACTATGTTACGCTAAAGTTCTACTAAATTAAGCTAAAGTTAAGTAACTTTAAACTATGAAATTAGTATTGTTTGTGGCTTATGTGGAATTACTTGAGTCTAAATTTTAAGTAAGATACTTAAGTACGAATTATCCTTAAGTTTGTCATTAGATAAACCATTAGATAAACGCTAAATATGATATGATTGATATAAGCTGTGAATTAATTATGCATATTTAAGTTTAAAACGTTTGGCTTTGCCTAAAACTATGTATATTTTAAACTTGAATAGTGTAATTTAGCTATAGATTTGACGGTTGCTTGGTTCATTCTATAAACTATGGTTCATTCTACATTCTATTCTAAATAACCCATTTCAAGTCAAAATTGAACTAATAAAGTTCTAATTTAAAGTAAGGCCGTCAATTAGTTAAAAAAAATAATTAAAAATTTAAATTTCGACATCGATTTAAAATTTTAAAAATAAGCTTGAGTTTTCTGTTAATATTTTAATTTTTAACACTTTTTTAACTAATTGCCTACGAACAAACGACCTATACAACAAACAAAAATCACTTCTATACGAGTAGATTTCTATAACACTGCGCTCGATAAGTTAAGTGATTTAGCAACAACTGTGATTCAAATTTGGCCCAAAACTCTATCTATTACTTTAATTTGCGCATAATAGTTTCAGCTAGTGAGTGATTAGTAACTTTTTGACTAATTTGTAGTGTTTAGTGAACTAATTGATGTGAAATGACATGATACAAGTGAAGCAAAGTTACTAGCTTGTTAAAAATAGAATACAAGAACTATTTTTAAGTTATATCACAAAAACAACTCTTCCATCCGCGACAATGTGAAGCATTTCCACACATTGCCGTGACCAGGATTCGAACCTGGGTTACTACGGCCACAACGTAGGGTCTCTATTATTTCTCTATTTTTCTGGTTTCATTTTTCTTAATCTTGGTATAAAGAAAGTAAAGTATATTGAACTTAATAGTTACTGCACAGCAAGATAATAAAATACTTCATTTTAGTTTTGAACCAAATTAAACATATTTTATGTATCTATACATATACATAACTACATCAGATACGTATTCATGATTTTTTCATATTTAGAATTAATACCTACGAACGAAAATTAATTTACTTTAAATCAAGTTTGAGATAGCTAAAGACAATGAACGGTGGGAGGACAAAATTATATCTTATGTTCTTATCCCTATTCAATTTCCTTCAAACTTCGCAAACTTTAAATCAAAACCGGATAAATTTTAACTTTAATAATATAATTTTTAACCCAACAGCAAAACCTATCAGCGTCCTTCAAACCCAATTCAAATTTAATTACTTTTATATTAGTCTGACAAAATCTGTTCGAATTCATTTACTTTCCTGTTTGTAATTCTGTTTAAATTTCAATTGTAGTTTGGCATAAACAAAAATAGACTAGTTGTGGAAATTATGAATTTCTGTAATTTCTTAATTGGGATTTAGGTCGAAATTAAATAATTCAATAAGCAAATTTTACACAAATTTGTGTTATGTCAATCGTTACTATCGTTACTACTCGTGAATTAAGCTTCGGTACCTGTTTGCTAAATATTGCGAAAAGGATTTTGTTTTTCTAAAAATAAAAGCGGTTTAATCATGGAACGGAAGTCAAAAGCCGCAATTTTATGAACCGTTAAGCTTATGTTATCAGTGTTGCTTCATTTAGCGGTAGACCTACTTTTCATTAAAATACTAAATGTAATAGTTATATTTCTCTGTCTAAAATTAAGAAGATCGTCGAAAGTTTATCTATTAAATAATATGTATTACGGCAGCTAAGAAATTTATACTTCACAATTATACACCAATCGCAAGTAATGGCCGATTCATGGCATGAACTTTGATTTGAATTAGGTATTACCTCAACAAAGAATTATAAAACAAAATACTTACGAAATATATGAATCCGTTTGGCCACCACCCCTAAAATGTTCGACGCTTCACAATAATAATCACCGTATCGTGATACATTTAGCGATCGAATCGTTAGACCCGATTGCACTATATCGTCATAGTAACCGTTAAACTCCTGCACATAATTATCATCATTCCGTATAATCTCTCCATTACGTTTCCAATCTAAAATCACCGTTGGAAATCCTTCTGCAATACAAACCAATTTGACACTATGCCCGATCGCTTGTCCCATTTTAGGCCATTGCGTAGCAACATGCGGCGGAAATATTACTTTAACTTGAATTAATTTACGATCGAGCGAACCGACTCCATTTTCTGCTTCACAAATATAAATGCCACGATCATATTTCGTTATATTTTGTATTTGCAGCACATTGCCATAGTGTTTATGGCCACCGAACGGGAGTATTTTATTATTTTTTCGACGCCATGTGATTTGTGGCTTTGGAAACCCGTTTGCGGTGCAAAGTAAATCGTCCGATTTTCCAAGTTCCATGGTAGTCGAGTTCGTTGATTTGAACGTGATTTGTGGTGATTCTCGTATCGCGACATCTACTTGTTGTTTATTCCTATCGGTACTGCCTCCAATCACATTTATATGACATTCGTACACGGCCGAATCGTTCGGTTCTAAATATTCGATTTTTAATGTGTACGTTTGCGTTTCGTTATCTATCGCTAGTGCAAATCGTGTGTCCGGATAAATTAACTGGCTTCCAACTGTGATCGTAATACGCTCCTCCCAATTTTTAAGTTTTGTCCAAATTACATAGAAGTTTTCGATATTCTCGACCTGACAATCTAGTTCGAGCGTATCGCCAATGTCAAGAATTTTATTTGTAGAAATGCTAATGATTGATGGTCCTTCGTCGGTCGAACCTGTGAAAAAAGCTACTTGTTTGGCACACACACATATATTTTTTTTTAATAATTCAAATGTTAAAACTTACAAAAATTTAGTAAAATAATCAAAACACCAATTTTCCATATATTATGTTCTAACATGATTTAATTATCTCTACTAGACAAACGGTTAACTCTATGTACGCGTCTAATCTAATTGAAAATTATTTCTCAACTGGTTGTACTTATCTCAAATATACGACAGCAATTTTTTATTTCAATTTTTTTTTTTTTGTTGGTTTATTTCCAGTACACAGCTTCTCACATACCGATATGTTGTAGTTTTGGCGGATTATCTTCAACTCTATATATAATATATCATGAGGGCATGCGTTTAATTTTTTATTAAAGGTTATCAAAGTTGATGTTTTCAAGATTTTTGTTTTCTTTCGTCTTTTAATTTTGTATACATACTTAAATTACATTTAATACGTGAACGACAATAATTTCCAAAAAATTACATTAAATTCGGTTTTGTTTGCGAAATTGTACTGGTTATCATCATATTTATAGTTAACGATTGATCGCTTCAATTTGAGGAAGTGGTTTTGCATTACCAAAACGTCGCAAGCTTTAAATAGAACACATGTTTACGATATATCTCTGAGCTTGATTTGATTTTTTAAAACGCAGTAATTTAATTAACAGTAATATTTATATATATGTCCTGTCTGAGTTGATGTTTACTATGGAACTATGGATTTAAAATTGAGAACATATATCGTCCGAAGATGCTAAAAGCTTGATAGATTTAAAATAGTTTATGATCGATCATATTTGTGTGTAACTTATATTCGGTGTGTGGTTTCTGCATGGTCAGAGACGGAATAGTATGACTACAAAATCATATAGTTTGTAGAACAAGTCTTACTCTATGTACATACACTGGTTACATTGGATCAAATTTAAAGAATGATAAAAATTGTTAGACCCAGTTTTACTTTGGTCTCATATCTAGATTGAGGAAATTGTTTCTATTTGCGGATTGGAAGAAATTAATTTTGGAGCATAAGTTCAAGAGACCTTTCGCTTACAAATGTGGTGGAGACCACAAGTTGATCTAAGTTCGAATAATTTGACTCTTGAGCCTTATACCACCGATTGAAAATAAAAATTAAATAAAAGTTTTAGAGAATTTGTTTCATTCACAATTGATTTATATTTTGTCCCGTACCGATTTGCTTCGCCTCGGAATGAAAACCTTTAACTATCATATGGAAGTTATCAGTTTTGCCATATAGTTTGATAACAATGAAAATTTGTATCAAAATTTCATCAAAACCTTATCAAACATCCAGAGTTTTTCAATAATTTAAAAATACATATAAAAATTTAAGAATTATAAACAAAAACTGAGATTCAAATATTTAAAAAAATTAAACATTTCTAAATACGCATAATATACTAAATTTTTAAAAGAAATTAAAAATTCATAATTTTATATTTAAACTTGAATGTTAATTTTTAATTTGCAGCCATTTTTATTTTTTGAACTAGTGCACTGATATTTGTACAACAAAGTGTGAAAATTAAAAATAACGCTTGTTAAAAATTATTTTAAATTTGCTGAAAGCTTGGTAGAAAATACTGTACAAAATCTGGAAGAAAAATCAGTCTAACGTATGCATATCAAAAAAATTGTTGAAAAATTTGAAGAAAATGGATTCAGTAAAGAATGGGGCAAACACGATCATCGTTAGTGGTCGCTCTCAAAGAAAATATGACAGTAAAAAACCGACTTTTGTCTACATTTTACGCAAAGATCTTTATTTACAAGCTTGCAAGGTACAGTTCATCTCAAGAATTAAAGCCAAACTGACCACAGACTGCTTCGCAAATCTGATAATTCGGTCGTAGGAAAAAATGAAATTAATGTTTCAAGTAAATTGGGTGGATAAGTAAACCATAAACAATCCCTTGACCATCTCCAAACTGGACAAGGATTGTAAATAGTTCATTAACCTCCTTTGTTCCTCGATGAGGGCCACCTAAACATCCCAGTTGCGATTTTTACGAGACATGGTCCGGTTTACCTCAGGATGTTATGTGAGGACTGTCTCAAGGAAGATGATGACTGCCTGCACATTGTGTATAGTTGTTCCGCTTTCAATATTATTCGGTTTCAGGGTTTTCAACTGTAGGTCTATTAATGTAGCTCAGTTATCCTCCATTATACATTGGTACAAACTTGTACATGTTGCAAAGGCTACAGTGCGCTTCTGGGTTTACACCATGGGCCGTTCCGGTATTGAGTGCGGAATCCTGTTGGTTTCAACCAATTTTAGACGAGCAATATTAGAAAAATCATTGCAGTCACAGAAAGTTACTGTTTTATGTAGTTTTTAATCTGATGTAGTGATTGGTCCTTATTTCTTGATGACCTTGGTGTTGACATATTGTGAATGAAGCTCGATATCGAACGATGACTACAAATTATTTATGAAATAAATTAGAAGGCTTGATTTAATATAGACAACATGTGGTGAAACCAGAGCCACTACATCTAATCTTTTGCTAGTTTGAAGACCGGATACTTTTAAGAGGAGGAGCCCTCAATGGTCTCGGCCATATCGTGTAATCTAATCCCCTTAGACTTCTTATTATGGGGATATGTGAAGGAAAAAGTTTATTCCGATAAACTTTAAATACTTCCGACACCTTCAATTGATCAGACCGAGCCGAATTTCATTTTAATTACTAATATTGCGATTTATTGAAAGCTCAAAAGATACCTTTAAATTTGAACTCACGTAAATATAATTATGTAAAACTCAATTTCAACATTTAACGAATTACATCGAATATCGATTTTGAAAATTCGATCAATCAAATCGTAATTTTAAATTGAAAACGGCATAAAAATTGTTTTCAAAAATTGAGTATTCGGTAATCTAGCTAAATCTGACCATATGTAATTTAAAATTCGGCTTTAATGTTTAAATTAAATCAGAAATTAAAGATTAAACTACTGTGTCATGTGCATCCCAAATCTAAGTACTGTGTGCTTGTATGATATAGCTCTGAATCTATAAGGGCTACCGCAAGTCTCTACTTGACCTGAAAAGAAGATGTTCGTTACTGGAAATGAGGTTTTCTTTAAAAATCAAAGAAATATTGATTTAATGTGAATCTAGGATTCGACGTTATCAGTTTAGATACCCACCAGAATTAAACTTGAAAATTTCAAACTTGAAATTGCAATATTTTGAAATCGGTCTTCTCTAAAGAAACTATAAAATTTCGAGTTTTTTTTATTTATTGATGTATTAACCTATTGGTAATCGAAACTATTTAACTTTAACTGTACAATAGCAACATTTATTGACTGCATTTGCCAAATTTAATAATTCACAGAATCATTAACGTGATAATTCTTAGTTTATGTACTTACTTCGAAAACTTCAATAAATTCATATTTCTTATAATACAAAACCTAAAATATTTAAGATTAGGTTCAGCATCGATCGAATGGAAAGTGGGGTTAGATTTTTCATCATCCAGGAGAACTCATAATAAATAAATTTTTTTAGCCAATAGGAATTTCATCTCGATCGATTAAATTACTAATCGAATTTAAAAAACAAAAAAATTTCAAAGAATTGTTTTGTTTTAAAATAATTATTTTCGTTTTATTTAATGATAATTTTACAATTAATAAATTAAATATAGGTCTATAACATAGAAATGATAATATAAATGAATAAATTTATAAACTATAAAATTACAAAATAATTATAAATTTACAATGTTGAATTTTGCTGCATTTCTGTCCAGGTTGAAAACAAATCAAACATTTCAATGGAATTTCACTTGTTAAGAGTTTATGAATATTAAATTAATTATATATAAGATCCTTTTTAAACTAACTTAAATGTATATTATGTAATTTATTATTTAAGAAAGCTTTAATAAATATATAATTTCATTATTTAAATTCCCCATGATTCTTCTGACCGTCCAAATTTAAAGACAACCGACCCAATGAATATGAATACATTTTGTAGTACTAAACTAACGCCAGCCCATTTATTAGAGGTTTCTGTTGTTGCAAATTCGGCAATCATGATCCAGACGGCAGCTATAACTGATGCAAATCCTAGTACAAAACCAACAAATAACCAAATACGAGCGCCTCGTGATCCCATACATCCTCCCGTGTATGCATCACCGCGTACTTGAGCATTTGACACTGCATTGACCATAAACAAACTGAGTGTACCAAATATTCCGCAAACATGATGTGCTGCATTCAATGAACCGGGTGAAACGCATACTGTATCGATAACTATCCACCAACCAAGAAAAAACTATAAAAAAAAATTTTAATGTGTAAAATTATAAAATACAAATAAATCAATAACAGATTATGAATCAGCAACATGAATATTTATTTGGTGTCACCCCCGAACAAAATAAACAAGCGTTTTGTGTTTACCAATAGTCCAGCTAGCATAGAAGCTAAAGCATTACGTTTTTCACCTCCCTCGAACCAGAAACATTGTTCAAATACATTACACACTCCCATGATTGTGGGGAAGTTAAATTAAGCAGAGTTTTAATTAAATTTAAACGAAATTAAAATAAAGATCAAAAAATATGAATTTCTATTGTTCAATTATGACACTAGAATTTTTTTGTTGTCGATTTTGACAGTTTTTCAATGATGGTTGGGTGCGTTCAGTTGAATAAGTACTAAAATTACTCTACATTATCATCTACGATAATATAATTTAAGTGCTAAATATTTGGTTGGCTTATAATTATCGATTTAGTTTATTCTTTTCATTAACCCTAATTCTGTGATTTCTAGACAATTATTTAACAAAATTTTGGCAATTTTTACCACCAATACCATAATACCATAAATACTAATCCAAACAACATAGCCACAAGTGAGAACCATACATCTAGCATATGATACTCAATAAATAACAAATCTTGTGCCGTTGATTGTAAATGAAGTGCACCATTATTTCGGATAAGATAATCAATCCAAAACATTGCCGTTTCCATTGCCGGTTGTAGTCGATCACAACATTTATTCGACAACTTAACCACTCGTTGTTTAAACATAGAATCGTTTATTATTTCTGCGAGAGCCCATGACAATAATGATTCTGTTAAATTAGTAAAATATATCAACTCTATTCACTGCCATTCTTGCCATATTTAATACTGATCCCCAGATATTCTGGCCGCAAAAAATTCTGGTGTATCCCATTTCCATATGGGATACACCAGATTCTTTTTTTTCTTGTCTGTTAGTTTAAATTGATTTAATGCCCTGTAGACCTGCATTAGTGTTGATTTTAATATGATGTACTGTCGCAAATTGGAGCCTTTTGAAAAATATATGACGCCATGTTCCGCAGATTCAATAAATGTTCGTAAATCATTTGGCAGTGTGTAGGATTAGGATTAACATGTATACCGCATACTTCAATGGAGTTTGGTAGATACGGTTGTGGATAGCTTATGCTAAAATGATTGTTTATTAAGCTCAGGACTACAGCATGCGTGCAAACATAGTTAAAATCCGGTTTTGGATCTGGAAATTTTTCGTCATACAGTTTTTTCTACAAATTATGATAAAATTTTATTGTTTTAGATTTAATTATTACATTTTTTTTGTTTCGGATAGTACATCATACTAAACATTACACGTTCAATAATTGCAACCACTGCATTTTTTAACTGATCATAATACGTCATTTAATCCGTTAACGTTTAGGTGCGACTTCATCAATGTTTCAAATTTACAATTTTTTTTCACCACTATTTATTATGCGTAACAGTTTAGTGTGCGAATAGTCTCGTGTTTCCGTTAACATATTTAAAACGATTTTTTCAAATTGTTCGGCCATTTCTGGAATTAGAATTTCTGTGGCATTTGTAAATGATTCGTCTACACTATACGGCGATACACTAGTAACATGGTATCCTGATTCTAACAATTCTTTCAGTAATGGTTTGGCTAAAATCCAATGCGATTTAGATGGTGTAGGAAGAACGGCTAAAATAGACACACTATTTTTATTAATAATAAGATTTTTTATTCAATTTTTGCTCATTCACCCCTCGATTCCATTGTCAATAAAATACATATACGGACTTATCTATTGGCTTTTATAAATTAGTAAAGAAAACTGTTATCAGTTTGATAACACGATACTATAATATGTGGCCAATCATGTAACGGTTTCTAGTACTAAATTTTAATGGAAACGACTTATTTAAAATTGTTCATATGAAACACTAAAACTGTCAGTTATTACAGTAAAACAAAATGGCGGAGATTAATTATTAAATTAAATACAAATTTTTATTTATAGAATATTTTTATACAATTTCTTACGAACTAATTTATTTAATATAAAGTACATTCGTCATCATGATGAAGACACCATTCCGGTTTAATGCTCTCTGCTTGGATTCCGTACGATATTAAAAATTCTCTATGCAATAACATTCGATTGGTTGCTTCTTTATATGTAGTTGATGGTTCGGCCCAAAGTCGTTCCGCCAATGCACTTGCCCTTGGCCAAACACGAGAATCCATTGAAAATTCATCATTCACCGACGACCATAAACAAGCCTCACCACCCAATATTTGGTCAGAATTATTACCAGCCAAGTTTCTCAAATTATTATCATAGACGCGATGCCATCCCTTATATGGTGAACACCACGTGACACCATCGTTAACCCACGATCCAAACCCGCAATCGAAGTAAAATCGATCAGCATTCGACATAATCAGTTTATAACCTTTTTCTAGTAAATTTTGCACAGTTGGATCATCACCATTCGTCCAAATGTGAATAATATATTTATTGATATCCAAACGCTCGGTGACATCATCGGCATCAGTCAGCGTACTTGTCCAAAGAATGATTGGCGAATTGGATATATCGGTCCATAATTTTTGCGCTCGTTCTTGGAAATATGACCATAAGTTAATAAAATCTTGTGTGTCCAAATCCCACCCACGATCAATCATCCAATTTTGTACACCCGTGCTTGTATTCCAACAAGAGGGCATTACTTCATCACCACCCATATGGAACAAACTTGGAAAATCGAACATGTGATTCATATCCTGATAAATTTTATGTAACATTTCGTATAGCTTGTCATTGGTCACATCAAACTGTCCGCACGGTGGACCAACGCAATACTTGTTCCATGGTTTTTCATCATAGCACGTGATCAAATCGGTAAATTGCCATCCTTCACCGACATGTGACGGAGCATCGAATTCTGGTATAATTTGTACACCTCGAATTCGGGCATATTTAACCAGGTCCGCTATATCATCGACACTATAAACTTTATCTGGCCCGTAGGCTCCAATTTTTGATAATTCCGGGTATGTCCGCAGTTGTAGTGGAAAACTTTGTGAATCAGTGATATGCCAATGGAACACATTTAATTTGACGAATGCCATTGCATCAATCGTTCGTTTAATTGCGTCAATGGAATAATAATGTCGAACCGTATCGAGTAGAAAACCTCGATACGGATAAACCGGTTCATCATTGATACTAGCTTCGTTGAGCATATACAATTTCTGTTGGATTTCGTCGTAGACGATCAACTGTGAAATACTTTCTAGAGCGTGACGTGCACCAAAATATGTATTTGCCTCTATTAACACAATAATTGTACCATTGATAATCTGTATTTCGGTCTTGCTACTTTCATCTGTAACCATCGATAATGTTACATCCGTATCTGTAACATTGATATCAATGTAAACCTGTAGTCCTGTAGATAAATCAATTGGTGTCAGATTAAAAGGAATTTTTGAATTTATAATGTTATTAAATCGTTCCTTTGATTCCGTCCAATATTCTTGTTGCTGTTCAAAGTTGGGAAATTTGAAGAATATTTTTTTCGGATTTATATTGCTAATGGTTTGATTTGATTTAAATATCCCGGTTGGTTTTGGCCAGAGCGTTGCTACGTCATAGCATCGGAGCGCACATGATGCTTTCCCCAGTAGAAAGAATCTTGGACCTTCGATTTTTGTTTTCAAGCACTGTTGATTAATGCACTGATAGGCCCAATATGGTCGACTGTAAATACATAAAATATAATAACTTAAAAACTTCAAATATTTTGAAATCTTATCTACGTATTCAGACATACATATACTATTACTAAGTGCCTGTAGTGATTTAATTATTCTGTTTTCATATTTAAGTACTTATGTATATATATGTAAATAACGAAATAGAATAACCTTAAATTACCTTTCAGTTTTCACAACTGCAACGCTCGCTTCAATAACATCATTTTTATCCGATATTACTACCACTAAAACTAGCACAATACCAGCTGATATCACAATTGCAGATGTTGTACACACGATTTTTTCGATTGTCCATCTCATTTTAAAAAATTCCTTAAAAGTCGTACAATCCTGCTGTCTATAACAATTCGATGTGACTAAGTAACTGATTATTACAGTTAGATTTATTTTGGTTTATCAATTTAAAAGACTTAATTAAATTCTGATTAGTTAATAAATTATTCTATTGTAGGTAATGTTTAGAATTGAAAACCAATAACAATAAGATAATTAGAGGACGGTTGTTATCTGACAGTGATGTTGTTGCCCACAGTATACTGTATTCTATTGTATGCACGCTGATAAGATTTGTATATTTAATCTTGACGAATTCCTTTCGAGTATTGTAAGCAGTATCAGTAGTATTATTCACATTTAGGCGCAACAGTTAGAATTACATCGTAAGATAAAATATAAGTACATACGAGTATATAGTATCAGCATTTTTCAAGTTTACATTTTATAATTTACTCAATAACACAAAAAATATATAAAAGCCGTATATAAGCACCTTTATATGTTTATGTTCAAATTTTCTGTTACCAGCTGAATTGGTAATACGGGAGTTTGTTTAAATTTAAAGGATTTTACAAGCTAAATAATATTCCACAATTTAAAAATGTTAAATTGGTTTGAATTTCAGAAAAATCTAAGACAACTGACTTTAAGAAAATTCTAGTACGCGAATGAGTTTCATAGTAAGATTAATCCTTTCACTCCGCTCTCTTATCCAATGAAGTAAACAAATGTTATTTGTTGTAGATGTAGTTTGTAACTGTTAATAGAGCTTACCTATAACTTTCTCAGTGCAAAAATTGGTGGGGCTATAGGTTTTCTCTGATGTCATGTATGAGGGTCATAATTACTCATAGGCTGTGAATTTTGATCGTGCATTTTTGTTTATAATCCCATTTATGTATGGTATTTCCATCTCTTTTTCGACATAATTGGGTCCATTATGAACATGGTGGTTGTCTGATTATTTTACAATAATGACATATTTTCATCTCGGGTAATCACTTAATCACTAAAAAATAGTTATCGCAGTACTAGTTACGGCCGATTCTAATTGTTATCCTTTTTACTAAATGAAGTCGCAAAATCCAAACCACGTCCTGCTCAATTTTAAATATTTCAGGAAATTGTCCTTGGTACATAATTAGATCATACCATTATACATTTTATCTGCCTTTAAAGGGTATATAATTAGGTCATCGACACACAGGTTCTTCTTTAATAGAAATTCTATAGAGACCCGTTCCGTATACCTAATTTATTACTATACCGGGATTGGAAGGCGACTTTATGTCTCTATTATTTTACGAATGAATTTGCACACTGTATTGCCCAACCAATAAGATTAACTTTACACATTAACGCCACATATCGCAACGTAAAATACGGTCAACTGACTCCAGTATAGGAATGTCATGAGCGACACATTGATGATTCGTCAATGATAGGCGTGCATGACCCGTAAATAGAATTTTATCAAAAAGTGGGACCTGACTAAAAAGATTAATATGTGACTCGACATATGTGATAATACTAAGACAGGGAATGCTAGAATCAAGCATGACATGTCGGAGGTGACTAGTTAAGAGTACGTTTCTTATATACAAATAACAGACACTTATGTACTTATCCAATAAATTCATTTTGTTTTTTAATATACAAGTTAACACCACCAGTAATGCTGCATAAGCACAACGTGCACATATAACATCAACGATCATATGTCATCAGCACAACGAATATGCTGCATAAGCACAACGTGCATAGATAACATCAACGATAATATGTCATCAGCACAACGTGACTATCAAGACACGCGAAGAGCAAATATGCTGACTTGTGGTAAAACATATTGTAATTTAAGACTCCTTTCCAAGAATGAGAATTTTTATATTATTATTTTTGCAAATTAAGTATAATTTTTTAGATATAAAATCATGTAATTGTTAGAATAAGTTAGTTTTTAGTTTGGATTCAAGAAATAAAGTTGTTTTTTTATTCGAATTCCTTACGGACTCGTTAATTGGCGCCGAAACAGTCGAACCATTGGGAAAAGTACTAAGTGCAAGTTATAGCAAATATTATACTATAACTTCATTAAAATTGTAGCAAATTCTATACTACAATTAGTATAACAGTGCAGTGATCGCAAAACGTACCGCAGTAAGCCGTTTGTGAAAGTTAAAGCATACAGCTAAAAAGGAAATCTACGTTCCATCCATAACGCACGCCTGATTGGTATCTTCTAGTGCACACAGTCCCGGAGTGCACCCTCATCTCTACATGAAGATTGAAGTAATTTTCCTGTATAAGTACACAAATCTAGTGGAAATTTAACACAAATCTAGTGGAAATTTTATAAATCTAGTGGAAATTTAATACACAAATCTAGTGGAAATTTAACACAAATCTAGTGGAAATTTTATAAATCTAGTGGAAATTTAATACACAAATCTAGTGGAAATTTAACACAAATCTAGTGGAAATTTAATACACAAATCTAGTGAAAACTAAAACACACAAATCTAGTGTATAAAATACACAAGTCAAGTGTAAAAGTAAAATAATACCACAGTGAAACAACGCAAATTACAAATTACAATGGCAGATTTGGACATAATAAAAAGAACACTACAAGAGATCACTGGAGCTCTAAATGCCCAGATTGAACTAACGAAGAGAATAGAAAAAAGATTGGATAAATTGGAAAATCCCGTGATTTTAACAACAGCCCCTACAACGCTAGTCGCTCCAAAAGATGAAGAAGACTTAAAACAAATAAGCCGCTTGCCCGACGCCGTTAAAGAACTACAAACATTCGACGGAAATCCCACCCAATATTTATCATGGGTACACAGCGTTGAAAACATATTAAGAGACTACGAAATATTACGAAATAAACCAATATACAGGGCGATACTCCAACATATCCGCCAAAAAATTCGGGGAAATGCCGACTCTGCACTGATCTCCTATAATATTTTCAACGAAGAATGGGCATCAATAAAAAAATGTCTGTCACTACATTACGCCGATAAACGTGACCTTCGCACACTGGAACATCAGCTAAGTACGTTGTCACAACGACATATGACAGTAGACGAATTCTATGCCAATGTCAACCACCAGTTCTCCTTGATAGTCAACAAAATCCAGACAGAGGATTACACATTGGAAACAATTAATGTTTTGGTAGAAACGTATCGTAATCGCGCATTGGACGTGTTCATCCGTGGAGTAAATGTAGACCTGGCCAAAATGCTGATCATTCAGAAACCAGCTACATTACCCGAGGCATATGCATCCTGCCTAGAAATCCAAAACCTGAATTTCCGGAACATGGCCATTCACAAGAGAAACATCAACAATGTTGTAACTGCTCCGATAAACCAAATTTCGTATACTCATGCACTACCTAAAAACAACAACGCATTATCAATGCAGAGAAGAAACTTGGCATATAACATCCAACATCAAAACTACAATAGTCCTTTTGGTAATCAAAACCCAAGCAACCTCTAACCACCAAAGCCGAACTACCCGAAGCCCCCAACACCGATGGAAATTGACCCATCAATACAAACACGACAGGTGAACTACATCAATCGCCCTACTCCTCAAAATAATATGATGACAAAAAGAGAACATTCTCATATCCATGAACAAAGGAAACAACAAAGAATTAACCATTTGGAGACTCAGCTGGAAGAGGACTACTATAACCAACTAGCTTATGACAACACGGAAAACGAAATATCCAGTGATGAACAAGAAATAGAAGATAACTCCGAGGTAAATTTTATGACGGAAGCCTCTCTAGCGTACCATACCTAGAGTACCGGCTTAAAGACGGAAACACACTCAAATTCCTCATAGACACAGGAGCCAACAAGAACTTCGTAAAACCAGAATTAGCCGTTAATGCAAAACCAACCGAGAATCAATTCCAAATCAGATCAGCAGGAGGTGACATCAAAATCAGTCACAAAATTAGTGGACAATTTTTTAAAAGCATTGGCATCGATAACACCATCGATTTCTTCATCCTGCCAGGATTGAATTCATTCGACGGTATCATAGGAGATGACACTTTAAAGGAATTAGGAGCACTTATTGATCGAAAACACAATGAATTGATCATCACGCCCAACATACACATTCCATTAAAAGAAAAACCATCGTGCCAAGTAAACAATATAGAAATTCGGGATGGTCATCTTTCACCCAACACAAAAAAAATATTACACACAGTCATGTCGAAATTCACAACGCTCTTTGGACCCGTTAATAACATCAAAACCATCGATACTGAAGTATTCGCTGAAATCAAAACCACCAGTGAAGAACCGATTTATACCAAATCTTATCCATATCCATACAATATGAGACAAGAGGTGGACAGATACAACGATTCAATACACTCGGTTACCCAACAAAAACCAAACGACATCTTTTCTGGAAGAATTCGGAGAACCAACTACCAAAATCTGGTAGATTTCAAACCAAAAATTCACGAGTATCTGATTGAGAGATTACGTAAAAACCAAGACGCCACCATTACAAGAGAAAATAATAAGAGAGTCGATCCAAAGACCTACGAATCAGGCGATACCATCTATACGGCAGTGAAACAAATCAAATGGAAAGATAAGCTGAAATTGCGACAAGAAACAGTGGCACAAGATAATAATGTCACTATAGCAACTACTTCTGGAAGGCGCATTCATAAAGCCCAAATCAAAAACCTACCACAATAACTTCCCATTATTATCACAACGCTTACTACAACCTTTCCCTCTCAACCAATTCCACAACCAACAAATCATTGAAATCCTAAACGATCATACCATATTCCTAAGCAACTTCAACGGAAATATTTCGTATAACAAGACTAGACTCGCTCATAGAAGGGAATTGCTGGTTTTCTCAAAGCCATCTGTCCAAGAGGAACTTCCCACTCATCAACCTGGAATTCAACCCATCCAGTTAAACTTCTGATCCACGGGACGTGGATTTTTAAGAAGGGAGGAGTTAACACCACCAGTAATGCTGCATAAGCACAACGTGCACATATAACATCAACGATCATATGTCATCAGCACAACGAATATGCTGCATAAGCACAACGTGCATAGATAACATCAACGATAATATGTCATCAGCACAACGTGACTATCAAGACACGCGAAGAGCAAATATGCTGACTTGTGGTAAAACATATTGTAATTTAAGACTCCTTTCCAAGAATGAGAATTTTTATATTATTATTTTTGCAAATTAAGTATAATTTTTTAGATATAAAATCATGTAATTTTTAGAATAAGTTAGTTTTTAGTTTGGATTCAAGAAATAAAGTTGTTTTTTTATTCGAATTCCTTACGGACTCGTTAATTTACATATTAGCTACATTTCTGTAATATACTATTGAATAAATAATACTTCGGAAAATATTGGTAAACCACGCTTTCCTTTTTCTCTTCGCCAATTGCAGTCAAACAACAAATTCTCGGAGAAAAGATGTTTCATAATTCGGCCATAATCTTATTCTTTCCCATGAATTTGTTTTACATAGTACGACTATAAAAAAAATCAAAATAGAAATAATTATAATTAGAGAATATTCGTCACTTGCTGGTATTTTCTTACAAATTTGTCTTCACATCTGTGAGTTTCATTTCCAGATCCTCCAATGCATCTACTGTTGATAATGGTAAGGGTATTCCTAAATCAATATTTTGTTTTGATTTGATTGTATGTAGTTTCAATTCTTGTCGTATCATATTTATTTGTGAAATTTGCTTCATTAAAAAATTTTGTAAAACGGCTAAAACGAAAAAATGTGAATATTTATTAAAATTTGGGGGCCTAGCTGTTTCATAGTTCATACCGTAATAAATAAATAAATTGAAATGACTTACCAGAATAATGTTGGTTTTCGGCGTTATTGAAGTCCGGTTCAGGGCTCGCATTAATTAATTTTCTTTTAAATTATTGGTTGGAATTTTGGTAAATTAAATGTTGCTGTATTTAAAGAAAACGGTTTAGCAGTTCGAGGGAATTAATTTAATCCGATTTATTTTATTGGGAGGTACTACTTCAGTTGTCATTACTAATGGCCTTTTAAATGGTGGGGCGATCTGTGATGTGGTTTATATTACTGAAGAAATTGAACCTGAAGATATAATTTAAAATTATTTTAACATTATCTCATTTAAAGCTTCAAATATTACAAAAATTTTACTTAAGAAAAATATATTGATTGGTATTGTCAGCAAAAGCTGCATCTTCGCTCAATGTTGTCATAACTGAATAATCTTTATCTGTCATATTTATACGATGCTGGCTCCTAGTATAAATGTTACATACATATATGTACTATTAAATTAATTTTGCAAATGCAATAACCAATAATCCATTGTTTTTGCATTGAACATTCCGTATTTTTTAGCTTTTGATAAAAAGTACTTTTTGAAAATCCTTTAATTTTATGCATCTTGCATTTAGTATAAAAAAATAAAATAAAAAGTATAGTACCTTACGTTTTCTCTTAAAAAAAATATTAATTTGTACTATTTGTCACTTTCAAATTTTATAACTATATTTTCTACTTTATTAAACATTTAAAATAATCCAAACATTTAATCACAAACTTAATTTAAAATCGTTTTATATAAATTTAATTATTATATACACGAGAAAAAAACGTGGTTAAAAAATAAAAAGCTAGAGGATGAACAGGAAAAGCGATATAAATGTATATATGTATGTATATAAGTATATTTTATTCTTTATTTCTTCTGCCCAGAACGTTTTTGTACTTATATATGCGTTAACATTGTTTCACTTTCATCACCCGATGAAAAAATATCAAAATCTAAGTCACCAGCATCAGTTCAACTTCAGAAAACTATAAATATGTAGATTTATTAAAAAATATCTGTTTAATAAAATAAAATAATAAAATAAAATTGAAAATTGCACAAAATTATTTAAGAAATAAATATGAGATAATAATAATAAACAGTGCTTAAAGGCCGTTATACTGGCCTTATTGTGTTAACAATTTGGCTCCAACGGTTTAGATCCTGAGCTTGGTTTTCATTCTGTTCTTAGACTCGTTTTCTACGTCGTCGCCTGCAACGACCTTAGCGCCTACAATATGGTGACCCTCCTTTCAGAGATCGTTGTACAATTCATTCCGGACTAGCACGCAGAATGTGGCCGAGCCAGCGTAGTCGCTGAGATCTTATTTCATGTACAATATTGGGGATCTTCATCATACACTTGATTCTTCTCTCAAATGTAAGTAGCAATTTCTCGTACTCATCCGTCAGCGCCCAACTTTCATATTCAAAAATAACAACGAGCCTGATCAACGCTTTGTAAAGCATCAGCTTCACGGCACTTGATAGGTGCTTAGATTTTAGCAGTGGCCTTAACTGCTATCTGCCAGCCGCCCTTTAATATCCTCACCCACACTGTTATCCTGAGTGATAAGAAGGGACACATTTTTGAACCTCCTCACTCCCTCAAACATGTCAGGTAGCCTAAGATCTGGTGTGTCATTGTCCTTATAACCAGAGATCATGTATTTAGTTTTGGATTCATTGATCTGGAGTTTAACTGAAGCTAAAATTTCTACAAGCGAGTCAAGTATTGACTTCACTCCGTTGCTATTCAATCCAATCAGGCATATGTCATCTACATATATGCAAGCACCTGATTGGCCTGGCGATATAAGATGTTGCGCTGAGATGTTTCCGGTTTACTAAAGATGTACTCCAACATGGGATTAAAGAGTATAGGGGACAGAGCATCTCCCTCCCGAACACCCGAGTTAACTGCAAAAATTCTCGATATACTGTTCTCAACTTTAACACAGTATTGAGACTGCGTCACTGTCGTTCTACACAATCATACCAATTTTGTTCTACACAATCATACCAATTCGAGTACGGGCCGAGTACTGCGTCGATGTTGACCTAGAGGTTTCCATTACATAAATCTAAAATACACATAGGAACACGTGTATTTCTAAAATACACATAGGAACACGTGTATTTTAGATTGAAATTACAGTAAATCTTACCACAATTTATAATTACAATATAAATGACGTAAATAATCATTATTTTTGAATATAAACATAAAAAAATAAAATTATAAATTAAATACTGTGTGACATAAACAGGCCGATGCCACTCACAACTCACATGAAGAGTAAAAACGAACTTAAGCCTACTTTCCATTACGAAAAATTTTTCCACCCAAAAACCGCCAAAATACTCTTAGTTACGCTCCTTAAACATGAGAAAAATCCTTATGATGTCAGCATAAACTTGTAAGTGTGCGCGTAATCAAAATAGACTAATAATCCCGTTGAAAATAATACCGGTAATTTTTTTCCAAAAATTTGATTTTGAAATCAACATTCTTCAATTCATCAGGTAGTTTAGATTCAGATGCATAAGCGTACACAAATTTTAATTCTCTAAATTCATAGACTAATGCACGTTATATATTAAATCGGTTCAATATAAACCAGGAGTTATTTAGGCCACGTGATAAACTGAGATACTGAGAATTATACATGCATAATCTATATTCTCTCGTTTTCGATGAATTGTTTTGTGTGTATTGCCGTAGAACCGTACATTGTACATATGTTTTTTTCCATCGTTCGATCTATCCGATTCCTCGTAGTTTTCTATAATGATTGATTACTTGATCTTCTTTGCCCCAACGCCACCAGTTGATCATTATTTTCATTAAAACGTTAATGTGGAAGTGGTGGAAAAGAGTATTATACATATATTCATTATATTGTAAGCACCCGAAGTTGATGTTCGACACCAATGTGCTGCAGAAGATAAATGATTGTTATGAGCAAAAAATAATTACATCTGTAAATAAGAATTCACGATGACTCAACACATTTTATACACTCATTCGATAACGCAATTCATAATGCGACTATGACAATTATTGTTTTGGTATACCAGTACAAGGTCAACTAAAATTACATGTCTGGCGATTACTATAAACAATTTTTAAATAATCCAATTTGAATGTACATATACAGTTTATAAACTGTCACCATGTATTCATATTTTGTTAGAATACAGCTAAACTATTGCGTGAGTGTGCGCGGTTTTATCTGATCATTACGATCGTTAGATCGTACATTATAGAAAAATAACCGATGTACAGTTAATTAAATTATCGTCAATTTCGACTCATTGCCGCAACGCATTTAGTGTAGTTTAAAATGCAGAGCGTGTATATTAGTTTAATATTTAGTTATTATTTATATAAAACACTCTAATATGAAGTGGTGCGCGATTTTCTTACTTGCTTCGGCCATCTGCATAAGCAATGTAAATTCTGGTAAAATATTGGCCATTCTACCAACACCGTCGAAATCCCATTGGATTTTGGCACAGAATTTACTACAGGAGTTAATAAGATCCGGACATGAAATTACCGTTATTTCACCGTTCCCGCTGAAATCACCGCCAAAAAATTATCGTGACATTGAAACGCCCGAAATTAAAGAAATTATGGAAGACGTGATACGAAATTTATTAGATGATCTGGATGTAGGTCCGTTCACGAAACTACAAAATTTTATGAAATTTGGATTTATGATGACAAATTTTACGTTAACTCATCCGAATGTGAAAAAGTTGATGGCCAATCCAAATGAAAAATTTGATTTGATATTTTTGGAAGTGTTTTTGACCGAATCTATGTTAGGTTTTGGGCAATTTTATAATGCACCAATTGTGGCTATGTCTACGATTGGAGCAACTACATCGGTAAACAATTTGCTGGGCTCGCCTAGACCACTATCGTATGTTCCAAATATGTTTATGGGATTAACGGATAACATGTCATATAAGGATCGTTTAGTAAATGCGGTTGTTTCATCATTTGAGGTTATCCTGACTCATGTTACAATGTCACGTCAGGTAATTATATATACTATAGTTCAGTTAGCTAATTCAAACTACATTATACGAATATAATATGTATACCAATATTGCAGCGTCATCTCTACGAGCAAATATTCCCAGATCCAAAACCAAATTTCAACGAAGTTTTAAAAAATAGCGTATCAGTGGCATTACTTAATAGCCATTTCAGTCTAAGTGTACTACAACCATATCTACCCAATACGATTGAAGTTGGCGGCATGCATGTGAATACAAAACCAAACCCACTACCCAAAGAATTAGAAGAATTTATAGAATCGGCCGCACATGGTGTCATCTACTTTTCGATGGGATCAAATTTAGTACCGTCTACAATTCCAAATGCCTTACTGGGTCAGGTATTCAATGCGCTGTCGAAAACGAAGCAAAAAATCCTCTGGAAATGGGATGAACCAGATTTTTTCATGAAAAATGATAATATTTTGATACAGAAATGGTTTCCACAGGATGACATATTGGCACACCCAAACGTGAAATTATTTATTACGCATGGTGGCTTATTAAGTTGTACCGAAGCGATTTATCATAGTGTACCGGTAATTGGTATTCCAATATTTGGTGATCAACACATGAACATGGCACGGATTGTGGCGAGTGGTTTGGGCGTTCGAGTAGATTATAAAAATTTAACTGAAGCATCACTAACGTGGGCCTTAAATGAAGTGTTGACAAACAAAAAGTATGTATTATCTGCCTTAAAATACCCATTTATATAGATAGTTAATCAATTTACTATTTGGCTTATTAGGTATGCGGACAAAGTAAAACTTACGTCAGAGATATTCCGTGACCGACCAACAGCTGCATTAGAAACAGCCAAATTTTGGATCGAATATGTGATGCGGCACCGAGGTGCGCCTCATCTTCATTCATCATCGCAAGCTCTTTCGTTTATTGAATATCACATGATCGACGTTTGGTTCACAATAGTGGCTGCAGTTTTTCTATTCCTCTGGCTTGATTACATTATTATCAAGTTTATAGCAAGAAAAGTGTTTTTTAAATCAAAAGTAGTTGATAAGAAGAAAAAAAATAAATAGGAATATATTTGTGTTATCACTGTGTTTAATAAATAAACTGAGGATTTGTTTATCTATATGTACCTAGTTGTTTTGTAATTTAAAACATATATTTTATTAAGGTATTTGTTAGTACCCATATGCTGTAAAATTTGATGCTTCAGGTGAGGTGATGCTAAAAATACTGGTACTTGAAAATGTTGGTTCACGTCAAAAGAAACTCTTGGCTGACAAATTTTACAAATTTTGACGAATAATTGTTAGATAATCCAAATACATATGTGTTAGTTGTTTATGGAATGATAATCGCCGATGTATAGAGCTAATTAAATTTACGCCAATTGTGAATCAATGCCAAATATAGTGAAATTTAAAGCGCAATGAGCGAAGTGTACTATTTAATATCTAATTTAGTTTAATTGCGTAAAAAATATAAAATGAAGTGCCTCGCGATTTTCGTACTCATGGGATAAACAGATAAATTATCATATAGATATCATCGTTTAGTGAATGCGGTTATTTCTTCGTTTGTGGTTGGTCCGACTCATGCTATGATGTAAGATCAGGTATTTATATAGTTCAGTAAACTGGTTCAAATGATATTATGTATATGTAACTATATATCTTCAAATATTGCAGCGTCTTCTCTATCAGGTAATGTTATGGTTTGGTTTGTTAGATATGCGGACAAAGTAAAACTGACGTTAGAGATACTCCGCTACAGACCAACCACCGCACTATAAATCGCCAAATTTTGGGTCGAATATGTGATGCATCACCGAGGTGCACCTCATCCTCATTCATCATCGCAAGATCTATCGTTTATTGAATATCACATGATCGATGTTTGGTTTACTATAGCGGCTGTAGTTTTTATAGCAAGAAAAGTGTATGCTAGAGATAACGTTTATGCATATATGCAGTAGATTGTAGAATAAGTATAGATGCAAACCGCATTAATGGGTTTTCTAGTTATGTTACTTTGAATTTCATGTTTGCCTGCCAGTTCTCGTACCACCGACAATTCGCCACTTATGATAAGGGATCAACAGAACAAATATAAACATTAGTCCCTTACAAGTTACAACTCAACAACTATCATCAACAGTAGCACCTACTTAATACTTATATCGCACAGAATTCTTTTAACAATTCTACACCCGTTCTAGGTTTTTAAATTCGTACAATTTATAGAGTATGAATTTTGAAATATTTTGACCTTACCCATAAATTTGATATTTAATATTCCGCAATCAAAATTATTCATTTTATTTCATTAGTATCGGCGTATTTGCTTATCATTAATCGCTTAGAAAATTACAGTCACATGCTAGTTCATCGCGCCATTAAAAAAATGTTACTGCGATAACCGCGCACATTTGATGACAAATTTTCGGGGAAATCCATATGTATGTATGCCAACCATTTATCTCAGTTTAGCGCAATTTCCGAACAAACAAAATAAAAATCGCGAAACAAAATAAACAAAGAACGTAAACAATGTTACACAGTATACATACTAAAATTATCGCGAAGTTTATTTCGCGAAACGCGAATTTTATTTTTATTTTGTTTTATATTTTGTAACCTTCATGCATGACTCAGTATAGTTTAGGCAACCTATAATCAGTGTTCATGCATATGTAAGATGCAAGTAAAATTCATAGTGGTTTTGTGCGCGTTTCAATTAATTTCTATCGAAAATGTCAAATCTGCGAGTATTTTAGCGGTGCTACCGAGTCCTGCCAAATCACATTGGATTTTAGCACATAATTTACTACTTGCATTAATCAATTCCGGACATGATGTGACCATAATATCCCCACATCCATTAAAAACGCCACGTCCGAATTATACTGATGTACCAGTGCCGGAGATTGTGCAACGGTATGAAGTAGAAAAAGATGCTCTCTATAATATTGTGGAGGGAAGTGTGTTCGCCAAAATTGAACGGCTATTTTATGCGGGCTATGAAATTACCAATTTTACGTTAAAACATCCGAATGTGGAACGATTGTTGAAATCTGATAAGAAATTTGATTTGATATTCATGGAGATATTTGTGAATGAAGCTCTACTCGGATTGGGCCAGTATTATAAGGCCCCGATTGTACTTATGTCAACAGTTGGTCCCACGATATGGATTAATAGCATTCTTGGCTCGCCACAACCGTTATCGTATATGCCGAATTTATTTTTAGATTACACCGATCAGATGAGCTACAAGCAGAGATTTCATAATGCGATCGTATCGATCGCTGAATTTTACTATATGAACACGTTTTATATGGATTTACAGGTTAGGCTATTCGAACAAAATAATTTATAATGATATTCGTTCTTTTATAGAGGAGCCTTTACAATGAAGTGTTTCCAGACCCAAAACCAGATTTCGAATATGTCCGATTCAATAGTGTTTCACTGGGACTAGTGAACAGTGATTTCAGTTTAACATTTCCGACACCGAAATTGCCGAACACCATCGAAACTGGTGGTATGCATATAAATTATAAACGTAAACCAGCGATATTCAAGAGTTTATCGAATCGGCTGATCACGGTGTCATCTATTTCTCGATGGGATCGTATCTTTCTCCATCGGGTATGCCCGAATATTTGTTGGAACAAATATTTGGCGCACTGTTGAAAATGAAACAAAAAATATTATGGAAATGGGATGAGTCTGAGTTTTTAGTTAAAAGTGATCGAATTTTGATTCGAAAATGGTTTCCGCAAAATGATATTATGGCGCATCCTAATACCCGACTATTTATTACGCATGGCGGTTTATTAGGATGCACCGAGGCAGTGTTTCATGGTGTACCGGTGATCGGTATACCAATATTTGGTGATCAATCGTTGAATATGGCTCGAATGGTGAACAATGGAGTTGGTTTACGCGTTGATTTTAAAAATTTAACTGAAGCATCAGTTTCATGGGCGGTGAATGAAATTATTAACAATGACAAGTAAGTTCGTATAAACGTAACTTATATATATTAAAATATTATATGTTTTGTTAATTTTGATTTTTTAGATATACAATTAAAATGAAGGAACTGTCCAAACGATTCCGTGATCAACCGCAAACTCCACTAGAGACAGCCAAATTTTGGGTGGAATATGTCCTCAGAAATAAAGGTGCCCCGTATTTGCATTCGCTAGCACAAGATTTATCTTTCATTCAATATCATATGCTGGACGTATGGGTCATTTTGTTGGGAGGAGTTTTAGCGGCATTGCTTGTACTTATTTTCATCATAAAATTACTCTATAACTTGTTGATACGAATTTTTAGAAGAAATGATAAATCAAAAGACGAATAAAGTTGAAATGCTGAAATGGTAATCTTTTGATATTTTGAAAACTCCATACAACAACGTTTAAAACCAAGAAAGCACAACGAATTTAAAATTAGTTAAAACTATGATATCCTGTCAAATTTTATAAAATTATCCCAGTCATTCTTTCTAATAAGCACATTGTCAGATTCGAAAGATGCGAATCAACGACACTATACAAAATCGTGATTCTGACATTCTAAAATTTCGTAATTTTTTAATAAATTCTAAAATCAAACCTTAAGCACTTGTTAATTTTGGGTGAATCCTGGAATCTGAATAATTCAAATGGAAATAAATTCTGAAATCTTAAGAATTTTAAATTTTAGGGCCCAATATATTTCTTCAGAACTTCAAAAAAATAACCTTAAATTTGCATCGCCTGTGGGAGTTTAACAGTTTGTTGAATCAGTCAATGTTGTATTTGCACAGCCGACCATAATTCACAATATTGCTTATCAAGAATGATGATTCATCTGTAAATATGTAACAGGTTGTTAAAATCACCACGTAAATACAACTTAGTCCTGTAGCGTCTTTAAAGCATATGTCCAGCTAACAAGAAAGTTTTGAAAACCATAGGTCGATGAGTGATTTGGAGTTCGTTAAATAGATAAATTGTGTAAAGCAGCATAGAAAATATAACTCGAGGTTTTAACTTTCTTTTTTAGCACTGCTCTTTGTAAATTTTGGAAGTCTTGAATATTTCATCATAGGACAGCCCTATTTATGCATTATACTATACTAGCTTCAGTCCTCCCTTTTATGTTCAGATACTTGATCTTATTCAAAATCGGTAGTCTTCAGAAATGTGGGTGTGGATGTTCTCCTTTTCGTACGGTATTTCCGTTCAGTACAACCCCTGATTAAGGTTTGAAAATACTGCAGACAAGCAGAAGTCAATCTTCAGAGATCACCATAAATTCTATTACGTTGCTCTTACTTGTCTTTTTGATAGTATCTTCTTCGCTACCCGTCCTAATTTTCAAAAAAGAAACTTTTTCAAAAAATGTATGTCAAATCTAACGGCCACGAATAAAACAGTTCCAAAATTCGGTCACTACAGCAATTATACACAATAAATTTTGGCCACATACTGAAATCTCTAAGTTCTCTAATATTTTTGGCAGCAGAAATGAACGTACAAATCGCGACTTTATTATAAACTTTAATTTATTTTAAAATAATTAAGTAATTTATAATAATTAAAATAATATTTTATTTTTTCGTTGGCGTTTCTGTCGATGGCGGTTGTTTCGGTAACGGTTTGGCGGGATCCGCCTTAGCTGCAGTCTTAGACTTTATTTTTTCAAGCTGCTCTGAAATGTTCTTCTGCAGGATGGCTCCATACTGCTTGGTGTATGCCATGGATAAATTCAATGCCATTTTGATTTTTTCTTTTGCAAAATCATATTCATTCGAATTCCGAATCAGCTGAATGATTTCAATGCCCTTCTTACCCAGGTCCATCAAAAGTGTATACTGTTTATTAGATTTGTCTGCACGATTTTGGCTATCGCCTTGTTCGTGTTGGGGTTGACAACTTGGTTCAGGTGGACAACTTGGTTCAGGTGGACAACATGGGTCAGGTGGACAACTTGGTTCAGATGGACAGCATGGCGATCGTGGTAAACAACATGGCGGCGGCGATGATGGTTTACAACAATTATCTCTACTATCGGATGAATTATTTAAACGGTAGTGCGTATTCAGGTATCTACCGTTAATTAAATTAACATTTCTTGTTGTATAAATACTTTTAATAATTATAACTGGTTTCCATAAGGAAATCATCTTGCACTTTTTAAAATTTTTAATTAAATATCCGAAATGCTTCGTTAGAAACAAATAAAGCCAAACGTCATAGTGAAAATAATTTAGACGAACTACTTAGATTGATGCAAAAAAATGTATATTATGTAAAAAAAACATAGTAAATTGTAAACTACTTTGAGTAGAAAACATACATTTGTTTTTAATAACTTTATTATTAGTTTTGATTAATTATTAATAATTTTATATAACAAACAGGTCATGTGAACATTTTTGAATTAATGTTAATTTAAATTTATTGAACTATGCGTATTTTGTATAAAATTTATTTATTTATAAATATATTTCTTAAATATTTTTACAAAACAAGAAGCGAGAAAATCAAATGATATTTATTTATATAAAAATACAACAATTGTTATTGTACTTAATGCAACATTAATTTCTTTAAAATATAATGTCATCTTTCTTTTTATGTTTGATACCATTCAAATTAATTAACTAAATTAATTTCAATGAAGCAATCGGTTTAAGTTTAGTGCTGGGCTTATTTTCAGTCTTAATTATTAATTATTTTTGTGCGGTATTTTGTTCTTTATAAAAATAAATTTATTTTTTGGTTTAATTAAATTCGATTAGGTTTCGTTTAGCAGATTGCTGTTTAATTAATTAATGTTAATACTTTGCGTATTATGTACTATGATATTATGTAAGAAATAAATTTTCAACAATAAGAAATCATATTTTTATTCAAACATGTATTAATTTAATCTGTTGGTCCAAATTACTAGAACAGTCAGTTAATTAAAACAAAAATAATGGGAATTAGTTGTAGTATAATCTAGTTGAGCAACAATTTATGATTGATAACCTCTTAAGATCACTCTTAAATAAACAAAAATATTAATGAAATTCGAAGAATAACCGGGATTTTGAAACTGGAAAGCCATATTTTTTTTAGAAACATGTTCAGCTAAAAATTACAAATGGGAAATTGAATGAATGAAGAATTAATTATACAAAGCATAAAGAAAGTACAGCAGTCATTAATCCACATTGACTATTTTGATTTTCATCATGATATCTGTATATATGTATGTGTACCACCTGTTGTTATGCATTTTGTATTTTGGATTTCATTGTAGAAATGCAAGTTTTTTTAAGACCGGACCCAGGTTTCAAATTTATCTAGAATGAAATTGTATATTCCCAAAAGGATAAGTGAAATCCTATGAAATTTTCGATAAAATTTAGCAGGCACTGAAAATACGATGGACATCTAACCTTCTAACACCTAACTATCAATCATGAAATGTCATGGATAGTAAACTCAATAGACACGATCAAACATGATAAATCAAAACGTATGTTTAAGATCCATGATTAGAGTAAAAGTTAAAACAAATGGGCAACAAGATTTGTTAAGTACGAGGCTCCACGAATGGCCTCAAGCAAGCTTCTCTAAAATGGAATAATATATTTATCACATTTCGACTAGAACCACATCGGTATAAGTTCGTTATCTCATGGAATAATTTTGTAGGTTAGGTTAGGTTAGGTAAGGGTGGCTGTCCTAAAGGACTAGCATAGACACAAAATTGGTCCGTAGCTGTACCACATTCGAGTTTCCTCCTCTTCACTCGCTAAACCATCCTGAGCTTACCAAGAAGCGTTTAAAGTCCCGGATCTCGATTTTACTAAGATCCGAGAGGTCGTTCAAGGGGGAAGTTCCCATAAATTTTGTTCTGCTGTACGCTAGACTAGGGCAGGTGCAGAGCAGATGGAGCACATTTTCCTCCTCCTCCTCATCACCACAGCTGCGGCAGAAATCGTGGGCTGGGACACCCAGTCTGCTCGCATGTATCCCAATGAGACAATGTCCCGTTATAGCTCCCACGACCATACCAATATGTTGCCGTCGAAGCGATATCAGTTGGCCTGATCTGGACCGGTCAAGTCCAGGCCAGATCTGCCTGGTTGTTACACACGAACTGGCTTTAGACCATCTGACGTTCGTTTCTTTTATGGCTTCTTCTTGAAGCAGCAGTTTACATGAAGCAAGCGGTATCTGTATATCCCGCCTGCTTTGGATTATTAGGCGTGCTGTACCCTTGCGGGCCAACTCATCTGCCATTTCATTCCCTGCGATATTGAAATGCCCTGGCACCCACGTCAAGCGGATGTTGAACTGATCAGCCATCTCATTTAAAGATGCCAGACAGTTCTGGGCTACCTTCGACGTCAGGGAGTATGATTGTAGCGTTTTAATAGCAGCCAGGCTGTCCGTAAAAATGCGAATATCCCTCGTAGATATTACATTATACTTCAACCAGTCCATGACTTCCATTATCGCGGTCAGTTCAGCTTGAAAAACGCTGCAAAAGTCGGGAAGACGAAAAGAGAGGTTAACCCCTAGTGCCTCACAGAATACCCCGCAGCCAACCCCTCCATCCCTTTTTGAGCCATCCGTGAAGAAGCTTAAGGCCTCATTGTCCATAACCGTTTCGTTCACCCAGTCCTCTCTGGTGGGAAACTCAGTTTGGAATTTAATCTCAACAGATGGCAAAGGGATAGCGTAGTCGGTAGCTTCCGGAATACCCCTGTTGCATAGGATAGATGAGTGCCCTGCATTATTACAGGTCCACATAGATATGGATTTGAGCCGAATGGCTGTGCAAGATGCAAGCTGCTCGGCCGCAATATCCAATGGAGTAAGATGAAAGAGAATCTCCAGAGCTTGAGTAGGTGTGCTCCTGAGAGCCCCACTTATACACAAGCAGGCCGTTCTTTGAACTTTCATCAATAGTTTCAGGTTGGCCATAACTTTTAACGCTGGCCACCAGACGACAACCCCATACAGCAGTATAGGTTTGACCACTGAGACGTAGAGCCAGTGTACTATGTGGGGCTCCATACCCCATCTTTTTCCAATGGCATTTTTGCAGGAGTAGAGCGCTATAGTAGCTTTCTTTACTCTCTCTACGATGTTTGGTTTCCAGCTTAGCTTGCTGTCCAAAAGTAGTCCGAGGTATTTTGCTCTATCCGTAAAGATCAAGCGAGTACCATTTAATGTCGGCGGGTCACACTGTGGAAGTTTGTGCTTCCTGGTAAAGAGGACCAGCTCCGTTTTCTGTGGGTTTGCGTTCAGTCCGCAGCCGCGTGCCCACTCAGAGAGGTAGCCAAGCGCGCACTGCATGCGCTCACTCAGCGTACTAGGATATTTACCGAAGACCGCAATAGCAACGTCATCCGCGTAAGCAACCACCTTGAAGCCTTGCCCTTCCAGGTTTAGTAACAGGTCATTTATGACCAAGTTCCAAAGAAGGGGGGATAGAACCCCACCTTGAGGTGTCCCTCTGCTCACGTATCTGCCGGCGGACGCCCCACCCAGATAAGCTGTCACGATCCTGCTTCTAAGCATATGATCTATCCAGCCCCTGAGTGACACGTCTACCCCCAGACACGCAAGGGCCCGAGTGATTGCCCCCGGTCTGACGTTGCTAAAGGCCCCCTCTATATCCAAGAAGGTCACCATTGAATATTCCTTATATTCAAGTGATTTCTCAATCGGGCCTATAAGGGAGTGGAGAGCTGTTTCCACCGATCGTCCCTTACAGTACGCGTGTTGAGATCCCGACAGCTCGCCCGGCTTTATTGAGCCTCTAATGTAAGCCTCTATTAGCCTTTCCAGTGTTTTCAACAGAAAAGAAGATAAGCTTATGGGCCTAAAGTCTTTGGGATAGCAATGAGAGCTTTTTCCCGCCTTAGGTATAAATATAACTTTTACTTCAGTCCACTTTCTAGGAATGTGACAAAGTTCTAGGCTGCCTTTGAAGATAACTTCCAGCCAGGGTAGGGTTAAGTCAATAGTTCGCTGGATATCCGCTGGGATAATGCCATCAGGTCCTGGCGACTTGTATGGCTTAAAGCTGTTTATTGCCCATAGGATACTCCGCCTTTTTACTATATGACTTACGGAGTCTATACCCCTATTTATCATGGGTCTCTCCGGAGCTAGTACCGAGCACTCTGGAAAATGCGTTTCTAGTAATAGCTCCAGGGATTCCTCACTACATGTAGTCCATGAACCATCCGGTCGTTGTAGATAACTCGGGATGGAAGGACTAGAACATAGTACTTTGCGTAGCCTGGCCGCCTCCGAGGACTCCTGAATATTGCCACAGTAGAGCTTCCAGGCCCTCGTTTTGGCTGCTCTCAGCTCGTACTTATAGGTTTTGAGGACTTGTTTATAACAGTCCCAATAATTTTGTAATTGGGACATGTAAATAAAATCTTCACTTTTAGTAATCATAGTTTCTAGCTGCTTTTATGCATTGAGCAATGTAAAATATGCTTATATTCCGTACGTTAGCCGCCTTTTTGTTTGCCTGTGCATGTTTCAACCCGAAAACTAGTACAAATACTAGAATTTTTTGTTTTGACATGATAATGGTTTAAGATTAAGTGAAATTTATCTTAACTCTTTCTCGCTCCTGAACATTTTAATTATATGAATAAATTTCCAATTCTTATTGATTTAATAAAACTTTGACACCTACACCTAAAACGAGCAGAATAGCTGCTGATAATATCTGTTCGAATGTTACCTCTATTAAAATAATTTGTGTTTTTCCTCGGAGCCATTTGTTTATTGGTGACCTCTTGCTATTAACCCTACTGTGTTTTATGGTAACAATATTGTTAACAACCATAAACAAAATGAAAACAGCTTTTTGTAATTAAAACAAATATTAAAAATAAACATGGTGACCAAGAAAACTACTATACTGCTATAAATGTTAATTCAACCATGTGATTTGAGTATTATGTGCGTTTCAAATCTAGTTTCATAAATAGATCTCTGATTAAATTACATTTCATATTTTAAATGTCTCCTGCATTGGCACGTTTTGTACTTTTACGCCAAATTATAAAAATAAAATAAAAACTTTAATCGATAAGTAAAAAAAGTGATAATTTTTATTATAATATAATATATATATCAATGAAATTTAAATTATAAAATAAAAATTAAAAATAATATTTATAAATATATTACAGTTGATTTTATATAGTTTTCCTATTTTTATTTTATTTGTTACTATCGATTTTATGTATTTATTATTATTATTCATCTATGGTACAGTGGTACACTAAATATATTCAAACAAAATTTGTTTGTACATTATTTCTTTGAACACTGTCAAGAACTGATTTTGAATATGTATGTAGAACAAAGAGAATTTATGTACTAACAGCTACATGTTTTATGAATTTGTTTCGTTGAAATAAAATTTTAAAGTTACAAGAAAAAAAATCGAATTAAAATATATATAATTAATTAATCAACTTAGTGTTTTAAAATAATTTACTTTAGATAATTCTTTTTTTATATATAATAATAACTTACTCATGCAAATTCTTGCAGCCCAGTCAAATCCAAACAAAAACATAAAACATGGCGATTTTGTATTTTGAATATTGTTTTTTACAACCCTGTTTATAGTTGATGAAAATAAATCACTTATTTATAATAAGAAAAAAAAAGTATAATAAGCTAAAAAAATCTTATGGAAAAATTTTTATTTTATAAATAATAATAGGTAATTAATTATAGTATAAAAAATAAATTCATTTGCCTAACATTATAATTATGTGAAAATAGCAACGCCATTTTGATTTACGGTAGGCATTATTTAAATAAATCACGACGAAAATACTTTTTTTTTTGTTTTGTTTTAATTTAATTAACGGCTAATTTGGAATTTGTTTGTTTTATTTTAATTTAAATAGTTTTGTGCATTTTTTTCTTAAAAATATTTTTTTGATTTATATATATATATACATATATGTATGTATGTATATAAAAATTCATTTATTCATTTAATTTGCTCAAAAACAAAATCATTTAAAAATTAATTAATCTAAACGTTTTTTCTTAATTATATATATGTATATATTTATTAAAAAAAAAACAATGTATTAATTTATAATTTAATTTAAAAAAATTACATTTAAACATTTATAGTCAGCACATACATTTAATAAAATTACATTATTTTGTATTTATTTGTTTTTATTTTATTTCATTATAATAAAATATGTTATTTATTTAATTTAATAGTATAAAAAAACAAATATTTATTGTTTTTCCTTAATTGTATATTTAATGATATTTTATTATTAAATTTTTTTTATGCTCTTTTATTATGATGTAGTATTAATTGTATTTATATGTTATCATTTTATTTAATTAATTAATTAACACTTAAAATAAACCACAATCTTTGAGATTATTTTTTATTATTACATCTGTTACAGCATCAAATACAAATTGAATGTTATTTGTGTCTGTCGCACATGTTAAATGTGTATAAATTTCTTTTTGGTCTTTCCTCTTATTTAGATTTTCAAATTTCATTTTTATATAACTGGACGCTTCCTCGAATGTATTTGAGCCTGGAATCAGAAAAAATATTTATTGTAGCGGTTTATATATTTCCAATAGGTGCTACCTAGGTAGTGGATCGTTAAATAGTCAACAAACATAAATTGGAAAGTTAATACTTTTGCAATTACTCGCTACTAATAGTAGCGGCGCTAGTTTCTTACATTTTATTAATTCTAGTGGTGTAATTTATACATCTCGATGGATACGATACGAAAATGGAAACTGTATGAAGAAGAAGCACTGCACACCCCATTATGAATGAGTTGTGGTGGTTTCCCATATGTATGCAAAAAATGAATGCGTATTCTAAACGAATTAAAATAATAATTAATGCGTCTGTTAAATTATTTTACAATATGAATAGATATCAGCAAATCACCAATTCAAATTACATCCAGAAGTTTTAATAATAATAATTCTAACAGAAATGTTCTTAATTACAAGATCTGGCGGTTTGCAGTTAGCAAACACTAATGAACATTATGATGAACATTTTAAGAATCAATTTTGTTATTTACACTATATACAAATATCGTGTTGCGGTCAATCATTATGAATTATGATGCATGCAACAAATATGTTTATAATTTAATGATGTGACATCAGATGTGATATATTAATTTATTGTTAAATACACATTAGTTATTTAATTACAATAAATAAATGAATATCAATTTTCAAAACAAAACTCTATAATTATAAGAGTCACCCAAAATATTTTTTTATATAGGTCAACCTATAAATGGGAAGTATATAAAATAAATTATATGATCTGCATATTGATTTCGAAATGTTAAAACTTTAAACAACATAACATTTAATTTATTCTAGATTAAAAAGGATTACCGAAAAATATAAGTTAATCGATGATAATCTGTTTCTCTGACCTAATAGTAGTTAATCCGGACATCAATCAAGCAGCATTTTTTGGTAAATGATAATAAACATGAAACGGAAAATTCCTTTCTGTTTTTCATTTTAAATTCAACGAAGTTTTTTATTTTAATAAATTTTTGTTGTTGCAGAATGTTTAAGGTTGTTGATGCTTTGGGAATGGGAGTTGTGTTTATTTAGTAAATACCCAAACGCAAATAATCAATCACGCAGATATGAAGTCATATTTTAAACAATTGTTTTACAAAGAAATCAGAACATGCATGTAACAATTGAAATATTGCAGGCGTTTGAAATTGAGGAAATGTATTCTTTTGTAGGAAAATTATTTATAAAATTAAGAATTATTTGATGGTTTGTATAAAGATCTGGATCACCTTAAAATTATTGAAATAATTAAACTTAATTCCGGGTTACAATCAAATTTTGTTCTTTTTAAGATTGTAAGTACATTTAACGTTTCGATCAACACGTATTATTCCGTATCCAATAAACCAATACCGAGGTTTTTATCGTACGGGTGCTATACTTAGCTGCTGGCAGTAAAAAAATCAATTCTACGGGATTTAAAAACATAATACATCAAAATTTGCTACTTCAAAATTTTAGAAGATATCCGAATTCCAAAAAAAAAAATTAAATTTTTCTCATCCTATGTATCATCACAAGTCGCCATTATTCTCTACATTAATTTGATCGATGCAATGATAGAGATATCAGAAACATATAACTAATGTTTAACTTGAACATTCTTAGATAATATTTATAAAATTTTTGTTAAGTGCAAACTTAATCATCACATCATATTATCGATTGATCGTACGTCTGAATATTAGTTTTCATCAACATAGCTCTACATTTTTCAATAAACTATCGCTTATTTTATTGGGATAATTAAAATGTTTTGTGACCAATGCTGGACCACTCAACGTATTAGGTGCTTTTATACATTTCTAAATCGTGGAAAATATTACAACTATTTTCTTAATTACAATAGAAGAATCAATCTTTTTTTAGGGAAGCGTAATTAATTAGACCTCTTGAAAAAGAGTGTAATGAGGATAATACGGATACTTCAATATAATTCCAAATGGAATTTCGGCCTGAAAAAGGAAATTAAGTCCAACTTTTTTTTTATGTCGAAATACATAATATTTTCTAAAATTTGGTTAAATTATCATTACTTTAGGTCGAAATTCTAAATTGTGAAGCTGTATTTTTGGTTAGTTTAATTTGTATTTTCGCTGCAGTTTACGAGTTTACGAATTTTGTCGATTTATTGCATAGGTAATTTTAGGCCGAATTTTCTAAATTTGGCTTAGACCTGCTTCACCTAAGTTTCGTTTTATCTTACGACTGAAATTCATTTTCTATGTAAAATTTTGCCCAATATTAATAAAAGGCACTTTGAGTTTGAACCTTTTAATTCTAATTTCAGTCAGCCAAATTTCTTCATAAAAAATTTGGATAATTTTAGGCTGATCATCCCAACGAAGACATGTTTATGAGAATGATAAAATAAAATATATTTTTAGGTTCTATTCTCTTTGGTAAAATTAGGTCGATATCCATCTATTGAACAAGCTTGGCAAATGAGTGTCTAATAGTAATTTGTGAAACTTGCGAAAACATCATTTGTTGGTCAGCACGGTTCTATCTAATAATTTACTGAATTTGGTAAACGGAAATATTATATCAGATGGTTAGCGTTATCCTCTTTGTCAAATGTGTCAAAAGAATAATCGCCACTGTAAACAAAAATGTGAAAGAAGATCCAAATTTATCGATTCGTCGTCGTTCGCAGGAATTGGGATCCGGACGAGATGTGGTTTCAACAAGATGGTGCTATGTGCTATACGGCGACCGCAACCATCGACTTATTAAAATCAAAATTTGGCGATAAGTTAATTTCGAGAAATGGACCTGTCAATTGGCCTCTAAGGTCGTGCGATTTGACACCCCTTGATTATTTCTTGTCAGGCTACATGAAGTCACTGGTTTATGCTGATAAACCAGCAACAATTGACGCCTTGGAGGCCAGCATTGTTCGTGACATACGGCCAGCAGTGCTCGAAAGAAAGGCCCAAAATTGGACGTCCAGAATGCGTTTCGTCAAGAAGAGCCGTGGTGCGCATATGCCCGAAATCATTTTCAAATATTAATGCCATGTATTGATCTTTCGAATATATTACAATTTAATTTTAAGTGTTATTTTTTACAGTTTCAAGTTCTATCGGGCTTAAAAAAACACCCTTTACTAGTACATTGATATAATAATGACAATTAGGAGTATTACATACCTGTATATTCTGGAAAGCATATAGTTAACGGCGAACGCTTAATTTTCTCTTCAAATAAATCTTTTTTATTTAAAAATAAAATTATTGATGTTTCTACAAACCACTTTGAATTACATATTGAATCAAATAATTTCATTGATTCTATCATACGATTCATTTCTTCATCTTCAGCTAACACTAAATCGTATCCTATAAACAACATAAATAAAAATGGAACAAAATCAATAAAGATTTAAATCAATGTGAAATGTTTGAACAAACAAACCCAGATAATAGCTTACCTGACAGTGCTACACAAAATATTATAGCTGTGACACCCTCAAAACAATGAATCCATTTTTTTCGTTCTGATCTTTGTCCACCAACATCGAACATTCTATGGAATTGGAATAAAAATGTTGATTAGTAAAATAGGGCAGCGAAATAATGTGAGTGCATACATACTTAAAATGTAATCCTTTAAAACTGAAATGCGTTTCTACAATACCGGTTGTTTTGACTCGGGTCCGTAATACATCCTGTTGTGTCGGTATATAATTTGGTTTCGAAATTCGATCCAATGAATTTAAATAGTATGCAGCGGAATCATTTAATTGATACTCTCTTGACCTATTTAAATATTAGCAAAGCAGACTTAATATTTGCATAATATTAAATTATTTACTTGTTGCCAAACAATACACTTACCTTGAAAAACATTGTTGTACACCGGCATCTGACCATAATTTTTTCATAAGCGATACCAATTCAGGCGTTAGAACACCTTCTTCGGCGGCCGATGCGTATGTGAAAAATTGTCGGGCAATATCCTGAAAAAAAAACATACGACCATATTATTAATTTTTATAAATGGCATGATCGAAACCGTTGGAGCCGGGTTGTTGACTCAGTAAGGGGCCAGTAATGGCCTTTAATACTGTTTATTATTATTATTATAAATGGCTTGGCAAATGGATCATTTAAAAGATAATCATTTAGTTTAGATTTTTAGAAGATGACGAGTCACAATACAATAATCATTGTGCACAAAAAACAAAGATTCGTATTAAGATAATCAACAAGACGAAGATATGACAATTAAATTAATTAAACAATTTCTTTTATATTTAAAAATGTTTTTGTAAGATGATATGATTTCACTGCTGAGACATTCTTTTGAACAATTTTTGCTTGTATATCCTAAAATTGGGGCTTTATTGTGTGTTTAGAACGTGATATAATCAGCAAATGGCTTTCACATGTTTTTAATAATTTGATTGATGGTTTTACAATCGGTTTTTGATTAAAGGACAATAGGTACTGCCCTCACCTCTTAAACATACACGGCACAATGAAAGATAGCCGATATGTCTGGGCAATATGAATTAAATTAAAACATCATTTAGCATTCGTCTCATTTTCTGGGCTATAATTATAAGGATATAGAAGTTACAGAACTAATAATGGAGAAGACGAAAATTCACAACGCCTATTTACTTCGGCATTATATTTTATTACTAATTTTTAGATTACATTTTTTTGAATCTACAAAAAATATACAAAATATGTCGTAACGAATAGAAAAATCAAATGGAACGTATAGTAAATGTGAGTACCCTGCTTAAAACGTACCAACTATAAATCGCTTCATACATTAAATTTATTCACGTTTGCTCTGGCACAACATTTTTTATAATCGAATTTAAACTGGGCTATATGTAGATAAAATCTGTAAAATAAAAGAAACTATTGGATGAAATTTACGATAAATTAAATTTTCTAGGATATTTTGGGTCATCTACATATGTGTATCGAAAACATAATAAAAATTATACTATATGTATGTGGTTTCCATTCGCATCATTGTGTGGGTATGGACGTTTACCACACATTATCTGAGCAAAGAGGAGCATTGGGCAGGGAGCGGGGGGCAAAAAAATTATAAAATTACTATGCATGGATATGGTAAACCACAACTCGAGAAAAAACACACATTTTGTCATTGACAAAGAATCAAACGTCGAAAGTTTGAAATATTTTGTTTTGGGAGTAATTTTTAACAAAGGATTAAAGAAATGAGATTAAACCTAAAAAAAATTCTCGGTTAAATTTAATTCACAAACATCAATTTTTTGTACCCAAACCACACACAAATATGTTTCCTAGAAAAACATGACACCTTTTTAAATTTTTATTATCAAAATATGTATCATATTAAATAGGAAATAGAATCTATGTTTTTTTTATGCTATTTCCCACAACCATGTGAAGCAAGTAACGGAAATTAAAAATTTTCGTAGTTTCTTTCCAGAGTTAATGTAACGAGATGGTTGTATTAGTGCGCTAATTTTTAATTTAATTTCTTTAATTCCGCTTGAAGTAAAATCAATAATAGAGCGTCAATTTGCTTTGGTAGAAAATCCGAAGCAGAACATAAAGCTGAGCTGTAGACAAGTAAAGCTAGAAGAATATTAAATAGCGGTCGGGTGCAATCAATAGTATAGTGAAATAAAATATTTTTAAAATTAGTGGAATTAAAAAAAAACGGTGCTCTCGAAAGCGTTCATGAATTTTTACCAAAAATCTATCAACAATTTAACTACAATATTTATTTAAAATTATCTGACAATAATTACTTGCATAAATAAATATATAAATGAACAACTTGGAATTTATGTTACACTTATTTGACGAAATCTGTCAAATTAACGCTAAATTATAATGGAAACTATTAAACCGAAACCACAACTAGCATTTAAATTTGTTGAACAAATATAACAAAAAAAAGTTTGAATCAGTAAAAACAATTTAAGTATTTTATATTTAAAAAGAAATATATAAATCGTGTATATATTCTTAATGATATAAACAATATTGTTGGTAGCTGAACTAGACTATCTAATACATCTATTTTTAGATGAAATATCAATACGTTTGTTGTTTTTTAAGAAATTAATTCCAACCAAACAAATAAAAAATCGAAATGTTCTTACAATTTACACTACAATAAAGAAAACAAAAAAAATATATATGTATATACATAAATACTAACCGCTTTACTTGGATCTGCAAAATCAATCCGTAACTGTCCCATTGCTCGTATAATGGCCATTAAACTTTGTATTGTATTACTGTACACGACAGGCCTATATTGTTCGCATTCCTCTTGTGAATATCCTGTTTCATGAATGATTTTCATCTGTTTCACTATTGTTGATTTACCCGATTCACCAGCACCTATTATATAGAGAGAGGGAAGAAACAAATAATCAAATAATTAATTTTTCAATATCTTATTATTTGGTGTTACAATAAACAATATCGTATGTGGCGGCGCGGGGGCAGATGATTAATTTACTTGGAATACAAATTGGTTTTTTCCTTGATTTTTTGATTTCATTTCAATTCATGACGAATAGTTTATACTTATGGTATAAGAAGTTTTAAAACAACTTGCAGATAGTATGCATGCAAATAATATAATACTCAAATCGAAATAAAAGGTGTAGGTGATGTACACAAAAACTATATACAAGCATATAAATATATAAATATATATATATATATATATATATATATATATATATATATATATATATATATATATATATATATATATATATATATATATATATATATATATATATATATATATATATATATATATATATATTTATATATATATAGTTAATTCGTTTATGCACATATGTATTTACATATTGAAAAACCGCAATGAAAAAAATTTTCCACTCTTAATAACGATTTATTTATTTATTTTTTTTGAGTGTGAAATGGGAATTAACAATCAAATACATTTCACTTCCAGTGATTTTATGTTTGTTTGCTAATCTAACGCGAATGGAAACGTGATAATAAATTTGCACACAGATCATATTTTATGAAATTGTAAACATAAAATGAAATTGCCAATTTTTATTTCCTCGTCTGTCTGCGTTTTATTCGAATTTTATTTATTATGCAGCTAAAATTCACATATTGGTTTAAATTTCGATTAAAATGTATACATACTACAAAATATGTTTACCTATGTACAGAAAAAGTGTCCAAAGAATGTTTAATTTAAGTCAAAATTAAATAGGGGAAAAATATAGATTTCTCCAAAATGTTCCAAATTTAAAGAGAACAACTTTGTAGCGTCATGAATTCCAATCCTGCGATTAAATGATATGTTTCCCACCCACCCGTATTCGAAAATAGTTTTGTTCTGGGGGCGTACAAATTGTATTTAAAGATGTCGAAATACAAAACGACCAAAACATTTGTTTACATGTATTCTATACAAATTATCCATTTTAACACAAACTTCTTTCGTTTGTTTTAATTTAATCATCTTGAAAAATAAAAATCGTATATATACATATATTTAATTAAATTAGTTAAAATATCGGCATAAAAAACTTCTCCTTTCGGTGACAAACAAAGTTAATGTTAGTTAGTTTAGTTATAATCAGAATATTTAACATTTGTGACAGTTAAAGGTTTATAATCAGGGGTGGTGTGAAAATATACAATTTTGCAGACAAATCTTTTATATATTTTTTCAATATGTACGGGACTAGTAGGAACTCCTTGATAAAAACAGAATTTCAATAGATCAAAATCTGCAACAAAATAACAAATTTTCAGCCAAAATCTTTAATTTAAGTCCAAGGACTCGCATACTTTGAAATTTCAATAAATGAAAATGTTCTGACAGATAAAGTTATGCACCAAATTTTAAAATGAAAATTTAAAAATAAATTGCCCTCGAAAATTAGTTTGGGAGCTTGTTTGTTGCCCATAAAACTTTGTCTTGATTCCATGCTGTCTTCCATCAGCGTTATAGAAGATAATAATATAGATTTTAATTTTATATTTGCGTTGTGATTATGATGTAGATCAAGTTTATCCAGACTAACAACACTCTTCCAATTTCACAGCCAAAAGCAAGTTTAAGAATAAAGAATCGGCTGAAACAATTATTTGTGTATGGGTAGAACTTTCCTTTCAAATTTTAATTTAAATGAAGTTGAACTTCAATACTCTTTTATTCCTAGTATTTTAAAATGAAACTTCCTGTCCACACTATCATAATATAGGTGTCTTAAATTAAATTAAATACCTAAATATACAAATATTCATTAATGCTGAACAGAAGCTCTTTTTTGTACTTGGCTACAGAACCGACTTTTTATATATACTATAGGGAAGATGGGTCAGCCTAAATCTCCAACAAAGGGTCTGATGTTTTCAATTTAAACACCTTTAGGTTGCATTGTGCCTTTGTTGGGATTCGGTACCACCCAAACCAAACGTCGCAGCTTTAAACACGGCGCTATTTGCTCGGCCTTGCTTTGGTAAAAGTGGGTTAGCTGATATAAATTACCCCATAGCAACAACAAACGTTTTTGATTTTTGTGTTGACAATTATAACATTCCTATGTGCGTCAATTAATAATAATATTCACAAATAACTCGTAAATGAAAACATAATACAAATTTTACGCTAGTTGTTGCAAATTTACAACAACAATCTTATTTGAAAACATTTGTTGGCTTTAGCTAAAAAACCATATCATACCGCTTGTTTATAGCTGAGCATATTATACATAAACAGTTTCTCATTCAAACAATTTATGAGTTCATGTCCTTTCAAATTTATTTTTTCACTAAAAAAGTTATTCGAATTTTGTCAAACATTAACTCTTATAATAAAAATATATGGTTAAATATTGCCTAAAATTTATCCTGTTCTTGAATTCTTTTAAGTTTTGAATTCTATTATGATTCAATCAGACATAAATATAAAAAACCGTGAATACCAGTTTCTAGATTATTTTTAGTTTCCGAATTAAATTGTGAAAAATCTACAGAATATATTTTTCAACTCCATTTGAATTTCGTTTCAAAATTGTAACTAAATCATAAAATTTAAAATCAAAATATTTTGTAAAATTCTATTTTATTGGAAAATCAGAGCAAAAGAAAACAATAATCAAATTTCACTAAAATTGTTTATCAACTCAATCAAATTGAATTTAATTTAAAATAATATTTGGGTGTAACTTGACTAATTAGCTTAAAAGTTGGAAAAGGTTATTAAGTTTATTAGTTTACGATAAATATATTCAAACTGTATTAAATTCGTAATCAAATTTTATTCAATTGAAAATAATATTATTTGTAACTATCAATCAGATTTTACGCAACAGCACGTCTGTGAATCTCTAATAAATTTATTTATATCAAATTGGAAGGGGGATGTATTTGAAACTATTGAGAGGGACATATTTTTATTGAAACACAATATTAGACACAATTACCCCCTAAGGTAAGTAACCTTATTTTTGTTATACTACATTAATGATTTTAATAAAATGATTAAGCATTTAAATATATTTTTGTTTGCGGCCGATGTCCTACTGTATATTAGTAGTAATTCGGTAGAGGAACGTGTTAATAAGATAAACAGTGATTTAAACGAGCTGGCTTAAAATGAATATGTGGCTTAAAATGAATAAATTTAAATTAAATATCGATAAAACTAAATGTAATTGCGTTAATGGAGTTTTATTGGATTATGTTGTAATAAATAATCATAAAATAGAAACAGTAAATGAAATAAAATATTTAGGCGTAGTAATAGATAATCAGTTAAGATTTAAGGATAATAATAATCGCAAGAAAAGTTAATTTCTTAAGAAAATTAGTATTAAAAAGAAGTCTTAGAAAAGTTTATCTTATAAAACTTCTATTCATATTTAAAATGTAATTATCAAACATTACTTTGAATATTGATGTTATATTTTATTCTGGGTGATAAACAAATGATAAATAGATTACAAAAACTGGAAAATAAAGCAATGCTTGGTATTATGCAACATACGCATATAAATACTATGTTAGAAAAATTAAACTGGCTGAAATATAGAACAATTTATTAATATGATTAATTTATTTTTAGATTTAAAAATTAAAAATGGACTGTTATCTAATTATTTAAGTGATAAATTGAAATATGTTCATGAGGTACATAATTAAAATTTAAGAAATAAATTGGAATTTAGTTTAGATTTCAGAAATTAAACTAAAAATTAAAATTTTAGGTTTTAATGTATGAAGCATTTTTATTTATTTTATTCTAAATAAAGTTTTGTTAATGATCCATCAATTTCTAATTAAACTTTACTCTATTAAGTAAATAACAAAAAGTTTTTCGATAATTTAGGCTTGGATTGGATGGTAAAAATAGCAAGAAATTTTTTAAATAATTTCAAGGAATGTATGGAAAGTTAAAATATAACACAAATAAAATTTATGGAAAATTTGAATAAAAGTAGAATATTTTTCTCTAATATTAGTAATTTTATGTAATTCCAATTTTACATCCATTTAACTGATATCTAATATCACAATTATTTATGATAATTTTACTCATCTCGATTTCATTGCGAAAAATGTTCTGTGAGAAGAAAAAAAAATCCACCACAATTACCATTATTCATGTTGGAAGGGCGACCGAGAGTAACCATTACAATTGGTGCAGGCGATATTAGTAGTCCCGAAAATAGTGTGGAGTTCAATGAAATGAGTGGCACGAAAAAAGATAGTTGTAACATAGTAAATGGTGATGTGAGGATTAATTTGAAAAGTAAACTAAAGCTCAGCATGATTGAAATTGAGACACAGAAGCACAACCGATTCATGTGCCTCCAGATCTACCCGGATCGCCGTTGACGCCACGGGAAATATTTTTCTTTGACATGCTGCAAAATGGAACGGATAATTATAAAAAAGATAGCCAGGCGATTATGAATGCCAAACCAATAGAATATAATAAACCTAGTAATGATAATAAGCCTAATGATAGTATGCCAAGTGAAAAAGTCGCTAACGTCGATCTAAAAACAATCCAACAGTTTATCGATAATTAGATATAGATAATTTCATAAGATCGAGACGTAAATTTTTATATTTGTTGTTGCTTTAATAAAATTAATTAGAAAATATAATTTAGGTATGTTTTGCCCTTGGGCGTATGCAAACAGTATTATTTATTCACCCAATAAAATTTCATTTGGTTCACTTGGACTGATTGTTAATCGAGTCAATATCGATAATATATCCAAACTAATAACTAATATCGATAATATAAATAGTACTAATATATCCAGCCGATCGAGAAAACACGGGTAAGCACTGCGGTTTCAGTAATCCCCACATACGTATCATAACCAGAAGTTCGCGTATGCTGATTAATAGTACAATGACTTTGCTTATATGATATCCACTATTCTTCATCAATTTCCAGTAATATGTAGAATTTTTCATCATAATACTAGCAAAAACGAGCTAGATAAAACGAACCCGGCCGTTAAGAGATGCAACAATTACTCAACCTTACAATCAATGCGAGAGAAATATTTGCCACTATAAATCCAAAAATCTCATACGCGGAAGCTATTAAGGGAAATTCAAACGAATCCATGAACCAATTTATGCATATTATGGAGTGCAACATACTCGTATCAATAGTCTTATCTAACTTTTAGTCCAAAGTCAAAATCAAAAATGAATTAACTTAAATTAGCTGTATGGAACGACAACGAGCTATACCGCAACATAAACTAGAAGTTTAATGTTTTCTTTTTAAACAAAATATTGATATTATGCTAATTTCTGAAACACAGTTTACGCATATGAGCTGTTTTAATTTTAAAAAATACAATATTTAAAATACTAAGTACCGCAGCGGAAAGTCTCAACAATCGAATAGCTATCATTATAAGAGAGAGAACAAGACACTACAATATGTTTACGGAATAAGGGACATGCAAATGCAACATATCTGCAGTTTATTGCCCACCAAAGCACCCAATTACGAAGGACCAATTTGTAATTTTTTGGAAAACCTGGGAGATAAATTTTTTGCTGAAGGTGGCTCCAACTTTAAAACCCTCAATGCGGATCAAGATTAGTAACAGCAAAAGGAAATCAATTGTGGCAATGTATGCAAAACGAAAAATTACATATCTACTGGCAAGCGCAAATAAAAATAAAAAGGCAAATTCTTTCATGCCCTCCGATTCGCCTCCCTAATGGAAATTGGGCAGGAAGCGATGTAGATAAAATAAATGTTGAGTGTAAGTTCTATGAGTATGAATATTTGTATAAAATTTACTCAAATTTACGAAAAAATTGAATTTCTTTATAAATCCTAATCAAATTGTAAACGCCTGGATCGTAGTCTTGAATTAAATTATTTACCATGTAAAAAATTGAATTTGAGTGGAAACCAACTAGAGTGAAATTTGAGTGAAAATATAAAAAGAAAAAGTTTGAGATTACATTATATTAGTCAGATTTATATCAGTCAAATTTGATTGAAAACACTACTAAAATGTTAAAGAGCTTAAATTTATCCAAAAATTTGTAGTCTTAAAATACAAAAGCAAAATATGTGGGAGGGAAAATACCGCTTCCTTAATAATGATGTTTACGTTTACGCTTCACGGCTGGTTTAGTTCCTTGGGAAAAATAGAACAACACCCTTCCCTATAATATTTCTTTTTTCGAATATACATAATCTTATTATTTTGTCTCATTTCTTTCTACGAAATATTTAGTTACGTAAAGATCCTTGTTTTATATTACTTTGCCATCTTTTAATCTTATAGGATTTCTTTCGACTATAGATTCACACTGGTATTGTAGCACACAACCGAACAAATATACATTACATCTTCCTGTAAATGCTGTTGTAACAGAAATAATTACAAATTTAAAACTATAATAAAAGATATTAGTTTCTGTCATTAATAAAATGTATTTTGATTTGAAACAGATGGTCTACTAAATTATATATAGCTTTTTGCGTATTCTATGTATGTACATACTGGATATATACTGGGAAACTATATCATAAATTAATTTATTAAAGTAAATATTGTCTTTAATTTTATGGATACATAATTTTTTGCTTAGCTATAGGGCTATTATTTATTGGCAATCACAAAATGTTTATTTTATTCGATCATGAATAGTATTTTGAACTTTAAGATAATCGACTGAGTTTGTGTTTTTATTATAATATGTATACAAATCATCATCATCATCATATAGTTGAAAACAAGAATCAATAATAAACATGAATTGGAACAGAAATTTTATATGTTAAGAAAAATATTTATTTTTTACATAAACTTGAAAAAAATGGTTTTGATTGATTAGGTTCAATCAATTAATTTAGTCATCCACATAACCCAACAAATGTGTTGATTGAAATTTGAAATGGAATAATTTATCCACCAGTTTATCGATGTGTGTGTGTGTGTGTGGTTCATCATCAATTTTGTATATTCGATACAATATCTATATAGACAACGACGTATTGTATGACAGATCAGTTTTCATTTTTATACTTTCATACTCTTTAATCAATCAATCACAGTGCGAATTTTCATTTAATTTTTGTTTTTGTATTAATGTAATCACGACAGATTATTTTTCATGGCATTACGTAATTGGCAATGTGATGAGTTCTATATGTATACAGTATCTTAATTTAGAACTTCGTTATTTACGAATAAATTAACAAAGTCTTGGAACATCAAATGAGCTTTACCAGATTTACCATCTTCTTCTCATAAAATTTGAACATACACTTCCATGTACATACTACATATTTGCAGTATTGAGAAAATCTGTAACGAACATCATTTTAACCATTTTACAAAATTTATTCATATAACCTAGATATGCTTTCTTCATTAAATACGCTTTGAATTTAAAAGTTATAAGTGTATAAGTTACTTCATTAAAGCTATTTGAGATTATTTCAAGTTTTTCTAATCAAAAAAAAAATTATTTATGACATCAATATCTGATGGCCCACCAAAACAATAACAACAAATACTAAGCTTCTATGAATAATACAATTTCATGAGGATTAACTTGTGAACATAAGTTTTGAAGCTTTCTTCAATTTCCACTAAGATACAAAAGTTCAATTAAATTTACATATTCTATCATTGATTCCGTTGTCACTGTTTCGAGTATATAACAGCTTTAAAATCTGTAATATTAATTTGACGGTTTTCGGTGAAGTTTACCGTAACTTCCAGTTTGATTTTAGCAATAAGTTCATTGATAATTCAATACTAATATTGATTCAATAAATACATACAGTGTACTAAGTACTTAGAATTAGACCCAATTATAAATTATGTATATGTACCTATATGACTATCAGTAACTGAAATAATAACCCTCTATGTTCTTACCACAATTATTAAAATATTTGAATATGGTAGAAATAATTGTAATACTCCTGCGAACAAATAGATGTAGAGTCCTCTGTTACCGCCTTTCGGCTCAATAGTTAGATAGAAAACTGAACATCAGTGCTATCCAAAGATTGAGAAAGTATTTCAATAAAATTAACTTTTACCTCGAATTATATTGTATGAATTCTACAGGTAAAACCTGCCTACGCCGACGTCATTGATTTATTGGCGGTAACTACATCAAATAAATCCAATCATAATGAATTATGTTTTGTGCCTTAAACCAAAGCCATCTTAATATATTAAGATGGCTTTGCTTAAACATACATGTTTGACTACAATATGTATACATATATATATATATATATATATATATATATATATATATATATATATATATATATATATATATATATATATATATATATATATATTTATATATAGATATATATATATATATATATATATGTATATACATATATATGTAATCATGTCACTGATCTAATAATTACTGATACATCTAACAATAACATAATATCATATCATCACAAAATATTTGAAACCAGATGTTTAAACTTGACACAATGTTAAAGAACAAATAAATTTAATATTTAATGTCACCACAATAAATAAACATTAAAATTGAAAGCACCATCGTTTAGTGTCGATGATTTTTCATTTTTTTTTGTGTATATTTTAACAGACTAATAGTAATTTCCGTAAAAATTTCGTATATATACACTATAACACCCGATAATTATCTACATTTCGCCGAAAAATCAATGATGTAGATTATATATCTAAAATTATTAATCATAAGAAATTTTTCTTCTCTTCTCTTTATTACGATTGTTTAAAATTTTAATATTGTGTCGCGCTTCAATGGCGTTAATTAATTTACAAAATAAATAAATTTTAATTAAATTTAATTGTTTTGTCATAACGTAATTATATCTGCAAAGTTAAATTAAAATTTATTCTGTTTCAAAAATGTAAAAAACAAAATTTTATGGTTCTTTTATAAAACACAAATTAATTTAGAATTTCGAAATTAATATTTTTATTACAAATAAAATTATTATTTAGTACTTATGCATGTATATACTGAAATGATTAAAATTGGCGCCGTATTTATTCCACGAGAGCAAGTAAGTATATACGATAAAAAAAAAATTTCATTTGATCTAAAATTTAGATTATGAAAATCAATTTAAAATTGATGTGTTTTGTGTTCGGTTGTAAAATGTAACTTTTATTTAAATAAATGTTTTGTTTGGTACATAAATAGTGCAGGTATACCATACTTCGTACGCGGCTCTCTCCTATAAAACTCCTTGACGGAAACACAACTGGAATAATTACTTTTTTCATCTGTGAAGAATAAGAATTTGTAGGACATATGTTGTTGATTTTTCCCTGTATAATTTAACTTTGCAGGCGAAGTTTATAAATTTTATTGGATAATATATATTTCGGTGTTTTGGGTACCTGCTATTACATAAGTATATTCCTTTGAGTTGAACCAAAAATTTGTGAAACATATATTTAATAAATGATTCCACAAAGAGAAAAATTTAGAATCTTTTCTAATATTCTATTGGGAGTACAAATAAGTTTCCATTGTTTTTCCAAGGTATTTTTAACTGATCTCGCAACATGAGGCTGTCGTGCTGAAGAATCACCTTGGCATGCCTTTCGGCATTATAACAGTCGTTTATCCTTCAGTGCTCGGCTCAAATGCGTTAATTGGAGTCGGAAGCGTTCCTCAGTAATGGTTTCGTTGGGATCATCCAGAACTACTTCCATTTCCTCATCTTCGAACATTTCGCATTCCAATTCGTTTATGATTATAAAATCGCCATCCTTGACCCGTCGAAATCATTTACAACACGCTGATTCACTCATACAGGCTTCACCATATGCTTCTATAAGCATTCGATCCGCCTCAGGCACAGATTTCTTTAAATTGAAGCAGAAAAGTAAAGTTTTCCGCAACTGAGGTTTACTTATTTGTCTAAAAAAATGACGTTTTTGCAAAAATACAAATAAATAATGAACATACAAACCCACTAATTTTTGATGTGGTATTTTTGACATATGCCTAAGCTTGCCGTAGGAGTTTTCGTTCTGATATTTGCTCCTGTAGCCATCTTTTGTAAAACTACGGAAACTTGTTTGTAATTATAAGATGATTTAGAAAATCTCGCGATTACAACGATAAAGTTATCAACAAAAACGAGGTTGCGGAACTCATCAGACAAATTGATAATTGATCATGTTTCCCAACTTTATATCTATCTGAAAAAAAAGTTGAAGGTGGAACTTATGTTCAGCTATATAAGTATAATTTTCAGAATCTGATGAATAAAACAAATTAATAATCTACGAGATAAATTAGTTGTTTAGTTATGTAATTGCTTCTATATTGATTTTATACAATTAAGGGTTATTATTATTATTATTAAATTTGCCTAGAACCCATTAAGGTTCCGCACCCAATGCCACAGGCACATGGTGCAATCCTTGGATTTTATCAAATCACGCACACGCGTTTTGCATCCTTAGCAAATTGGAGAAGTTTGAACCAAGGTAGGGAGGATAGTAGATCCACAGGAACTGTCTTGGAATTAAACATGAAATCTAATACAATCGAAAGCAGGGAAGCTGCATTCAAGGCATTCGACGCATACGGCAATGCTTGGCTAGTCCTATGCAATGGAGATGACCCTTGAACCGGCCATGGCCAGTAAGAATCGATACTAATATTCATAAGTTATCTTTTCTTAATGAAAGAGTGTACTTAGTCAGCTTCGAATTGAGCTTTAAGTGAAGTAAAGCAGCATTTTTGACTATTTATTTTTTTGTAAAGAGGCAACGGAGCAGCAGGTTCAGGTTCAACGAAACATGAACGTGAGGCAATTTTTGCCAAATTCTCTGTGATTTCATTGGTTTCAATGTCACAATGCGGATGTACCCACAAGACCGTAACTTTGTTATTACGGCAGAGAAGATTCATACAATTTTTACAATCCTTCACCAGTTTTGAGTTGGTGAAAGGATTATTTAAGGAGTTGAGGACAGATTTACTGTCAGTACAGAAAATAATATGTTTAACATTAACCGCGAAATTAATAGCTGAACTGGCACAGCGAGTAACCGGGATTAATTCTGCTTGAGAAATAGTACAGTCAGTACCCAAACTAGCAGAAGTTTTCAGACCCAGCGATGGGCAGCAGATTCCGAATCCAGCACCCTGTTCAGAAAGCGAGCCATCTGAAAAAAATGCTAGCGATTCAGATATCCGCTTGAGAAAGTTTGGTGAGAACCACAGATCTCTCGATGTGTAAACCACCTCGAATGATTTGTAAAAGCTTAATTCAGGCAACAAAATTAGAATTAATGAGAGTTTATTATCTAAAATAATACTAAGTTATTTGACGTAGGCTGAGCTATTAATCTTACACCCAAAAAGAGATGGCACATAAAAGGCATCAGTATTCCCACGTCTAGTGAATACGACTAAGTCAGTTTTAGAGAGGTTCACATGTAAACCCTTTTCAAGGCACCACTGCTCTACTATGAGAGGAGTGTGTTGCGTTAAATCAGATAATACATTGAAATGCTTAAACTGTCACAAGCAGGTCATCAGCGTAACTTTGAGCGAGGAGGCCGGATTCCTGAAGTTTTTCAAGAAGATCAGCAATGACCAAAAGCCACAACAGAGGTGAAAGCACCATTTCTTGTGGACAACTCCTGGTTACTTTGAGTGAAACCGAACTATCATTTACCTCTGAGATAACGATGTGAGATTTAAGCATAAATTCCATTCATTTGACAATGGTAGATTCGATACCAAATTTGGTACAGGCATTAGTAATCGTATTGAACGAAGTACTATCAAAGGCTCCTGCAATATCCAGGAAAATACACAAGAAACTCACTATTACACAGTGATCTTCTAATCGTAGTTACAAGTTCATGTAGTGCATTTTCACAGGATTTGCCAACCTTGTAACTGTGAGCATGTTGCATGTTACTGAGGGGAGCGATAGTTAAATGGTGACCTGTGATGAATCTATCAATAATCCTTTCTAAAGATTTGAGAAAGGTTGATGACAGGCAAATAGGCTGAAAAGACTTGAGGTCGATATAGTACTTGCCAATTTTCGGAATAAAAATAACTCTACTCTTGCTCCAAGATTGTGGAACAAACCTAAAAGCAATGCAACCTAAAAGCAATGCCAGCCTGGAACAGATGCAGTAAATATTAGCTTATAAGGGAATTAAGGGTTACCAAAAGCAGAGCTACATATAAATTATGTAAGAATTTTTCAAAATTTTGTCTAATCAAAGTACCCGTCTGCTAGTATGTATGTACATACAGCGTTATACCGGGTATACAAATGTATATGTACTCATATTATCCATATACAGTAATATAATAAGCAATTGAATTAATATAAGAATGTATATACAGTTTAATAAAATATAGACGTTGATAGCAGATTGATCAATATGTCAACTTAGATTTTACTATTCTATACAATTCTTTAATCCAATCAATTTATTTAGACAATCGCTTTTCTCTACCAAATCAATAAATGTAAGTAGTTCATTGTTAATAAAATATCCAAACCAATCAATCTATGGTGTTTATCTTTAATCAAAGGTTTTTTTTATTCTATCCATTTACAGAAAAAATAGGTATTATGAAGGATAGATAAATATCAGAATAAGACTTAAATATATATTCAAATATATAATGGTATTCCATTATTTAGACTTGAGCATATACAATGATTATTGGAAACACTTTAAGGCTCTATTTTCTTAATTTACCAAAAAACTGAGTATCTTACAAATCAGTTTTTGACCACGCAAACATAGGTATCGATTTAACTACTTTTGTATAACAAAGTTAAATATATTTGCAAGCGTGTAATACATTTACACAGTTTATTCATGATTACGTCTCAAAGAATACGTTCTTATAAAGATTAGCGAAAAAATTAAAAATTTAATTTAAAATTTTTTTATATCGATATGACAGATGTACAAATCGATAAATTGGTGTCTTCGACGCAAAAATGATTAGAGACAACTAAATATCATGTACTTTTTATAACCATTACTTAATTAGATGCCATAGGTGGTAAAACAACAATTTTCTTGTTTTTCATAAATTTTGTTGTAAATTTGGATAGCGTAAATTTACACTACATATTTTAAATTTAATTTTGGTCACATTTTAGGGTATTTAAATATCAATATCACTTTTAAATTTTGTTTTAGATAAAGTAGAACGAAATACGGATAGTGTTTGCTTTAGTATAGAGTATGATTTATGAACTAATTTTTTGTTGAACTTCAACTTCGTTCAAATTCTGCTATTGTAACACATTTATTGAATTAAATGAATTGTATCTCCTCAGTCGTCAACTTCAAATACAATACAACTTTAATTGCTAATATATTGGAACTAATCAAAGCCATTTGTTAGTTTGACGTTACTGGGACAAATATAATTTAATTTTTATCTTAATATTTTGCTTATTTTATCTTAATATTTGCGATTATAACTTCAGGTTATCCCAGCTAAATATGTTATATTCAATTAATTGTGACTTCAACAACATTACACAACACACCTTTATTGTTAACCATTAAATTTATCATTTATTTTTATATCATGGATATAACATAAACATTCTAAATATAGATTTGCGTGTTACACCCTATTTGCTAAAAACTTGTCTGCTATAATAAATAGTAAAATATACTTACTTAAACTATTAAATAATAACTGTGGGAATAATACATAATACATAATTAATGTATACTAAACGAAAATCAAATTTTGTATAAGTACATCGCACCACTATTAGTAAATTGTTAAACGTAACTATAAAAATAAATAAATAATCGTTTTAATTTAAAAAAAAAACTTTAATATCGATATATAATTCTATCGCTAATCGTAAATTAATCCAAATACGCCTATTAACAAACATATCTATAAAAATCCAATTAAAGAAACCAAATAATTATTATTTAAGCAAACAGCGTACAGGTCTATCTATTTAAGGTGGTGTCCAATTTTATAATACTGGCAAGAATATGTTAAATTCGTTTTTGGGTTTAATAAATGCAAAAATAAAATATATTATACTATATAAATATATAGTAAGTATATGATGTATATGAATTCGTGGTAAACAAAATTTACATTTTCTTTTTTTTTAAATCGTGATTCCCGGCGATAGCTAAATTCAAAACCATGCAATATGTATATGTTTCTGCATAAAGGAAATTGTTTATGCACCCGTTTTAGAAATATGTACACATGGGTGCTACACTTGGTTTGCAATTTCCGACAGATATATTTATCTTGAATTGAAAATAAATATTTATAAAAAATTAGTTTAAAGGTGAAATTTGTTGAGAAAAGTTCTAAAATTAAAACATTTTAACATTTGCTCAAGAAGTAGAAAACTTACCGTATTAGAGCTACAATTCGTATAATGAAGTACAAAATAAATAGATCCAATTGAGCCAAAAATATGATATGCATTTTAAAAATGTAAGACTAGCAAAAATGGGGACGAAACACACTTTAACTTGACTATGAATGATTTGTCACATTGCTTTCAATTCAACATCGCATTTAACAAGTAAGCCACTTCCAAATTTTAACCTCTACAATTGTTAATCACTAAACTCCAGATTCTAGGCGATACAGGGCATTTGGCAGAAATGGGCTTCGTCCACAAAACTGTAGAATCGATAGTTCATCATGTGATTACTTACAACTAACCGGTATGCCGAGCAAATAAGTGGCTAAAGGTGCGAGGTTTGGAGCGGGGGAGGCACCCGGTTCGAATCCCAACAGAGGAGGGATTGCAAAATGGATTTTTGATCTCCCGATTTCGATCGGTTATTAAATTGAAAACATCTATAACCCTCTGTTGCAATGTAGAACTCATGGGCCGACCCATCGTAGCCGTGTACTGTTCAGCTTTCACAGGACAATAAATCCACTAGCTGAACAGTCTCTAATTAATGTATGTGTTGGTATTTAGTGAAAAAAAAAATGAAATCGCACATCTGACTTTTTATAGGAGTGCGAAACTCATGAATCGACACATCTTCCATGTCAATACCAGCCCAAAAATAAGAGATGCGGTCTGCAAATTCAAATGGTTTCATTGACATCGGTTCATTGGTTCAAAAGGTATACGAGAAAAACATTTAAATTCGTCAATTGAATAAGTTTCTACTTTTCTAAATTTATAGGTTACTAAATAAATACTAACATTCTTTTCTTTGAAGACGTTTAAAAATAATTTTCATCTACAATCGTAAAGTTATAAATGTATACGTGTAAGTAACGTGTAAGAACGTGTAAGTATAAAATTAAATTATCATATCTAAGTAACTATTTATACAAACAAGAGTAGTTTAATAGTTCGAATGTCAGTCTTTTTTATTCAACCAAAAAGAAAACATATCAGCCCAATAAATTGTAATTATTATTAGTCACAAAAATAGAAAAAAATTACGTATATCCTATAATTTAAAAATGCAGAACACGAACAATTCGAAAAATATCAAAATCTGATTCCTCGGCAAAATTTCTAACCTGAATTTACTAGAAACTTAACCCTTATAATACAAAAAGATACAGATCTTATATGTACATATGTACTTATATTTAAATTTCTCAATCGAATCTAAAATTTATGTAGGTACATAGATCGATTTTAGATAAATAACGTAAAGCGAAGTATGTATCCCTAAAATTAAAAATTAAACCACTTCGTCCAACCCATAACCAAAAAATGTATTCTCTATACTTTAAATAATATTATCCGATTTCTTTCATAGGCTTTATAAAATTTCACTGTGGCACATGAATAACAAATACATAATACAATTTAACGAGCTTTTCAAAATTTTTATTTTATTTCGATCCATCGATATAGAATTTATATGTTACCCATTCAAATATTATAGGATTTATCACTTTATAAGAAATATTGTACAGTGTTAGAACAGAGCAATCCAACATCAATATAACTTCAAGCCGATTTTATTTTTCTTTGGAAATATTTTCTCTGTAACTTTGGCATTCCTTTTTTTATAATTTAAAGCATTCCCTCGAACAAGAGTTTATCTTTATGTAAATTTTTGAGGCTTAAAAACCATTTAAATTGCAATCGATATATTTTTTCGTTTAACTTTATATTATTGCTAATCAATTGTTAAATGTCTTTTTCCTCAAATTCAAAATTTGAACTACATATATTTGAATAGCATTTGAGCTACAAAAGTTTTATAAGAATTTAAACTTTAAATACATTTTTAATTAAAATGTATTGCAACCAAATTTATAAAATAATTTTAAAAAGTATATATTTTTATTCATAATTTTAATTATATATAATCAATTCAAACTCAAACTTCGTCAACACAAAGAAGCCGCGAGTAGACATTCCTGCCACCGAATTTAAGTTTAATTTCAATTCAACCCAAATCATACTTATTTAAGTATATTATCTCAAAACATAACCCAAACTTTATTTAAATGTTATTTTAATTCAACAAAGAAAAGGTATTCAAATAATAAAAATTTCTTTAAAACATTCTGAATCGCCTTTGTTAGAAAAGCTTTACTTCTTTTAAGTAAGAAATATATCTTAAGGTGGAATATGCACTTTTCAATGAACTTTGATTTCGTCCAAAACAATCTAAATCTAATTCTATATATACTTATATAGAATAAATGCGCAACTTGTTAGATATCACTGTTATAGAACATAGCAGCAGCTTAAGAGTCTTCGATATTTATATCCAGACATTCAAAAATTCATTTTTATTGCATGAAAATAGCATTAAACAAGACAAAAACCAACAAAAAGAAATTATGATCTAACCTTGACCATAACATCTGGATACCATTTAAGTATTTTATTTCGACATTTAGAGATTTATTTTTTTTTGCTCGCTGTAATGTGTGTGCAATACAAAATCGCGAAATATGTACATAAGAATTAAATTGTTTGTAAATTCAACGGCTATAAATATTATGTATCTTTCGTCTAGCTTTTTGTTTGCATTAAACCACTTGTTGCGCATAAATAAACGATCGCGGATATTTAAACTGCGCAGTAACGACGCCTTAATGTGTTTTGTTTTTGTTTTATAGAAGAAAATATTTAAGATGAAACAACAACAATGGCACCAAAATTAATTAAGTGCTAAAATTAAAAATACAAATATAACAAAAAAAAAAGACTACTTAATTGTTTCTGTTATTTATATATAAATTCTCGAAATGCAGATGAATATTTACTAAACTATATTATGTTCTAAATATAATTCTGTATTTCCTGTGTAATACTTAGCGTATTCAATAGGATGTATCTTGTTTAGAATAACAACATATGTATGCAATACATTGCGCTGAATGACATTAAAGTGTAATAATTTGGTGAAATTCGATTTGGAATTCCCGTAATTTTAATTTGAACGAAGTATGATAATACCCAGGGAACCCGGGTTTTCTTATTTAATTCGTATAGATCAAGTGGAACTAGGAAATCTGAAGCCAATTCGATCTGCTTCGAATACGAATTATTTATATGATTGAAATCGCGGAGAAGTTAGTTTAGCATTTGCTGTTAACATTACGATGAGTTAATGAAACAAAAATCAATCTGAGACATCGGTGTAGTTTTCCAAACCAAAGTATTCGATCAAATCAATTTGAAGAAATAACAAACAGCAATAAACTGACAGATTTATTCAATTATACAGATCGATCTGAGTGGGACGAAGAAATAACTTTTTATATTTCCGACCAATCAGATCGATCTGAACGGAAATAAGAAACGTAGCTAAGTAAATTATATGTTTCGCCACTGATATGTTGATGTAGGCTTTATGATAAGGAGCTGCTAGAAATGGTACAATACATTATTTAGCTTACCACCATTTTTTTACACTTATATAAGTTTGGATGGTGGTATAAATGAAGTAACAAATCGCCTGCAGTTCATCGTAAGCTGTTTTCCCTCAAACCCTGATCAGAAGATTTTGTGTTTCACTAATATATAACCATACTAAAAACTGTGTAGCCAAATGAATAATTTAAAAATTCGTTTCACTGCCTCGCTATAGTGCCTCGTCACCTGAATCTGCTGATAAATTTATTATTCCCGATATTATTCCCGACTAAATGTGTACAAAATTTTATAGTTTTATTTATAAATTCAAATTATTTAAATTTAATTAAGATTTTAATTCTGTGTTGAACTGCATATTTTAGTGCATAGAAATATTTTAATGCCATATTAAGGCATATATTCTAATGCATAAGCTCGAGCGCAATATTATTATTAGTAATACGAAATCCTCCAAACTTATTTATTCCACAGCTAGAATATCACATTTTTATAAATTCCAAATGCCCTTTCTATCCAAATTAGCCTTTAACCTAAAAAATTATTTTACAAAATTGTCTTCTGATTTTTCTTTACCAAAAATTACAGAATTTACCGGTAAATTCTATTTTTTTTACCGGTTTTCAGAAAACCAAATTCTGGTAATGCGGTCCCTATTTATATATGTTTCATTCTCATCATCCAACAATAAACAAGCCCATTATGCATTATGCCCCTATTAAAACTTTTATCTTCTGCTCCGACTTTTCTTAAATTTTTTTTCGATAGTTTGTCATACTTCCTAGTAATTTCTTAAACAACTAACACAAAACATATCGTTTGTTAACTATATATTAAAAACTTACTCCTGTTTGTTCAAATTTTAAAATTGGTTAGGTCATAAAATATAAAAGATACTGAATAGCTGAAACAGCCCAAATGAGATTTAAAGCTTTTGGTGGATATTTTAATGGATATGTGTCGTTTCTGTATTGTATCCTGACTGGTTTTCCTTCTATTTTTCTAACTCCTTTTTCTTTTCTTTTTATGACCAAGTTATTAAATTGCACTATGAACTATCTTTTTGAATTCGCAAATAAAACCAGACAATGAACACTAACCATACAAATAGATTCAAACATATTTTGTTTCTTTATTATGAAGATCAAGTATCTGCCCCTTCGTTTAATACAAATTAAATTCATTTGTGAAATCAGATAAATCTAATTTAGTTTGCACAAGAAATAGATCCTTAATTGTTCACATCACAGCAATTTAGTAAACATATTTCTATAATTTACTATGAAGATTAATTTAAGTGAAGACAAAAATCCTTCTCTTCCGATGCCCATAGCTGTCACATACCTGAAAAGAGAAAAAAAAATTAATTTAAAATTCTTAATTAAATCTAATAAAAATTTCAGCATAACAATATAAGTTTATTAAAGTATTTTTATGTGCACAATAATTTCAATTACTAAAAATTATTTAAATAATTTCCAAGAATTCAATAATTTACTTAGGTTTTACGTGAAAATTATTCCTCAACCATTTTTCTTGTTTTAATAATAAACTGAAAATTAATATTCACATGAATATTTCAAATGGTCTATCTTGAATTGAAAAACTATTTTAACTTTATTCAATATAATTTTCAATTTTGAAATATAAATGAACTGTGAATAATTCAATTTAACAAAAAAAAACGACAATCAACCACCACTAATTTAATGATTGTAAATCATGAATTTTTTAAATTAGAAATTGAAAGTATATATCTCTTTATAATATGTTTACTCGTACATGTATGGTAAAATATAAAATTAATACATAAACTATGCCACAAAAACTATTTTTTTTGTTATATTTTAATGTGACTCAAAGATATAATAAATTCATTGCTGTTGATATGTAATTTCCGGTTTAAATGGATATTATTAAAAATACCTGTTAAACAAAAACAAAAAAATGTTGTTGCTTCCGACATAAAAAACTATTATATTTTGTAGTGTGCTTTATACGACACATAATGTAACATGAACTGGAAATTTTATATTCCCTGTATTATACTAAATTAATCGAATTGATTGATAAAAAAAAATGTATTGAGTTAATTAATTACTTGTTTTATGCGGTTTAAAACACTTTCCAGACTTTAAGAGGTTGTAAAGACTAATTGTATTATATGTTGTGTACAGATTACATACAATTATAGTAATATCTACAAGATAAGAGCTACTCTTGAAACTTTCTTCAGAAATTAGAGTATATATTTGTATTATCTGGTTTTGTATTTGCTTTCTTATTCAAAGGTTATCAGCCCGAAAAATGAACGAGTTATATGTAAAAGGGTTCATTAAACAATCATGTCTTGATGTTAATTCTGTATTTGACGTTATTAAATAATTTGTACATTGGCCTTCAAAAAGCAACACGTCAAATGTGATTTTAATTGCTTGACAAACTATGTACGTATATAATTAATCGTAAGTAGATATCTTTATTTTAATTATGCAGTTATATTTGCTGATTATATCAGTCTTAAACGAAGTAATTAAATAAGAATATCAACATCAAGTTTAATAATTAGTCATTTAGAGTTTAGACAGATGAGATCGTATTCGATTACATTTTTGCCATCTTATCCGGTAAGTATGTGACTTATTTATTAATAAATCATTTGGCATTCGAAACTATTTTTGAAATTTTTGAATATTAATAATTATTAATAATTTTGTACTTATTTCTCTTTTGAAATAATAAATTTGAAACAGTCGAAAATGTTTAAAATTGATTGCACTTAGATACAATATATTTTAAAAACATGCATTTAAAAAATTAAATGCCAATTAGATTTAAATAATTTATTTGCAGCTTGGATCTAATTTTCAATTATTTTCAGAAGTATCTTAGAAGTCTGATCCAGCAAACTAATAAATTTTGTTACAAAGCACAGTTTTTGTTTCAATAAATTATAAAAGTAGATTTGGACCGAGAACTATCGATGTCAACAGTAGCTTTGCTCTTAAAGTTTGGTCTTGTGGTAGTTAATTGTTAGTTGAATGTTAGAGATGAAGAAAGTGGGTTTACTGAATTGGTAAATTGAGTGTCTATCACAGCTCAAATATATGAAATTAATAATAATAAATTGAACTAAATTTCAGGATCTCTGCCAGTTAAACTTAAATCTTAATTAATTAATTAATTGTTGGAATGCAGAATAAAATAAATCGTAACTAGTTTGAGTTGAATTTTCAAGGAGTATCTAAATCTGATCCAGCAAACTAATAAATTTTATTTTAGAGCCCAGTGATGCTGTTAAAAATTATAAAAGTAGATTAGAACTGTATCGTCCTGTATTACTAACTATTGGCTATACCAGGTGTCTGTAACCGAGTTAATTTCTATCATACTAACTGAGCCTATCCAAATCCTCTTTATGTTATGTGTAAACGGGTGTTCGGTGATGCCCGGTCATCTCCGAGAGATCCTGCTTAATGCTTGTTCGAACCTTTCAATCAAATCAAATCAAATCAATAAACAATTTGAATTCTCTGACTAGCTGTTTATATTCACGTCTGACGTACATCATATTTTATAAAATTGTATATTTATCTTCATACTTAATTGAGAAGTGAATACTTCATAAAATAAAAGATAAAATACCAGAAATATTTAACAGAAACAACATCTAGAAAATGAAAAACCTGCGAACACAGTATGAACTAATTAATTAATTTCCAAATAAGTATGTAAGTATATAAAATAGTTGAAAACTAATTTCATGAAATGTAATATACTAATATGATTTAAGAGTGTTATTAATTGGTTACCATTACCAATTTGAAAATTTTAAAGTTCTAAAATGTTCAATTTTGTTCTTCAACTCAAAATCCCAAACGACAATAAGCTAAAGTATTAAAATCCTACAAAAATACTGCGTAAATTATGACTGGATAAAATGAAAATCATTAAAATTAAAATCTGAGATTTTTGTAAATCTCATAAGTAACAATGATATAGAAAAATGATTGCTTCTAAATTCTAAGTAATCCAAACATAAAATTAAAGAAACAAACCCTATATGCTCCGAGGTTAGTTTTTCAATTCACTGACAATATATCACACCACATTCTCTGTTTTCATGCGAAAATTTTAATTTTTATTGCTCAATTCCCAAATTCTAAGACTTAATCATAATCATTAATTTTATATAAAAGAATTCAATTTAAGACTTCTTGAATAACTTTTTAACCAAAATAAACTCATTTTGTTATCAAATCAAATTTATCTTAAATATATTTGATATATGTATGTATGTATAAAGACAATTACTGAGCATGTTTCTTTAACAAATTGAGTCAAATTTGTAAAAAAATAAAAAATGTTTTTTTATCAACACACATCATAAATAAAAATTCCTTAACTACTCGTACAGGTAAACCTCGACTTACGTTACTATCGAGTTCCGTATTTATCTGACAAAATGTCGATATTGTATTCGTGGAAGTGATTTTTAAGATAATAACAAAATTACAATTTTGGCGGTATAATGATTGTTAATTTCTTGAAGTAAGGTTTAGCGTTAAAATTCTAATACATAACATAATAACAGTTTCAACTTTTAAAAATTATTTGAAAAAAAAATTGCGATACAATATTTAAAGCTCGAGATTTATTATTTTTAAGCGTTTTCAAGTTCCAAGAAACGCCAGTGTTGATAAAACCAATCCCGATAAAATACTACAATGAAACCAAGCAGCATTGAAATAATCATAGCTTTTCGTTTCGGCGATAATATGACAATTCGGTCCGATGGCTTCGAATCAAAATTATGCTCTTTTCTTGTTTGATGATGTAAGTTATGGTCGACCAGTATTATTTGTGTGAGTAACTAAAATATGACTGTAGAGACCTAATTTCCAACAACAAAAAATTTAGAGAACTTTTTTTTGCTCGGTAAAATATTATGTGACCTAAAATAATATTTATACGTGAGCCATAAAATCAACTTGAAAAGTTTAAAATGCAAATTTGATTAAAAATAATCATCATGTTTTGTATATTATTTATGTATCCGTGTTCGTAAAAATTAGATATATGTAATTTACAAGGTTCTAAACAAATATATGGGATGCGCATATGAGTACCTTAAAAAACACACAAAACAAATTACCATTAACACTTAGAGACACAAGATTGTATGTACATTTTATCTGGTTATGACACATAATCACAGTGAAGTACTTTTTTATAGGTTCTTTGCTGTGCTATCGTCGCGCATGTATATGTAAGCCCATAATTTTCATTATCTTAACGACATTTAAAAAACAAACTACTTAGAAAAGCATTACCAATTCGAGATTTCGACAATCGCGCGAATTATTACTTCATAATATCATGTTATATGTGTGTGTGTGTGTGCGAGTACACTTCAGATACACATATGTGTATGTTGCATTATTTATTATCGTTAATACAATAACAAGAACTAAATTTTAAAAGGGAATTTTGAGTACGTGCATGTGTATGGCGATATGTATGTTTGCATGCTCTTAATAATTTTCCTCGGAAAAACCTAATATTTTATGGAGTGGTATGATCAGTTTATGTGTGTTCGTTTATATATATATTTTTTTTTTGACATGACCGTATTACGAGCAATGTACTACATTTATATAGTAAATGATGAAATATTTATGGTAAAGTCGATAATTCTCATGTGCAATATTGAATATCTTTTATTTACAAGATAGCACTTAAACTCAAATAAATCATTTTGTTTATGTTAAGTAATGCATTAAAATGTATTGTGTTGTGTTCGTTGGTTCGATGAATCAAACGTGATAACATGCCATTCGTCCACATAGAAATAATGTGACCTTAATTTTGAGAAAATCATTAAATAGAATGAGCTTTTCTAGTAGTATATACGTAACGACACGTTTCTTACTATAATTTCCCAAACAATATGTGGGTATAATATTTCAGCAACTGCATTCCAGAATTATCAAAATAAAAATACTCAAATAATACCTCATTCAATAGAAAAACTAAACATATTTTCAATTACAAATCCATTATAACTAGATGAGTCAATTATATACTTAGTCGTTTCTTTGTTGTTGTGAATAACTAACCGAAACCATAACCGGTCGCGACATTTTCACTATTTTTATTGATAACATTATTGAAAGAAGTCTCTGTACGATACACTCCATTAATGTTTTAATCAAAATTGGTTGTGAAAATTTCGCGACAAGTTTGATCTGAACAACATGATCAACTATATATGCTCATATATAGATATAATTTTAAAGCAATCGAACACATTCACTATCAAATAATTACTTCACTCGTTATTGGCAAATGAAGGTCATGATAATTACTATATCAAGATTCAAGGTTTGTAATTTTAAATTAAATGGTTACATAGATAAAAAATGAAGATGATGGTATAAAAAGCAATTAATTTATGAAGTGTTACTCTTACATACATATACATATTAATATTATGATTAGTAAAATTGATACAGGAGAAAACAACTGCTTTTAGAAATTATGAAGAACAATCTTTCAAAACTTTAATCAACCCACTTAGCTCTAACATATGCAAGGGACAAATAAATACAATTTTTGATTATATTGAAAATACGGACAATTTTAGATTTTGTAATTTCAAGTAATATTGGTTTATGTAAGTATTCTACTATAAAAATTGTATTGTTTTTTTTTGTCTAATTACTAAATTCTTATTTACAATAGCTTCAAATTATCTTATCAAGATTATTAGATTTGTACACAATTGATCAACGCAAACTACTTTAGTGCTAAAAAACATCTTATTCGAAAGTGTTATAATGAACAAAATCTCTACATAATTGATGAGTGGTTCGGTTTTGTAAGTTTATCATCAAATTTACTTTCACTGAATTGTGCTAATTTCAAAACGACATGCGATTCATCCAAAATAATATTCAACTTCCTTCCTATAAGAGAATTTATGCGGCAAAGAAAGTTTCGTACTTTAGTGTCAAAAATGTGTAGGCACTCTTATATATTGTACATACATATATGTATATAAAACCTAACCCAATTTGTATATATGTACATATATATGTTTATATACATATTTGTGTAATAACAAAACATACAAAACAATCCAAAATACTTAATTCTAATTAAATTAAAATATACATAATTATAAATTATGAGAAAATTTATAAAAAGTAAAAAAGCAACAGAATATGCTTACTTAATTGATTTGAATGAAAGAAACGCAGAAACGGTAAGAACATCATCTTGAGAAAGTATTACTCAGGTGCAAGTATAAAATTGGAATATGTGTGCGGTGTGTGTTATATATAAAAACAAAACCTTAGCTAAATAAATATACATATATATTTATATATGTATATATAAGAAGTAAGGCAGCATAATAAAAATAAAACAATTAGAAAGTTAAATATTCCATTTTTCTTTTTTATGCTCGCTAAGATATAATTAAGATATTGATTGAATTTAGTTATTAGTTTGTTTTTTCTCTTATTTTATTGTAACGTAATTATATTGTGTATTGGGTGATTTTGTATTTTGTCGACTTCTTATTTTACCAAGATTTAATAAACTCCTTTCTTATATAAACATCATATCAAATGGAATTTACTGACGTTCGACAATTATATTATAGAGTGTTTTTCAACCTAATGACCTATACTGATAACACAAACAAAAATACATTTTTATGATATGGTTATTACAAGGCTAGGAAGGCTAGTGACTTTAATCAGTAGGAAGTTAGAGCATTCCTATATACAATTTTTGTTGTACATACATATGTATACAATGTCATTGATATACTACTTATTAGTCATATGAGTAGTAATTCATACAAAAATTAGGTACAAATAGGTAATCGCAAACGGTACGTCATCTGTATATTGAAGTATGATTCAAACAATACAAAGCAATATTTAACCCTTTAAAGACCTGCGCGAAATATTTTAGTATTTGACGGGAAAAGGCCAATAAGCATATTAAATAAGATATATATTTGTTCTCATTTAGTAGTTTTAATATTTCTATGCACGAATGGAGGAAATTGTTTACTGCCTGGTATAGTACATATTATTATTTATGTACTTACATATTTCATTAATGAATCACAAATGTAATAATAAATGTTTAACAATAAATTGTCGTTATGTAAAACTATTAAGTATATTAACACAAAGGTTAATTAATGTACAATGTATAATCTACAAATGACTCGCCAGTAATTAGAAATATTCCAGTTTGGTTTGTAGTTTTATTTATCAAATATGTTTGTAGTAAAAATAAATGAATATAAATTATTAATTAATACTAATTTTTATAAATACAATATATAAATTTAATATTAAATATATTTTTAGATGGTTGAAATTGCAAATCATCTATTTTTCTAACCGGAGATTGATGATATAATCAGATATATCGCGAACATTAATGTATATTTAAAAAGCGAGCGAACGAATTACCATCCATTACCACCAAATTCTCGAGAAATTACCTATCAACCATAAAAATTAATCGTTACATGATCGCATTGGTACAATCAATTAATCATGGTCTAAACTAAATGTTTAGACAACTTAGCAAAATTATCCGTGTATTGATCTTTATCAGCTGAAACGATTAATATTCTATTAAGAGATTAATTGATTTGATTGCGATACGTTTAAAATTTAAACAGACTTATAAAAGATTGATATAATCTTGAAGGTAGGTGTGTTCAAATAAGAAAATAATTCAATATCAAGTTAAGTATGTCTTTATTTTAACATTTTTGAATGGATCGATCATTAAGTACAAAGATAGTAATCTAGTCGGAAGTAAAAGAATTATTAAATTGTAGATGGTGCTACCGACAGGCAGATTGACATCGCTCTAATTTAGAATTTAATTTACTTAATTATTTACATAAGTAAGTACATATGCATGTACATATTATTCGGCTGCATAAACGCCGGTTACGAGAAGAACATATTTGACATATTTAACAATTCTAATGATACCAATAGAATTTTAACATTTTTAGAAATACGTCGGTCGGAATTATCTAGATATCCCAGATCTAAATTTATAAATAAAAAGCAAAGCCTATAATCGAGATACAAAATTGTATCTATCAAACTGAGAAACCTTCGAAAATTAGAGGTAACTGAACCTAAATTGGCTATTAGGGCTTAATAAAATTACGATAAATTTCATAGAAATTCGATATTTTAAAAAACATAAAAACAGGAATTCAATTAAAAAATTCCCACTAAATCGAAATGAAATTTCAAATTTGTCAGTTTGGATTAAAATTTGAAAATTATACCGTGTATACATACATATGTATGTACATATATCCAAACTAAAATATTATCTAAGTATATTAAGAGTCAAAATATCATATTTACGTTAAAAAACCAAATTTCTATATTTCGATAGTAAACATCTAATTATAAAATGAATCGCAATGTTTAGGGGCAAACTTTAAAATAAGCCCCATACTACAGAACGAATGATAAAGTGGTTTGATAAGATCACGTTAAAATAATTTCTAGAATAATTCACTTTGTATATTGAAATATTTTCGAATTTAGGGTTTCGTAGTTAACCATTCTCCGCACAAATTTTATAAATTAAATTACCAAAATTAATAACGTCGCACGCAATTGGTCATTCTTAAAGGATACATCTCTCTAACAAAAAAAAAACATTAAGTACAACCATTTACATCCAACAATTTTTGCTGCATAAAAACAAACAAAATAATTTATTTCATTTTCACGAAAAACCGCTTAAAAGAAATTTTCTTGAACATTACAAATTAATGTGTTATATAAATTTTAAGGATTATGCTAATTATTCATTGAAGCACAATCTAGGGTTAATTATTTTTTCTTTAGCGGTTTTAATGAATATTAAAGTTTGCTTCTACAGTCTTAGAAGTCAACCATCGGATATATATTAAGGTGCGCTAATATGACTTAAGAATTAACAATAAACATAATATGATAAAAATCACACTTTAAATATATTAATGACAAATAAAAGATGTAACTGATTACAATATGTACTACTCATTGAAAACACGTAATTTTATCAGAATATCTTATGCGATAAGACTTTATAGTTCATTCTCCGTATTCGACTTTTGAGTCAATTTAGTGTGATTTTTACTATACTGGTATCATTAAACCCTATATTGAAACACACCCATCCAAAACATTAGATTAATTTAACTATTTGACCTCATAATTAGCTTACATGCATATATATACATATATATATATATATATATATATATATATATATATATATATATATATATATATATATATATATATATATATATATATATATGTATTTATATATATATGTATATATATATATATATAAATATATATATATATATATATATATATATATATATATATATATATATATATATATATATATATATATATATATATATATATATATATATATATATATATATATATATATATATATATATATATATATATATATATATGTTTATCACGTATTTAATTCGTTACAACAACCCATGCCTATTATAATTCTAGCCATGTACATTGTACACATATAGTATCCCAACCCAATTATTAAATGATTTTAATTGAACCAATTCGAGTAAATATATGTATATATCTCTAACGAGGCACACATTAATGAATACAACCTTAAAAAAAAAAAAAAAAAATTTATGAATGAACTAATCATCCGACACACAAGTCACAACCCATGTGATCATGTGCTCATTCATTCATACATTTGCTTTAATGTATGTACATACAACTTTTTGTTTTCGTATTTCATTAAAAAAAATAATAACAATTCTCGGTATATTTAATTAAATACTTTATTACTCATTTTCCCAATGAAAATTTAATAAAAAACCATGTGTATGGATTTTAAATTGTGAAATTTTTTTTTATACTCTAACATGAGTACAATTACAAAATTTCAATGATTGAAATTGAAATGTTAACAATCAATTTTGAAAGGGAGCACACAGTTTACTCATCCCAAGGCGTGTCAAATCCTTGACTACTGTTAAATCACAATATTCGTCTCTACTATGATTGTTCACTTAATTAGTAACACCTACTCGCATTCATTTTAATTTATAGAAGTATATGTTAATTTACGTTGAATTGCGTTAATTTTTTTACACTCATTGTGTGCAAATTATGGCTGCGAATATTATACGAAATCCGATGTCTTTTTGAATTCAATTCCATTCTGTACAGATTTATGCATTCTATGGTAATTTGAAATTTATACAACAAAAAAAGAGAAATTTATCAAAATTAGGGAAGTAACAATGATTTCTCTTCGTTTTGAATTTGAATTGAATCAGAGGATGAGCACACAAATATTTAACATGTATATGTTATGTAAAAATAGCATCTGAATTCGAGAGGTTCCTGGGTATATTTTTTATACAGATACTAAATGTGCTGATTCCAACACATCGACACCAATTTAGATAACTTTATTTCATGAAATTTTCAATATAGCTTTGGAAATAATATGTCCAGTGATTTGAAAAAACAACACAAAGATTTGAATAGTTGATAAAATTAGTTGATTTATAATCCGTAAAAAAATGACCCGCAAATTCGAAATACAATCTTTACATTTTCGAATAAATGAATAATTTTTTAAATCAGTCTCAGAGCATCATTTTCTGGAACTTTTATGATATTGCATTGTATACGTCTATTTTCGAAAATGAAAGCTTTCGAATTACTTACAATTGTATATGGTTAGATACAAAAAAAACTCCGCAATTCGGGCCAACCGAGACACACATTTAGGGTAAGAAGTAAATATTCATGAATGAAGCCACTGAAGGGATTTGGCCCAACTTGATAAGTTTACCTGTCTTAATGCCATCTTTTATGAACCCACTGCTGAAAATGAGCAGCCACTCATTGAATTTAATATTTAAAAAAATATTTTAATTTGGTTCAAATAGAAATTAGTAAAGGAACTTGCAGATGAATTTATCACATCGTTAAAATCCAATATAGTACATAAATTGAAATTTTTCGAAGTTTAAACCAGTGCAACTTTTGGAATCTACTATCCTTGGTTTGATCTGAGACTTTTCGGTAGTCCCTTCTCGCATTCTACTGATCAGGCGGAATTAATAGCGCTGACACATAAGAGTTCTGTTTAAACTCTTTAAGAAATTCCTTGATCGTCTCCAAACTCGTCAAGTGATGTAAAGAGTCATGTGGATACTGGCCCATTGTAACAAAGTAGGCAATGAGATTACGGACTGTTTAGCCAAAGCCGGTTCCCAATTAACTTTTATTAGTCTTGAACCAATGGGCAGCGGCCCTTTTATCTTTCAACTACGGGAAGAAAACTATAAAGAACTTTGCTTGGAAAGACCTAACGATCCAGTGGCTTGACTTCTAGTTATCGTAAGACCAGATACTTCATTAAGAAGTCGTTGAGGTAACTAAGTATGCTTTATTTTTGAAAAACGACCAGTTAAGAATCGTGGTATCGATTCTTACGGGACATAGCTGTCATAGTTTAAAGATCATCTAAATCGTATGGGCTTAGCTCATAAGGTTATATGCGAAGACCGCAGCTGTACAGCTTTCAGTTCTGTTCGGCTACAGGTATTCAACTTTAGGTTTTTAAAATAAGGTAAGTTGTCCTCTCTGCGTAAGCAGCAGTGCGCGTTCGCAGATTGGGATTGAATTCAGGGATTGCCCGATAGGCCGTAGGAGCATTCAGTGCGGAATCCTCATGGATTCTAACCAATTGTAATACATAATAATAATAGAGGTATATCATTCATCGGGTCGCAAGTAAATTATTTGTTACTCGATAAATACCAAATATGAAAGCTTGCTATAAACATTTTGGAGTCGAAATTAACCCTAGGTAAAGACAATCAGTTAATACTAAAGATAAAAATTGAATCACAAGTTACTTATTTCGATATATAAAAATTTTGATATGGCTACATATATCTACTACTAAAATTACCATACATATATGTATACGACTACATATGATAGGTAACAAGGATTAAAATTCTTTGGTATCCAAAGCCAAATAAAAAAAATGGCAACATTTACTTTGAAAATTACGCGTCCATATTAAAATAGTATTTTCACCAGGAATCATTTTGGCTTTGAATCAGAATCATATAATACTAAGGTGTATGTGAGTAATATAGAGAATAGTAATGATTGGTTCGAAGGCCACAATCTTAAGAGACGGTTTGCCACATGTGCCCACTGTATATAGGTGGCTCTGCAATTCAGCGATATGCCCAACTAGCGGCCTGTGGATAAAACAGGAAATGTTTTTCAATATCATATTATGATGTTTTGAAATTACACTGTGCCTCGACTAATTTTGTGTTGCGATGTAAAAACGTTTTGAAAACTTGAATACTCCCAGCTTGGTGTACTAAGGTATAATAACTGTTATGTTGTGAAAAATTTAATAACAACAAATAGCTAGGATATTAGTTTAAACATAAATTCAAACTCTAACCTTCAAAAGATATCTACTATTTAAGTATAAAATAGTAAAACATAACCTACACATAAAAAATATGTATACCGAAATAGTTTAACAAAAGATACAAGATAATTCGAGCCTTCAAACAATAAAACCAACCATCCAACCAATGGCCTCAAAATAGAAAAACTTATCATCATATAAACCTGAAAATTTCTTTTTATATAAAAAAAAACATACATATATGTATACGACAACGACATACGATACGTAACAAGGATTAAAATTCTTTGGTATCCAAAGCCAAATAAAAGAAATGGCAACATTTACTTTTATTACGGTCTGATTATGAGATATATAATTATAGAACCCAACGTAACGGCAGAAAATGATATCCTTACTTTGGTAAATATATGCGCCCATAACAATAAATATCTCATATAAGTAAGTATGTAAGATATAAAAATATATAAAATTGAAATATGGATAAATAAACATTTCTCGAAACAGAGATTCAAATTCAGATGTGCCATTGTTATGATAAAACCATTTTTTATAGAACATTGATACGCTATTTTTAGACTATTCGTAATCTTACACCGTACATATTTTGTTTATTCATCCATATATCCATAATCTACCTGGATATTTGTGTGCACTGTTACTTCAATTAAAAATATTAAAATAGATATAAATAAAATTTTGATTTTGTTTACCAGTATATCGTATAAGTGGGTATGTATATATGATATATGTGTATGGATATGCCGATATGCGCTTATCAATCCATAACGAATATGATGCATTAAGACACTATCAGCATACTATGATAGCGCGAAATAAATGTGGATCCACCATTACACACGTCTATACTTTTCAATATTAATTGTGTTTGTCGATATAATTTGTATTTGATTTGAAGACGATTTTTTGTGTGTTTTATAAATGAATAATTGAATGTTTATAGGTATAAATATGTTTGTACATGTATGTACTATATACATATATATAAATATATGCTGTGCTGTTTACATTAAAATATGGGTGTACAATCTATAAAAATAATAAAATAAGTAATGGAATTTTTTTTAGTTATCTACAAAAATTTTCCCGATTTTTAGTCATATTTACATGGTTTTGATTGAGGTGGAAGAAAATATACATATGTACATATGTGCATACATATTTTGATACCAAAAACGTTAGAAATTACCTATAGCGAGGAGGACGGGGTAAACGGAATAAAAAAAAATGTACAAGGCCATTCGAGAATTTATTTATACATATAAGTAAATTCTAGATGAGAAGATTATTCGTTTCGTTTGGCTATATAATATGTATATAAACGGACATAATCTTAAATCTAGAGTAGAACATTTTCGTTGCTATTTTGTTTGGCTTTTTTGGTTTTATCCCCCATATAAAATATGTATACAGAATTTTATATATTTTCATATTAAGTTAAGCCTTTCAAATAAGGTACATCAACAATACAGCATAATAGATTACATGAAGGTCAAGGTAATATTTTTGGTTTATCTTTTATTGGGTATTATTTTTATTCATCAGGTTCGTATATCCATTTTTATCCACTCGATCTGAATGTTGAATCTGTTTTGTTGGAATAATAATGAGAATGTGATATATATTAAGGAATACGAATTATTTTTATTTATTAAAGTAAAACTTGTATAACACAAATACAAAATTAATTTAATCGGTCAGTGTCTAGAATAGAAAAAAATGTCATTCGGTTGTAAATTTATTTTAGGCTTTTAATCCTAGATTCCTAGGTTCATCCAAATAAAACTCAATTAAATATTGAGAAAAATATGCACACTTACTTACATTATTTTTACCAAATTTTGTTAAGTAAAAACTAAAGAACTAACAACTCTAAATGTGTACAGTGTGCATCAATTTAACATGCTATTTACAATAAAACTATTTAAATTTCAAGTTACTTTTTTTCAAACCAAATGTTATATTTAATTCTGATTTTAAAATTTCTATAAAAACTATACAGAAATTAAACAATAGACAACAGTCCACAAACTAAATCATACACACAATATTTGGCGAATATTTCAGTTTGAAGTTAAACCTAAAATTCATATATTTTGGTTATGATTAAAATTATATAAAATTATATATAGGAACTGTATACTTGTAAAAACGCGCAACCGCGGTGGAGGCTCAAAAAAAAAAGGGCCCGAGATTAATATTTTTCGGCTTCAGTGAGCTTCTCTAATCTATTTTTAAGTGTTTTACCAAAGCATTGTTAAGTTTAGAAAAGGGCTACTTGTAACAATAATAATAAAGTGTTTAAAGGCCATTACTGGCTACTTACAGTCTGGCTCCAACGGTTGCGATCCTGAGGTTGGTCTTCATACTGTAACGATCTCTGCGCCCACCATATGGTGGCTCTCCTTACTCGCTGAGATCCTATTTCATGTACATTGTCGGAGTTTTTCATCAGATCTCTGATCTCGGCATTTTACAGAGCTCGGTATAATATACCATCTTATTTGCGTTTTGGGCCGTAAACCACCCGCATAGTTCTTCTCTCAAATGTAAGGAGCCATCTCTTGTACTCATCCGTCAGCCCGAGTTAACTAGAAAAATTCTCGATAGCGTATTCTCAACTTTACCACAGCATTGAGACTGTCACTGTCATTCTTAACAATCATTCCAATTTTGCTGGCATACCTAGGTATTCCAGCGCAGACCACAAACTCTCTCGATTGATCGAGTCATAGGTCTGCCGGAAATCCAGGAACACCTGATGTACGGGGAGACTTATAAGCGAACAAAAATGAAATATGTGAAACCTTTGAACAAAAATTAGTTATTTGAAAATAGTGTCTATTTAAAAATTGGAAAATCTATAGTTGATTCACATATAGTTTAAAGTGAAATTTTTAAATATTTTGTTCATTTGATACAGTTTTAAATCATTTTTATGGTTCAAAACAATCCTTAAAAATTACAAAAGAAATCTATTCCGTGTTGTGGCATAAAATTGCAAATTTATAATTCATTAAGTCTTTGATGAATCAACAAATGTGTTCTTAATTATTAAAAATTGTTAAAGCCTCCATAGATATACGAGTATTAATCGTTAAAAAAATAATAATTATAAATTATATTTCTATCTAGACATTCACCGATGACGGCGGTTTACAGGAAACTACAAAAAATGTTTTCACTTAGTCTCAATTACAAAAATTTCATGAATCAAATTGCACGAATCAAATTTCTGATGGTTTTGTGCCTACTACATTCTGCTGAGGGGAGTTCAACATTTGAAGTTCCACCACTCGTAACATTTCGACGAATAATCTCAATATCTTAATATCCATTCATCATATCGTCAATACATATTTTTTAGCCAACTCTGCTCCAGCTCATAGAACCCAAAACCATGATGTTACATCCGCCCAATTTTACTATCCACCGTATACAACTTAATTTATATGATTCGTCTGGTTTCCGGCAAGGACGTTGAACACCATCAGAAGATTTGAGATTAAATTTCGACACATCTTACAATACAAACCATTTTTCAGATGGATGCGGTTCTAAGTTGCCTGGTCCGATTTTGAAAATTCATGTGCATTTTCAAGATCACCTGCAAATTCATTGGCACCAAGAAATTGATTTTTTTAAACATTTACCTATATGGTCCTATCCATCGTAAGTGAAATTTTATATTGTACTTTCAGCATCTGCCAGCTAGTTGGGCCATCAGTGAGTTTTTAAATTTTTAAATATTAACTAAGTAAACAATTCTTGTTTTACGAGAGGCACTCCCAGTTTCCTTGAGACTCGTTTACATGGGTTTTGTTTTAGTCCACATATTTACTTTTATTTCGATAAAACTCACAACCATATGTGTTCTTACAGGCGAGTTTTCTTGTATGATTAATTTTTTAGCGCTCAATATTTATGGTATGTATGATTGAAGAAAATAATGAGACATTTTCACAGTAACTTAGGACAGTTAACTTGAAAATTGATACATAGTCCTTAAAAACGGGATATTATTATTTTAGTAATACATAATTTGTTTGAACTTATTATAAGTGTATATTTTATCCGGTATAAGTATAGTTCATTGTATGATTTACTTTTTTAATTACTGTAACTAGGTTTTTGAAATATCTGGATATTATTGAAAATTAGAATTTAGAACTTTATCGAATTTTGTACTTTTGAAAGCGAATGTTCAAATTACAATTACTATCATGGAATTTCGAAAATCTTGAATGCTTTGAAATATTAAACTGTTATTGAAATTGCCTCAAATTAAATCTCTAAGAAATTATAGGAACCTTAGATAGAGTATAACGAGTTATGAAATTCATGAAGTATCATAATATTATTGGATTCGACTATGATACCAGAATTTTTAGTCAACTTCAAAATGAAGTCTTAAGCACTGAATTAAATTTTTCAATCAATTTCAAATTTAACTACACATTCCAGTGAAAATTTTAAAGTTATGTATAGCACGTGCAGTGAGATGTATATATACATACATAATCTCGCTGAGAACGTGCAATATCGCACTGAAATTATTTTAATATGGGTTTCCAGTTCTTTCATAGAGCTTTTATAATTTCATTTGTTGTCTTTGTTGTTGAGAGAAGAGAACCATGTTATTTTAACTAACAATACAGAATAGGTACATAGTATCAAATTTTCAGTTCCATTTCTGCTCAAATACTCAGTCAATTCTAATTAAAATTTATGACAAGCTCTAACTACAATATACTATACAAAATGTAAAATGAATTCTATAACACATAGTTAAGGCTAAATCCTAGTTTTAGACAACATCGTTAAATTCGAAGTTAATTTTTCGATCTGTAATTTACACCCTACTCTCTTAGTCGCGTCATTTCATTCGGCATGACTACTGCCATGTCACTTCAAATATCAAGTGGTATTCTTTTAGTCGCTGGCAGTGACGTGACACGAAATATAAAATTATCTGGCGGCACCAATAAATTCCTGATTTTTGACGGAATATTGACGTTTAAATACACAAGAATTGTCAGTTTCGTATGTGTCATATTATTTATGTGGGGTGTTGTTAAATGCTTATTAAAAACTATTGAGAAATTCAAAATTATTGAGTATTATATATAGTAAATACGTATAAAACATCCTTAGTAATCAAGAATACGATGTTTGTTACAATCGACGACTGTCGCTCCAATCGACTAAGAGAATAGTAAAAAATTGATTGTCGGAAGAAATGACAGGTGACACGACTAAGGGAATTTCTATAATTCGATATTTTCCAGCCACTTAATTTGTGAGGTGAACACATTCCGCGTACATCAAAAAAATAGCAACCAATTTTGCCGGTTGTAAAATAGCAAAAAATTTTGATGTAAGTACATCAAAAAATGGAAATGTTGAATTTTTCTTCCAGTTTAACTAACACCATCACATAATTATGTATTAATTCGAAAAAATTAGCCTAAACAAAGTAAATAACGATCGAACTAGATAAACATTGGTGTTGGCGAGTCTCACAACAAATTTAAACCCAGTACTAAAGTTTGTTTTATCGGAATGGTACTCGTACTTATGAGTGCGAAAATATTGTCAAAACCCATTTCTGTGAAAAAAATCCAATTTACTATTAAGTATAAATTATTACTGAAAAGTGATTACTAAATACTATCGATTAACCTAACCTATCATAGTTTTTTCATATAAATTATAACTATCTATCTAGATAACAAATCATAATCTGGTCATATAAATAATATCTAATAAGTATATGAGATTATGTATGCATTTTAATCATACATATATCCATAAATTTTGTAAACACATTCTTGCAATCTATTTATACACAAAAAAAACGATAATATATAGCTAAAATTAGCCTAGGCATCCCCAGATTTCCAGTACTGCCTCCACTAAATAAGTGTGCAGTGCTTGTTGGGTTAGATAATTTAATATATTTTATATAAAAACTATTGTTAATTAAAAAATATCTAGTTGAATATTTATGTTTATATTATGTACTCGTTTGTATATAATATACTTATAGAGAATCTCTTTTTATATATTAAAATAACTTTATAACAATAGTGAAATAAACTGTAACTAAACTTATATAAGTTACTCACACACACACACACACACACACACACACACACACACACACACACACACACACACACATACACACACATACACACACATACACACACATACACACACACTTCTTCTAGAGTTAGAGAAAGATGTACATCCCAAGGAACTTGGATTTCAAAGTGCAATAGAACACGCTCTTGGTAGTGATGCACAAATCCAAACACTTACGCAGATTGACGAGGTTGTAGTCGAAATTAAAGATATTGATGAGACCACAACAAAGGAAGAGATATATGAGGCGATCACATCCAAGTTTGAGGGTGCGAAAGACCTCCCGATAGAATGTATCAAGTCGCTGAGAGCTGCTTATAGAGGCACCCAAACAGCAGTGGTGACTGTACCAACCTCGACAGCCAAAGTGATGAAAAATGAAGGGAAAGTGCGAATTGGATGGGTGATCTGTCGTATACGTGAAAAAACGTTACCTTTAAGGTGCTTCAAATGCTGGCAGTATGGACATATGGCCAAGTCATGTAAAAGTGATGTTGATCGTTCTGGCCTCTGCTACAAATGCGGAAGAAATGGCCACAAAGTAAAAGAATGCAAGGAAGAAGCGAGTTGTATGCTTTGCCAGCGAAGGACGAACCATAATCATATAGCAGGGAGTGGCCGATGCACGGCCTACATGTTGGCACTTAGAAGAGCACGACGACAATGAAGTTTGTCCAGATCAACCTAAATCACTGTGAAGTTGCACAGGAAGTACTAGCCCAAACAGTGCATGAAACAAGAGTAGATGTCGCCATTTTGTGCGAACAGCACAAAAATATGGAGCGATGCAATTGGGCAACTGATCAAACTGGTAAAGCTGCCATATGGACCTGTAGCAGACGGACCATGCAGGAGAACAGCAGTAATTCCACCGCAGGATTCGTACGAGCAGATGTTGACGGCTTACAAATCTATAGCTACTATGCACCACCTAGCGCTACAATTGAGGAGTTTGAATACTTCCTGGACCAACTGGTCGCCGATGCGCGAACGCGTAGCCCTGTTATCATTGCTGGTGATTTCAATGCCTGGGCAACTGAATGGGGCAGTAAAGAAACGAATAGAAGAGGAACAGCACTGCTCGAGGCATTTTCTTCCATAGACGTTGTGTTGTTCAACACTGGTGATACACCGACGTTTCGCAAAGGTGGCTCCTCCTCCGTAATTGACCTTACATTCGGTAGCAGCTGCTTCTTGAGAGTGTTGACCAAATGGGAAGTCAGTGAGCACTACACGCATAGTGACCACCAAGCCATACTCTTCGAAATAAAACTGGCTAGGGAAGGTAATCAGAAAAAACATATAAGGAAATCTGCAGGCTGGAAAGCAAATACGTTTGAAGAGGACTTATTTATGCTATCATTGGAGAAACCGGGCCTCTCGGGATGTGCCAATGCAAAAGCGGGACAGATTATGAACATGATCACCAACGCCTGCAGTGCATCTATGGTAGAAAGGCGGCTAGACAGTCGTCGTCCACCAGCATACTGGTGGACTGAGCAGATTGCACAATTGCGACGGAAATGCCTTAATGCAAGGAGGAAACACCAACGTGCTTGGGGTACAGAGACCTATCCTAGCCTGCACCAAAATTACCTGGATGCCCGTAATAAATTTAAGCAGGCCATTAAAGTAAGGAAACGCCAATGCTGGAAAGAGCTATGCGAAGAAGTGGATCGTGATCCATGGGGGAGACCCTACAAAATCGTTATGAAAAAGCTTAAAAAGGCAAATGAATCGCCGCCCACCTGCCCAGCGATACTACGTAGAATTGTGACTGCTCTATTTCCGCAGCAAGATGATGTGATCCCTGACGTGATCCGAGTACCTGGCATGGAAGAAATACCGCCGATATCAACAGAAGAGCTCACGAAGGCGTGTCAACGTTTTGGGAATTCAAAGGCTCCTGGGCCTGACAATATCCCTAATATTGCACTAAAGGTTGCAATACAAACCAGACCGGATGAATTTAAGGAACTATACAATTCCTGTCTCAGAGAGGGAGTATTCCCTAAACGATGGAAGAGACAGCGTCTGGTCCTGTTGAAAAAAACAGGAACCAGCCGGGTGAACCATCCTCCTACAGACCATTATGCATGCTGGATACGTCTGGCAAAGTGCTGGAGAGAATCATATACAGCCGACTAGAGAAAGCTGTGGAGAACGCTGGAGATCTTGCTGAGAGGCAGTACGGGTTTCGGAAGGCTCGATCGACGATAGACGCCATCCAACACGTCGTCCAAATAGCCAAGAACGCCACAGATGGGAAAAGATGGAAAGGAGGCTCAAAAAAGTACTGTGCCGTTGTCACCTTGGATGTTAAGAACGCATTCAACTCGGCCAAATGGAGCTGTATTCTAAATGCACTGCAGACGTTACAAGTACCAGTGTACCTAAGAAGTATCATCGCTGACTATTTTAATGATAGAATGCTGACGTATGACACGGATGACGGTGTGAAGACATACAATGTTTCGGGTGGTGTACCCCAAGGATCTGTATTGGGGCCGCTACTGTGGAATATCATGTACGATGGTATCCTAAGGCTCTGTGTACCTGATGATGTGGAAATCGTAGGTTTTGCTGATGATGTTGCAGTCGTAGTGGTTGCAAAAACTATAGATGAAATAACAGAAATAAGTAGGTTGACAATCATAATCATAAAAAGGTGGTTGATGACATGTGGGCTTGAACTTGCTGATCATAAAACCGAAGCAGTTCTAGTTACCAGTAGGAAGGTGAAAGAAACCGTAACAATTGATGTAGGTGGAATCTTAACCCACTCACAGCATTCATTACGATATCTGGGTGTGGAAATAGATGCGCGTTTAAACTTTAAGGAGCACATAAAGATAGTGAGCAGGAAAGCTGCCAGTGTGTCTGCAGCTCTCTCCCGTATCATGCCGAACACTGGAGGGTCTAGACAATGTCGTAGAATGCTGCTGGCAAACGTCGTAACCTCCATCATTCTCTATGGATCGCCTGTATGGGGTGATGCGATGGACTTCGAAACATATAGACGTAAATTGGTATCGGTGTATCGCCTAAGTGCACTCAGAGTGACTTGTGCCTTCCGCACAGTATCTACTGACGCGGCACTCGTTATTGCGGGAATGATCCCAATTGAACTCCTTGCGAGGGAGAGGAAGAAATGGTACCCCAATCGTGTACAACCAGGAAGCAGAGCACTAGAACGCGCCTCAACAATGATAGAATGGCAAAGACGATGGGATTGTTCGGAAAAGGGTCGCTGGACTTACCGTCTCATACCATCCATTGAAAAATGGCTAAATAGGCAACACGGCGAAGTTAACCACTACCTGACGCAACTGATAAGTGGACATGGCTGTTTTGGTGCATACCTATGCAGGTTCAAGCACGCTGATACTCCAGATTGTCCTGCTTGCAGAGGTATACAAGAAGATGTGGAGCACATTTTTTTCCAATGCCCACGATTTGAGGATATTCGAAGGGAACTGTCAGCTGTCCTAGGGCAGCGTCCAACACCAGAAAACATAGTGCAACTAATGCTTGACTCTGAGGAAGGATGGAATGCTGTAAGCCATATGGCGACAGTCGTACTGAATGAGCTGAGGCGCCTAGAGCGTGCAAGAGCAGAACAACATGCCGTGATTTGATAGCAGTGACAAACTCAATCCAAGATTGAGGCGCTACAGGGAGAACAATGAGCCAAATGGCTGGTCACCTCCATGTGAAGTAATGTCTAACGATAGTTCCGCATGGAGGATGTGAAAGCGGCGGGTGTGTGGTTTTTAGGTGGTAGGAATCCGCCACTGTTGCTGAGGTGTTTGTCCCACCGACGCATCGTCTTCCGAAGATTTTCCACACGTTACCCAACCCCACAAAAAAAAAAAAAAAAAAAAAAAAAAAACATACACACACACACACACATACACATACACACATACACACATACACATACACACACACAGTAGGCCTCCCCGATCGCCTGCGACGTTCCGTCCAAGGACTGTAGACGATGAAACGTCTGATTCACTGTCGGATGTTTATGAGCCGGATCCTCTTACTCGGATGGGTGCGAAAATTGATCGCCTCTGCGAGTACATCAGAGGAAGGAATAACGTGCACCATGAAATTAAGAAGCTGGTCACGTCAATCAAAAATCTGTATGTCGAACATGCACAGGGTGGAGGGAAAGACGAGCGTCGGACAACGCAGACAATTGCGAAATTGGCTAAGCAAATAACTGTGTGCTGTGAGACCCAAACTTCCCCAACCATATCTAACCAGAGAAATAATGAGGAAACTGTTCTGTTGGATAGTGAAATAACGACCGCAACCAATAGCAAAAGGAGGAGGTCGAAACAAGACTCACCCAATGACCATGCACAAAAGAAAGGGAAACAGAAGAGAGCTGGCGAAACCCCAGCACTGGGAACTAAGAGCCTAAATCCAAACCCAGGCATAGATGAACCCAACAAGCCTGATAATGTAAGGGACCCTGGCTGGCAGGTGGTGGAGAAAAAAAAGAGGAAACCACGTGAAAGAATTCCGCGGCATCGTCCTGATGCTATTAAAATTACCCAAACTGGAGCAATGTCGTATGCGGATATGCTAAAAAAATTGAAAGGGGACCCAAATCTTAATGACCTCTCTGGTAAGGTAGCTCGGATTCGTAGAACCGAAAAAGGCGATCTTCTTCTAGAGTTAGAGAAAGATGTACATCCCAAGGAACTTGGATTTCAAAGTGCAATAGAACACGCTCTTGGTAGTGATGCACAAATCCAAACACTTACGCAGATTGACGAGGTTGTAGTCGAAATTAAAGATATTGATGAGACCACAACAAAGGAAGAGATACATGAGGCGATCACATCCAAGTTTGAGGGTGCGAAAGACCTCCCGATAGAATGTATCAAGTCGCTGAGAGCTGCTTATAGAGGCACCCAAACAGCAGTGGTGACTGTACCAACCTCGACAGCCAAAGTGATGAAAAATGAAGGGAAAGTGCGAATTGGATGGGTGATCTGTCGTATACGTGAAAAAACGTTACCTTTAAGGTGCTTCAAATGCTGGCAGTATGGACATATGGCCAAGTCATGTAAAAGTGATGTTGATCGTTCTGGCCTCTGCTACAAATGCGGAAGAAATGGCCACAAAGTAAACGAATGCAAGGAAGAAGCGAGTTGTATGCTTTGCCAGCGAAGGACGAACCATAATCATATAGCAGGGAGTGGCCGGTGCACGGCCTACATGTTGGCACTTAGAAGAGCACGACGACAATGAAGTTTGTCCAGCTCAACCTAAATCACTGTGAAGTTGCACAGGAAGTACTAGCCCAAACAGTGCATGAAACAAGAGTAGATGTCGCCATTTTGTGCGAACAGCACAAAAATATGGAGCGATGCAATTGGGCAACTGATCAAACTGGTAAAGCTGCCATATGGACCTGTAGCAGACGGACCATGCAGGAGAACAGCAGTAATTCCACCGCAGGATTCGTACGAGCAGATGTTGACGGCTTACAAATCTATAGCTGCTATGCACCACCTAGCGCTACAATTGAGGAGTTTGAATACTTCCTGGACCAACTGGTCGCCGATGCGCGAACGCGTAGCCCTGTTATCATTGCTGGTGATTTCAATGCCTGGGCAACTGAATGGGGCAGTAAAGAAACGAATAGAAGAGGAACAGCACTGCTCGAGGCATTTTCTTCCATAGACGTTGTGTTGTTCAACACTGGTGATACACCGACGTTTCGCAAAGGTGGCTCCTCCTCCGTAATTGACCTTACATTCGGTAGCAGCTGCTTGTTGAGAGTGTTGACCAAATGGGAAGTCAGTGAGCACTACACGCATAGTGACCACCAAGCCATACTCTTCGAAATAAAACTGGCTAGGGAAGGTAATCAGAAAAAACATATAAGGAAATCTGCAGGCTGGAAAGCAAATACGTTTGAAGAGGACTTATTTATGCTATCATTGGAGAAACCGGGCCTCTCGGGATGTGCCAATGCAAAAGCGGGACAGATTATGAACATGATCACCAACGCCTGCAGTGCATCTATGGTAGAAAGGCGGCTAGACAGTCGTCGTCCACCAGCATACTGGTGGACTGAGCAGATTGCACAATTGCGACGGAAATGCCTTAATGCAAGGAGGAAACACCAACGTGCTTGGGGTACAGAGACCTATCCTAGCCTGCACCAAAATTACCTGGATGCCCGTAATAAATTTAAGCAGGCCATTAAAGTAAGGAAACGCCAATGCTGGAAAGAGCTATGCGAAGAAGTGGATCGTGATCCATGGGGGAGACCCTACAAAATCGTTATGAAAAAGCTTAAAAAGGCAAATGAATCGCCGCCCACCTGCCCAGCGATACTACGTAGAATTGTGACTGCTCTATTTCCGCAGCAAGATGATGTGATCCCTGACGTGATCCGAGTACCTGGCATGGAAGAAATACCGCCGATATCAACAGAAGAGCTCACGAAGGCGTGTCAACGTTTTGGGAATTCAAAGGCTCCTGGGCCTGACAATATCCCTAATATTGCACTAAAGGTTGCAATACAAACCAGACCGGATGAATTTAAGGAACTATACAATTCCTGTCTCAGAGAGGGAGTATTCCCTAAACGATGGAAGAGACAGCGTCTGGTCCTGTTGAAAAAAAACAGGAACCAGCCGGGTGAACCATCCTCCTACAGACCATTATGCATGCTGGATACGTCTGGCAAAGTGCTGGAGAGAATCATATACAGCCGACTAGAGAAAGCTGTGGAGAACGCTGGAGATCTTGCTGAGAGGCAGTACGGGTTTCGGAAGGCTCGATCGACGATAGACGCCATCCAACACGTCGTCCAAATAGCCAAGAACGCCACAGATGGGAAAAGATGGAAAGGAGGCTCAAAAAAGTACTGTGCCGTTGTCACCTTGGATGTTAAGAACGCATTCAACTCGGCCAAATGGAGCTGTATTCTAAATGCACTGCAGACGTTACAAGTACCAGTGTACCTAAGAAGTATCATCGCTGACTATTTTAATGATAGAATGCTGACGTATGACACGGATGACGGTGTGAAGACATACAATGTTTCGGGTGGTGTACCCCAAGGATCTGTATTGGGGCCGCTACTGTGGAATATCATGTACGATGGTATCCTAAGGCTCCGTGTACCTGATGATGTGGAAATCGTAGGTTTTGCTGATGATGTTGCAGTCGTAGTGGTTGCAAAAACTATAGATGAAATAACAGAAATAAGTAGGTTGACAATCATAATCATAAAAAGGTGGTTGATGACATGTGGGCTTGAACTTGCTGATCATAAAACCGAAGCAGTTCTAGTTACCAGTAGGAAGGTGAAAGAAACCGTAACAATTGATGTAGGTGGAATCTTAACCCACTCACAGCATTCATTACGATATCTGGGTGTGGAAATAGATGCGCGTTTAAACTTTAAGGAGCACATAAAGATAGTGAGCAGGAAAGCTGCCAGTGTGTCTGCAGCTCTCTCCCGTATCATGCCGAACACTGGAGGGTCTAGACAATGTCGTAGAATGCTGCTGGCAAACGTCGTAACCTCCATCATTCTCTATGGATCGCCTGTATGGGGTGATGCGATGGACTTCGAAACATATAGACGTAAATTGGTATCGGTGTATCGCCTAAGTGCACTCAGAGTGACTTGTGCCTTCCGCACAGTATCTACTGACGCGGCACTCGTTATTGCGGGAATGATCCCAATTGAACTCCTTGCGAGGGAGAGGAAGAAATGGTACCCCAATCGTGTACAACCAGGAAGCAGAGCACTAGAACGCGCCTCAACAATGATAGAATGGCAAAGACGATGGGATTGTTCGGAAAAGGGTCGCTGGACTTACCGTCTCATACCATCCATTGAAAAATGGCTAAATAGGCAACACGGCGAAGTTAACCACTACCTGACGCAACTGATAAGTGGACATGGCTGTTTTGGTGCATACCTATGCAGGTTCAAGCACGCTGATACTCCAGATTGTCCTGCTTGCAGAGGTATACAAGAAGATGTGGAGCACATTTTTTTCCAATGCCCACGATTTGAGGATATTCGAAGGGAACTGTCAGCTGTCCTAGGGCAGCGTCCAACACCAGAAAACATAGTGCAACTAATGCTTGACTCTGAGGAAGGATGGAATGCTGTAAGCCATATGGCGACAGTCGTACTGAATGAGCTGAGGCGCCTAGAGCGTGCAAGAGCAGAACAACATGCCGTGATTTGATAGCGGTGACAAACTCAATCCAAGATTGAGGCGCTACAGGGAGAACAATGAGCCAAATGGCTGGTCACCTCCATGTGAAGTAATGTCTAACGATAGTTCCGCATGGAGGATGTGAAAGCGGCGGGTGTGTGGTTTTTAGGTGGTAGGAATCCGCCACTGTTGCTGAGGTGTTTGTCCCACCGACGCATCGTCTTCCGAAGATTTTCCACACGTTACCCAACCCCACAAAAAAAAAAAAAAAAAAAAAAAAAAAAAAAAAACACACACACACACACACAAACACACACACACACACCGACGAATGGGATATGATGCGTTTATATCTGGTACTTTCACTACTAGCAGCCTCTCCATCCCTACTCCGCTTGGCTACGTCCACGTTCGTGTCGGTGGTAACTCGGTTCTAGGAATCTAGGCCGAGGCAGAAGTCAAAGGGGGGTCACATAGGTCACTTGCAAATGATGCGCTTAAGAGTTATGTGACTTAAATCCTGGAGCGTCTGTCTCACATTGAGCGGCTTCCAGGTCAGCGACGGTACCCCAGGAGGGGCGGCTGTAGGTACACAGCAGAAAGTATAAAATGCTAGGGGCGGCATCTCGAAAAAGAATCCATCATGAGTTTAGTTAAGGAGAGTTTGGTTACGGTGCAGGGAGTAGGAAACCCAGTACCGGCTGGAGGGAGTGAGCAAGCAGGCTCCCAACAGTCGAGATCCAGCGACTGCAATGTTACAACGGTGGCGACCTTGGCCGATGTAACAGATATTTCGACAAGCGAAGAGAGAGGAAGCACTACATCCGTGCATGGGAATAGAACCCCTGGTAACCCGTTTGGTAAGAGTGCGTTAATGCAGAGGTCCCCTAAGAAGGGAGCGATGACTAGTACATTGGAGAGATGTTTTTCATCGCCTTCTTTGGGGAGTTATAAGGAGGAAACCCAAGAAATAAGGCTAGTCAGGCTTGGGAAAAAAATTGAGGAACTGGCGGAGTTCGTAAGACCGCGAAATAACGTTCATAGCGAGATTAAAAAGATGATAAGCACCATTAGCACGCTTTATGGCTCAGCTATAGGTAATAAGATGAGTGTTTCGGAAAAGCAGTGCCAAACTTCACCGATCAATAATGACGGGAAGGAGAATTTAGGTCGTCAACGAACTGTGAGCAGGAAAGAGGAAGCGACTAACGAAGATATACCACTTGTAGAGCCCAGTAAGAGGAAGTTGTCCACGCCACCTAAGAGTGAAGAAATAAGGCAAAGTAAGAGAAGGAATACTAAGGCTGCTCCGCAAGGTCCTTCGCAACCATTTCGAATGTCGGAGACTCTTATGAATGAGGAGGACGGAAATAAGAAGCAAAAGACCACAGCATCGATTTCGGATAATGGAAATAGAGACACTACGAGCTCAAATCAATTGGAGGATGCGACAGTTGGCTCAGAACAAGAATGGCAGAAAGTGAAGGGGAAAAGAACGCCAAAAAGACGATCACGTCCGCAAAGGAAACGGGCTCGCCCGGATGCTCTGCTAATAAAGAAGAGTGATGAAATTTCATTTGCCGATCTGCTGCGGAAAATTAAGGTGGACCCGACGCTAAATACTCTGGGTGAAAGGGTATCAAACATACGTCAAACTTATAGTGGAGACCTACTGTTGGAGCTACAAACTACAGGAGACGTGCCGAAGACCGCAATATTTCGAGAGCAATTAGCGAAAGCGATCGGGGGCAATGCGGCGGTTAAAACTTTGACCCAGGAGGCGTTACTGGTGATCAAAGACATGGACGAGGTTACCACGTCTGAAGAGGTGATGGAGGCTCTGGAAGCACAGTTTGAAGGGGTGAAAGGTGTCTGTATTGTTAAGTCACTCACAAAGGCCTACCGTGGAACGCAGACAGCGGTAGTTAGTATCCCTAACACTATGGTTGGGAAAGTGCTAGAAGTGGGTAAAGTAAGAATCGGCTGGGTTTCTTGCCGAATCCGGGAAAAAATAGAACTGACTAGATGCTTTAAATGCCACGGTTATGGGCATCGTTCATGGAACTGTAGAAGCGAAGCGGACAGATCAAAGCTCTGCAGGAGATGTGGTGAAGAAGGGCACTTTGCTAAGACATGCCAAAAAGAGTCAAAATGCATGCTATGCGACGAAACGGTCAAAGGCTGTAGCAAACATGTAACTGGTAGTGGTAGATGTCCGGTATACCAGAAAGCGCTGCAAAAAGAGCGTGGTAAATGAAAGTCATCCAAGTCAATCTGAACCACTGTGAGGCTGCGCAGGACCTCCTGCAGCAATCCATACAGGAAGTGAAAGCGGACATTGTAATTGTATGTGAGCAATATAGGAACCTTGATAGACGGTGTTGGGCTTCAGATAGATTGAATCGAGCTGCTGTATGGGGTTGTGGTACCTACCCCCTACAGGATGTTGGTGTGAGTTCTGTACCCGGGTTTGTTAGAGCCAAAGTGAACGGCGTTCATATTTATAGTTGCTACGCACCTCCTAGTGCATCGATTGAAGAATTTAAAACATTTCTCGATCAATTAACGGATGATGCACGGAGTCACAACCCAGTGCTCATAGCCGGGGATTTTAATGCATGGGCCGTAGAGTGGGGAAGTATAGAAACCAGTAGCAGAGGAATCGCATTGCATGAAGCCTTCGCATCATTGCCGGTTGTATTAATGAATACAGGAAATACACCTACTTTCTGTAGAGGAAATGCAACCTCGATAGTTGATCTGACGTTTGTGAGCCATTGTCTTGCCGATAGAGTAGTAGCGTGGAAAGTGAGCGATCTATATACGCATAGTGATCATCAAGCTATTGTGTATGAACTGGCGGATAGTAAACCCCAAAGTGCTATAGTTAGACACAGGAAGAGAATAGGATGGAAGTCCGCAGCGTTCGATGAGAACATTTTCCGTCTAATGATGGAGGATCTTACTCTATCTGGTACCGCAAGTAACAAAGCCGTCCAGCTTATGAGGCATGTTACAAGAGCCTGTGATGCAGCAATGCCAAGAAGGATGGTGGATAATCGTAGAAAACCAGTCTTCTGGTGGAACGACGAGATTTCTGAATTACGTAAAAGATGCCTGAACACAAAAGGGCGATACCAGCGTACTAGACACGTCGAAAACTCTCCCCTTCGACAACAATATTGTAAAGCTCGATCGGAGCTTAAGCATGCCATTAAAGAAAGTAAGCGTAAGTGCTTTCGCGAACTGTGCGAGGAGGTCGACCGCGACCCCTGGGGTAGACCTTACCGATTGGTAATGAAAAAACTCAGAAACAATTACGCCACTGCTCCCACATGCCCGGCAATGCTGTCTGACATAGTGAGTCACCTGTTTCCGCAGCAACCCGATTGTGTGTTAGAGGTATTAGGCAACGAGGAGGATGATATACCACCAGTTACTGAGGAGGAGGTTCTGAAGGCATGTGGCAAAGTGGGTAACAATAAAGCTCCTGGCCCGGATAACATTCCGAATATTGCATTCAAGTCGGCGGTTAAAGCATTCCCAAACTTATTCACGGAAGTATATACTGCATGCTTAGTTGAGGGGGTGTTCCCTAGTAAATGGAAGGAACAGAGACTAGTATTGTTGCCAAAAGGAGACAAACCACCCGGTGAGCCATCATCCTGGCGTCCCGTCTGTCTGTTGGATACGGCAGGCAAAACCCTAGAGAGAGTTGTATGTGACCGGTTACAAGAGGCTATAGTTAGAGCAGGAAACCTGGCAGAGCAGCAGTATGGCTTTCGAAAGGCGCGCTCAACAGTGGATGCGATTAAAGTGGTTGCAGATACGGCACACCAGGCGATATCCGGTTCTCGATGGCTACGTGGTAGTAAAAAATACTGTGCCATAGTTACATTGGACGTGAAAAACGCATTCAACACGGCGAATTGGAGCTGCATATTTAACGCACTGACGCGGATGAACGTACCGAGGTACCTGCTGAGGCTAGTTTCCAGCTACTTTAGCGAGAGGGTCTTGATGTATGATACGGAGGAAGGAAAGAAAACATACGAGGTTACAGGTGGAGTTCCTCAAGGTTCAGTGTTAGGTCCTACACTCTGGAATGTGATGTACGATGGTGTACTTCGGCTGCCCATACCAAGGGATGCGCAGGTGATTGGATTTGCGGACGATATCGCGATTGTAGTTGTCGCAAAACACAGAGAGGAGGTTGTGGACATCTGTAATAGGACGGTCAGACTTATTCAACAGTGGTTAACATCTGCTGGGCTGCAACTAGCAGAACATAAAACAGAAGCTGTCCTTATTACTAGCCGAAAAGTAATGGAGAACGTAACCTTAGAGATTGGAGCCCAACAAATTGTTAGTCAGCCATCCATCAGATACCTAGGAGTAATGATCGATGCCAGATTGTCATATAAGACACATCTCATTACCACCAGCGAGCAAGCAAGAAGAGTTAATGCGGCACTAGCACGAATAATGCCGAATACAAGAGGGGCGCGGATGAGCAGCAGAGTTCTGCTCGCCAACGTCGTTACATCTATAATGATGTATGGGGCACCAATCTGGGTCAACTCGTTGGAGAAAAATACTTATAGACAAAGAGTAGGAACAGTTCAGAGGTTAAGTGCTCTGAGAGTATTGTGCGCATTTCGGACGGTGTCAGAAGATGCTGCTTGTGTTCTTGCGGGAATGCCCCCAATAGATCTACTTGCAAAGGAGCGCCAAACCACTTACCTGCGTCGTGGTCAAGGAACAAAAGCGGAGAACCACCGATTAGCACGTGCTGAGACGATCACTGTATGGCAGAGAAGATGGAGTGAGTCGACGAATGGTAGATGGACCCATCGCCTGATCCCCTACATCGAGGCGTGGCTAAACAGGCGACACGGTGAAGTGGATTACCATTTGACGCAGTTTCTGACGGGTCATGGTTGCTTTAGATCATACCTGTTCAAATTCAAGCACGAAGAGTCACCAGATTGCCCTTTATGCATCGGAGTAACGGAGAATGTAGAGCACGTATTATTCGAGTGTCCACGATTTGCTGAGGAGAGAAAGAGTATCTGTGTACGTGGGGTCCAACGAACGCCGGAAAATATAGTGGAGTTTATGCTGGCGTCTCAAGATGGGTGGAACGCCGTAAGCGGAAGTGTATCACGGATAACGAGTGAGTTGAGACGCCTCGAAAGAAGCAGAAATTCAGTGAGGAGTTAATTCCATCCGAGCAGCGAAAGCTGAGCCTGCCTCGTGAAGTAATACCTAACGGTAGTTCCACGGGGCCGAACGGCATGGTTTACCATCGGGGGTGGTGGTTTGGTCGGTAAGAATCCGACACTTTCACGTGTTGATATATGGGTTCACACGTGAAGCCTATCGAAGGTTCCCCTCCTCCGCCCGTAGAAAAAAAAAACAAAAAAAAAAAAAAACAAAAAAAAAAAACACACACACACACACACACACAAAATACATAAGAGTGGAGGTGAAACCTAAAATTCATCAAATTGATCATGGGAAGAGTTAATTCGCCTATAGTTGGTAAAATATTTGTGTCATGTATTTATTTAATATAAAATAAAAAAATAATTTTCAATTTGAAAAGTTTAAAAGATGGGAAAATTTATGATTTTTAATTAAAATAAAATACAGCGTATATATGTACATACAATGACATGTGTTACTATGTGTATTATTGCCTAAACTGTTACAATACTTAGATAAAAATTGTAATTTGTGTACTTATTTTTTTTTTAAATAACCATATCAGTAAGTAAGTAGGGCCCACAAACACCTAATTTTCAATCCGGCAATTTTAAATTCGGAACTGTATATAGTTATAGCAAATATTTAAAATGCCAAGTAATTAGACTTGAATAAGTTTTCTGTAATCAAATTTGGCCAGACTTTATAGTGATACAAATGTGTTTGACAACGTCGTTTATAAGTAAAAATCAAAATCAAAATCAAAATATTATTCTCCAATTCACAACATTTACTTTAAAGTAGGAATATGTAGATTTACATGTACTGAACTTAAAAAATATAACTCAAACTACTTATACATATATGTATATTAACTTTTAGAATAAGTACTTAAGTACGAGTATGTATAGAACTCCAGAACAATTTTTGAAAAAACAATTACTATAATTGATAAAAAATTGAATGCTAAGAATTTATGCATACTTAAGTAGAGTTTCTTGTCCTTTCGAATGTTCATAAAATCAAAAAACTTTTGACTGAAAATTCATTATCTGATTAACAGAAATTATATTTAGGACTGAATTTAAATTTATTGATGATGATGAATTTAAATTTTGGCTTCCTATAACCGCTTCTAAATCAATATTTAAAAAAAATTAAACTGAAAAGTTTATAAAATATTTTAAAAATAAGAAGATATTATTAAACTTTGATTTCTCCGCAAATTTTATTTACTTAATTATATTAGATTTTGAATTACTTGCTTACTTACAGCAATTGGAATACATTTTATACAAGTCATATAAAATTATTCTGAATTTCGTGAATAGTGAAAATCTCAAGGAGACTTCGATATTAGAGTTTGACAAGTTATTTTCACTTGAATTTGGCATAATTCTTCCTAATGTATTGACAGAAGTGTTTTGAAGTTGTTTCAGTTTATAACTGTTTTTAAATTTTATACCTTAATTATTTTCTAAATTTGTAGACTCGTTTTGTTATTTGTATCTAAATTGTTAAATCTACGAAATTTGTGAAACTTAAATAAATTAAAAAATCCATTGCACATGTAGAATGTAATAAAATTCTAAATTGTATACTGAGTTAAAAGTTAATCTGAAATTGTCTATAAGTTAAGGGAGCCATTTTATTCGTGATATCTGGGAAATCCCTGCGCTAGACTATAGAAATTCTAAGGCTTTTGAAAGGAATATCAAATTTTTCGATTAATTTGCCCACTTTGTTATGAACAAACAAAAAAAATTTTCGGCGTTTTATCAACATTTTAATTTTGAAATATTTTTAACTAACTGACACACGGCCTAGCTCTCAAATTTCAAACTACATCGTTACTCTAGTCTCCAGACTGCAAATTCCAGACTACAACAAATCTACCATTATCTAGACTCGAAATACTCAATTAGTCGACAATTTCAAATTCTGACGTTGTTCAGTTAACAATTTAACCGGTTATTGCATTACTTACTGAGCAAACGTATAGTTAAGTGCTATAATTTCGCGCTCATCGAGTGGCGAGTATGAAATTAATGTGACAATCAAGTTGGTGGGAACAGAAATGTCAAATTTCTAATTTGCAAAACATCTTAACCACTGAGAACAGAAAATTAAATGACCACCAGGTTTTAAGTTTCATAGTCTATTAAAATTTAACGATAACTACAACTGATGTTGTATTTTATTTAATAAACCATCCCAAGAGCACTTAAGTAATTTGATTGATTAAGTTTGATTGAATTTTAAGGTAGTTCTCATTAAATAATCGAATTAAGTAAATATATTCGAACAAATCGTAAAATAAGTCACCCAAACCGACCTAAAATAATAAAAATGTGTTGTGACTTAAATCGTTTCGGGAGTATATATGTATTTTACCCAATCTGTGTACAATCCATCGCCCATATCCATGTTTTAATTTATCCCCACACCATCACTCTTTTTCAAGTATGTACCTAAAATACCTTATCAATAAAAAAAAATAAGTCAGCTATGTGAATTAATTAATTTCCATGCGGAAATAAACGAAAAGGACACTCAAGACATAACACGGAGGGAGGAGAAGGAGAATCATAACACAAAACACACAGGCATCTAATCAAGAATGAAATAAAAAAAAATTGCTTCACATTCACACTACGTAACACCGTACAGCTGCGGAATTTTCACATTTCCATCGACCAAAAACAAAAAAAAATTTGTTTGTTAAACGAGAAAAACCTAAAAAATTTCTGTATTATGAATTACAAATCCAGCATTAAAAATAGAAATGCACCTAAGTAGATAATTAATTGTAATTTCGTAAGTAAACAGAGTTCTTGTGTGCGAGCGAGCAATGATGATAAAAAATAAAAATGTGAACGCGTCATGTTTGTTGTTTCTTGTTTGTTCGTTACATTTATAATAAAAGTAAGGTTATTTTTTTATGTTTGTATGATGAGAATTTATTTTATTTTAGGCAAACAACTATTAATTAGTTTTATTATGCATACAGTGTTTAGCATTTTGCAAAATTCAAAACTAAATATGGCATAAATACAAAAAAAAAATGCTAATGGTACAAACCTAATAGCAGAAGTTTGACTTCTGATGCCGCCCTTTCACCATCAGCCCGTAATGCTCTGTCAATATTTTTCGATCGTTCGGTTGCCTCTTTATCCCTTGAGGTACTAACGGCACAACCCATTTTGTTATTTAATTATTTTGTTATATATTTCTAACACAAAATATCAAAATAAACTATAACTTAGATAATTTTTTTGCTCAACACAATTTTATCTTTTTCTTAAAAAAAACTTTTTTTCTTAAAAAAAACAACTAACACTTGTTGCACTTTTTGTTTAACACACAACACTCTTTTGCAGATATCTTAAAAGAAATTTTTTGTAACAAATTATTATAAATGCACAATTATCTTATTTTTAAATCACCTAATATTTAATTTATTAAGAACACAACACTTTCCTTTAATTAAAAATACGAAACTACTTAAATCTTTTTTTTTTGTTTAACGCATGGAATTTTTTATTTTTTTTGTTAACGTTAAATAGAACCGCCGATGTGAATCATCGAGATACATTACAAAAACTTAAATGTAGAAAAGAATATTGAAAAAAACAAGACGAGAGAAAAATTTACAACTGGCATTAACGAGATTTCGTAGTAACGACGAGTTTTTTTGTATATAGCGATTAACGAGTAGCGACACCGCCCGATTAACGAAAAATGGCGACGTTTCATTGGTTTTTATTTTTTGGTGGTATCGGATGTAAGAATATTGCCCTTAATTTTGAATTGCCGTTAGGATATTTTTTAAACTTTTTTTTCAAATTCTTAAACTACATATTTTATTTAGCCCTTCAATAGTCTAAATTTTTATAATTAACATCTTAATGTATTTGGCTATTGCCTAATTTTAATACATAAATTTAAATGTATTGTGTGTATACTTAATTCCTCCAAATTGATGATAATGTAAAAAACTTACCACACATATTCTTTTGTCATATTTAATTACGAATTAATGTCGTTTTCATTTTTCAATGCAAATTCAAATCTAACATTCATACCCGGTTGTTTTTGGAAAATATACATATATTTTCACCAACAAGGTGAAATAGTTTTAACTTTTTAGAAGTTTGTTTACAGTTAAAATTTTATTTATCGGAGAAAACACATAAAATTTGTACTTTCTCCCCTCAGCAAGATATCGCTGAACTTCTGATCTGACACGTTCTTTGCTGGTGGTGTTTTAACTCACTAGAATGTAATGTAGTATGAAATTTATAGTGTCGGAACTCCATACTATTAAAGTATTTACATATTTGAATTCTATCCCCAATATATGAATTATTATTAGTTATTACATATATGTATACATGAGTTGGATAAATTTTCTACCAAACATATGCATAATTGTTGTAATGCTGCCCTGCATTCCGCAATATAATCTCACAACAAACTTTTCAACCATCCGTCATATTTCCGTTATATACATATGTAGTAGAATCGCACTAATGAATATGGCAACACATTCCTATATGTCAAAAATTAGTATATTTTATGTGGGCAGCGGATTTTGTTTATATCAAAAGTAGTCGCGTAAATAAAATCCGTTTTGCGAGATAAATAAAAATCAGTTAATTAAAAATAATTAGAAACAACTAACAAAAGTGTTATAGTTTATTGAATAACAGTGAAAAAGTGGAGCAATTATAGTTTACTTTAAGTTTTGGTGAACATAATATGAATTTCTAGGTTATGTAAACTCGAACCGAGATACGACGATGGACAACCAAAAGACTACGAGCAAGACAAGCTTGCTGAATTCGCTATTGCTTAAGGCTTGGAAGGAACGATGGACAGATTGTCAATGGGGGATTAATATAAAAACGGTAGATATTAAAGTAGATCTTTTATTAAAGATCGCTGTGAATCCGTTAGTTTTGTTGGCAGCTTAACCCGTATGACAGCGATGTGAAATCCAATTAGTTGGGTGTTTGCTTTTCGTATGCCTTTCCGTGGAAAAACAAGTTTAACCCCGCATAATATTCCAGGTTCTAATTTTACCGTCGTACCACCATATAACCCTTTTACGAATATAAGACCGCCAAGGATCGCCTTCGAAAGCGGTATTTCCACCTCGGAATATATATTGAGCCCTTCGCGAACAAAATGTTGTCTACTCTTTGGTTTAATTTGTATCACAGCGGTTAGAGACGATTTACCATATTTTAGTTTAACTACATCACCATTATTGCGCCCAGGGGATAATTTTAGCGGGATCAAGTTGACGTTAATAATGCGCCCGCTACTATTGCACCAATCACAAATAAGCCGATTTGTTTTCCCCTCGCCTCTGCACGTTAAACATCTCATGGTGGGAATATTATCATACCCGGGAATAATTTGAAATCCTGTGCCGTTACAAGCTTGACATGAGACACAATCCTTTTGGTAGAGCATTCCACCTCCTCCACATTTTCGGCATTGTACAGTGAGGTTGGTCGAGACATTTTTTAATACCCCGCGTAATGACTGTAGATGTGTGATTTCTATTGTCACGACATCGGTCATTTTAATGGGACGAAATATTTGTGTATCCACTACCCGAAATATTTTCATTAGTTTTGATTCTCCAATTGCCTCGTCGTATTTAATCCGCTTGGTAGCATCACTCAATACGCCGTATGCTTCGATAATTTCTCGAATTTTAGCTGTTTTTTCGTTTCGCGGATTATTCTTTCCTTCCGGTTCGTACATTTTTGCTAGTTTATAGAACGCCTCTTTAATTTCATCGTATGTAGCATTCTGCGACACCTGAAGAATTGAGTAGTAATCCTTCTCGTTTTTAAACTGCCTTAGCGATGTCCATATAGAGCAGATTTGGAATCTAGCGAATTTTATGAATTTTGACTGGAATTTAAAATTCATTGCGTGATCTCTCACAAGCCGGCCTACTAGGATCAAATTTATAGACAAGATTTTGAACCTACTTTTATTGCAGGTTTTACCTAGAGGCGTAAGTGGCGATGTTTATAATTTAGCGGATTGTATACTGCAACAGGCATTGATTGGACCAAAAGCTAATATGGTAAGTTCTTAAGATTCAATATCAATCCGCTGTTTATTGACATTTGCCCAATTTTGCAGCTAGTTTTGTCATATCTTCGACATTCGCTATGCTCCCATCTCATATCGCATGCGGCCGTTATAAAACGCATCTCAAAATATGATGGATTCGATCGTTATCACTGCATTCTCGTGTTGTTAAGTTTTCTTAATTCAATAATCGATGGAACAACGTGCCGAGGCAAACCAGAAGAGAGTGTTTTGCCAAATGCAATGCTCTCTCTATTGAATTGGTTGATGCACCTCTATGGAAATTGTCTAAAAGAGCAACATCTCAATAAGGAGCTAATACACGAGCAACAAGACATTCTGGATAAAATAACTCAATGCGTCGAAAAGGTAACAGACAACCAATTTCTAATGGGCGTTTTATATTTAGGCCATGAAGAGGATCAAGAGCTATCGGCGAAAATTTTTAAAAAATTCAACGAGATTAATACTCTACTTACGGCAACCGGAAATCCAGTAATTATTGATACATTAAGAAATTTATCGTGTATGGATATAAACACCCTGGAGACTCTCAAATTAGGCCCAAAAGTGGTTGAACCCATTACCTACTGCCTCCAACCACTATTAGCCGTAGAAGTCTTACTAAATCCGAGTAGTGATACACAAACTTATGTTGCTAAATTGCTAATGATTCAACGCCTCAAGGATTATTCCATGCCGCGTTTATATTCGGAAATAATTCGGGCGTGCTTAATATCACTGTACAATGTGAGTGGTACATCCCGAGAATCAATGTGGTGTGCGTTCACTTTTATAAAAGTTCCGCATATACTAAAAAAATTAAACCAACTCTCCAAAGACTATGACGAGAAGTTGGACTACTCGTTGGATGTGGTTAAGGCTTTCGATTTACTTTTAGACGACAATCCAATTCTCGATATGATGGATACGAAATGCGCATGCAACACTGTCGAATGTTTACTCAACGAGATGTTGAAACAGCATTTAGTGAATGATAATCATATAAAACGGTTCTCGGCGAAGCGGGACGCAATAACGTCGAGCCTACAGAAGCTGGATTTGAATAATACACAGCCATCGATTGTGAAATTTGTAATGCGGGCGGAACCACCGCTAACCGGGATTTTGAAAACGCTTAGCGCTGATTATAATAAAGTACAGGAGGCACTTCTGGAAATGTTGTGCCAGGTACTATCTGGCAACAGTTTTGAACTAATACTTTCAGTAGCTACCGTTGAAGGTAAATTAAAAACGTTTGTATCCCGCCTTATAAAGTGTAACGAGTGTTCGAAACAAGTGGTTGGAGAAACCGGGAAAGCTGCAATGACTCGTTCGGCTCTATTCGATGTTTCATTCCTAATGCTGTGCTTCATCGTGCAAACCTACGGAAGTGATGCGGTACTCGATGAAAATGGCGACTCATTTTTCGAGAAATGGGTCAAAGAATGCATGGTCGAGCGTAAGAAGAGTAAATCACCGATAAATATGATTAAACTATGTGATCCGAATAAAGTGGATGAATTGCTGTTGTATCTCAATTCGACGGATGGTGGTAAAAGTAGTAACTTGAAATGGCATGAGATTTGTATGAATATCCCGGGTATGTTATATCATGTACTGATGGCATGGGAAAATGAAACACTTTCAGCCACCGACGTCAAAATTATTCTCGATAGTATGAAAATGAAATTGTGCTGCTATTCGGTATGCGCTGCGTCTTGGCTGAGTGCATATATGCAAATCGTTAAAGAAGACGAACTACTTAAGCCAATGAATTTAGTTAAGCAATTTTCGTTGCAACCCGATGAAATGTCACAACAAGAAATGTTCAAGGAGCGACTGGGATTAACGTATCAAATAATCCGCAAAATGCAGCATGATTTTCATCCGGCGGGTAACCAAAAACTGCGAGCTGTAAAAATAAAATTAAACATCATATCGCATTCACCGCTCGATGACCAGTTGGTGGATGTGTGGAAAACAATATCCGATCATGGTTGGTTGCCGATCGAAGCGGCCCAGCAACTCGAGATATTGTTACATTCCGCGTGCCCGCTTTGGCTGGTCACAAAATTAGTCGATAAAATTTTAAACTGCAAATATTTGAAAGACATGACAAAGACGATGGATATCGTATTCGCTATAATGCATCTGGATATCGAACGATGTACCATTGCCCTATTATCACAGTTGCTTCCGATTTTACTATTAAACAAATTGCAGTAAGTTCATCTGAATTACGGTTAAAAAAATTGATTAACGTTTAATTTATATTACAGAAATTCACATATAGCCGAACCTCATCTCACAGTAATCGCCCGTCTATGCGTATACTGTGTCCTCTCGACACTCGAAACACCAGCGGTACCTGTCATAAAGCGTAAACGGCCGAATGAACCGGACGAATTGGATTTATGTCCAAATCCTAAAATTAGAAAATTAAATTTAGAACATTCGGGTGATTCAAGTTCATCCGATTATATTATGGAGAATATTATAAATCGTGATCCTCCGGTCACCGTTAAAGAACCATTGCAAAAGTGTTTGCAAAAATTATTTAAAATATTTTCGTTGTGCGTGATGTCCGATGATTCATCGCCTAAAGTTTATTTTATTTTTCATTTTCTAACGATTTTGGTGCAGTGTGGAAAGGATCGAGTGAAGCCAATATTGAAACTATTGCCACAGGGTTTGGTGCAGAATTTATTGAAAGTAATAGCAACTGAAGATGTAAAGGTTGGATTTATATTGAGGTAATTTGTATTTGGTTTGGCAAATTAAAAATATTTGAAAATTCTACATTCTCTTTTTTAAATATCTTAAACTTTCTAAATTTCTTAAAATATATATTACCTAATCAGTTTTTGATACCTTTCATTAAAACCATTGTTGACTGGCATTCGTGAGTGGTGCGCATTTGAAATGCTTCACTGAATTTCTATCAATATACTTACTTTCATTCGAGAATTAATACATACTTGCATTCTAAACTATTAATCATTTTTTTTATATATCATTCCAGATTATACGATTTAAATACAGCGTCTGGACGTCAATCAGCCATATCGGATTTATCTTTATTTCATAATATACAATTGAGAAAAGATAGTATTAAGCTTTAAAACATTTTTTTCTCATTTTTAATTAATTTATCTTAATTTTTTTTCTTTTGTTTATATAAATAATTAATTTAACATTTAATAATAATAAATTTCTAAATATGTATTTGTTTTTTTTTCATAATATATAATATATCTTCTTTTGTTTACTTTACTTTCTGATCATCATTTTTTTCATCTCAAGTTTCAAAGTTTTTTTTTATTCGCGGTTCTTAACATTTATTTTATCTTTAGATAGATTTGAAATATGTGTATATTTATGATTATTATTATTATTATATATAAACAATTTGAAATTTAGATTTAAAAAATATATATTATTTATATATATAAAATAATTTAATTTTTATTAATTAATTATTTACTGTATAAATAAAATTAGTAGTAAAATTAAAAAATCGTTTATATGAAGAAAAGAAACGTAAAACAATTTTTAATCTATTTTTTTATTTATTTATTTTTATTATAAAAATATATATTTTTTTTTAATTATTATTTATTTTTAGTATTTTGCTTAAATCTTTTGGAGACACTATTATATGTTATGTGTAGGTGAGATGTGGAAGTTTTATTTGGAGTTTATGTATCGTCTGAACAAAATTGTGTACAATTTCTAATGTTATAAAGAAGTACGAAAGGATTTATTATTTATTGTATCTAATTCATTTAACATTTAATTTTACGATTAATTAGAAATTCATTATATTTTGTGATATTCTTCTAAGCAAGAAATTAAAAAAAAAAATTTATCTAACTTTGATCTCCCAAAAGTTTTTTCTCGGTTTGGTAAATTTTTCATTGAACTCTAATTGTAATTATAATAATAATAATAATATATTTTATTTATTTATTTAATTATGTATATAATTTTATTATTTTTACTAACGATGATCAAAAATTAAATCGGAAACTATATACGTGTGTGTCGTATCTTTAATAAATTAAATGGCGGAGGATTAAGATGAGATTTGTTAAAACGATCAACATTAAAAACAAATATGGTTGTTGTTGTTCTGTTGGTTGTAATTATACACTTTTTGTTTTTGTGTGGCATTTGTATTTTTTTATTATTTATTTTGTTTGTTTGTTTGTATTTTAATTATATTTAAAATTAATATAAATGCGACCACCTAACGTTAATATAATTAGATAGACGCAACATTGTAAAGTAAGTCTAGATTTTATATATCACTTAAGACAACGATCGAATATAGTTTCACCAATGTAACTACCGCGCATTGCTTTAGCAACGTTACTCTCAAATAGTCGTCGATTTGTTTGAAGTACTTCGGCTGCTTCTTTGTTAAGCGGGTCTTCAGGGTTGGGTTCCTGGAAACGAGAAATTAATTTTTAAATCGGTTAGATATATTAAAATAACGGTATTTCAGTATGGCACTCCATATGATGTTTGCAAGTTTATAAATTATTGTTTTTAGATTGTTTCATTTTCTCATAATTGTCGTTTCCTCGATTATTAATCTTAAAACTTCTTCAAATTTTCATCGCAGGCTAATTTTTAAAGAATAGAACCAATTATATTCGAATTTATGAATCCACATCGTTTCAGATTTAGAATAGTTTATTTTTGTATGAAATATGGTAATAATCATCTAACCTTTGAAAATGGGCAATCTTGAAAATATTCTAGAGTTCCCATTTTAAGTTTAATTGAGAGCCTTGGTGGTTTGTTTTATTTACATTTTTGTGATATGATTTATCTTTTAGGATATTTTTGTACCCAGTCCCATCAAAGTGTTGTTCACCACGCTTAATTCACATAATAATTATTCATATTTTAATCAGACATTTTTATATTAAATCAAATGATAATTCTACTTGTTCAGCTTGTTATTAATTATTGGATTAAACTCGAGTTTAACGTACTTAAGTAACTTGATAGAATTTGATTAGTTAAACCAAAAGTTAGTTTCATATACAATTTTAAAATTTTAGTGAAATTAAAACTAGTTGGATTATAATTTTTCATCAACACGTCAAATCATTTCTATTATAAAGTTGATATAAGACTATTGCAAATCAGCCTAACATGAGAGCCATCTCTCTTGGCCATTTCAAAAAGTCAAAATTCCAAGGACATTAATTATACTTTACAAATTTTCTTATTTGTAATAATCTAGAGTAAGGTGAAGATGTAAAATTAACTAGGCTATCCGGAATAGGACTCGATAAATGAATGACGGGCATACCATTAAAAATCTCAATCTCACAATACAAGATATAAAGTAAAAATCAACTAAACATTCCTTCGAGTGAATTACCCTAGGCATTTATTTTACACAGAATCCATCCAAATTTCAAATCAAGTTGTTTAATTACAGACAATTTTTCATCATACTAATCTAAAATTGATAGAAATTTATTCCGAACACATGTACGGCCTTTGAAACAAATATAATTTAAATTTGAAATTTGCTGTTTGGTTCGAGAATCGATTATTCCGTGTTACACAACGGGATGATGTGATGACGACAAAATAAAGCAAAATCATCATATTGTATTACTCACCAAAAATAAATATTGTAATCCATAAACAATTGAATTTATGGTTAATACAGGTTTCCAGTCTTCTCTTAGTATATTTAAACACACGTTCCCCTCTAGATCAATGTTGGGATGATAGACTTTTGTTTCGGATTTCACTTTTGGAGGTTCATGAGGGTAATTTGGTCCGACCTGGAATGCAAAGCCATTGGAAAGTAGATTATTGATACTACATAATGTTCTTTAAGATATTACCTTAAATGTAAAAACAAATCGTCCACCTTTGTAGAACCCCTCGTCAGGGCATATGATCAGCTTAAAACTTAATAAATCATCGGGATCTGGAAATTCCGTATTACACGTTTTCGGTAGATTTAATTCATTTATATCTAGAAAACAAAGATAATTATTTATTATAACTATTATAATTACATGAAACACGAATGTACGCACCTTTTTGAATTCTCAATTGGGCTGCGGAAGCTTTTTTCTGTGTTCCACTTCTTGGAGCAGTTTCTCCATCTTTCTTTTGTTGTTTCAACGAAAACAACTTAATCATATTTGAGTGTGAGGTGGTTGGGGTGGTGCGTAAATATACGTATTAAATAAATTGATATTTAACAAATAAATTAATTTTAAATATAGCTGATTGGATTAAATATTTTATTAATAATTTGCAAAAATGTATTCTCCACTACGTTTTTAGAGTTCTTCACACAAGGGGACAAATGAAATTTACAAAATTATGACAGCTCTCGAGTTTGGCATTGGCAAAAAAGATCGAAAAAGAAGTTGCATCGAAAATCAGTCGTTCAGTGGATTGTATTTTCGAAAAATCTAAAATCACATCGACATATATTTTTGTACTAGAATTCTGTTACGTTTTTCGTTTAGTAATTCGCTATACTTCATTCTCCCGCCGTTTGTAAATTTTAATTTTTGCTTAAATGGCATAAATTTTGGTATTTTTCTTGTTTTAATGTGATTTTGGTGTGCAAATATCCCTGACATAGTTATGGATGATCCTATTTTTGATAAAAAATATCAAAAATATAAGCTAAAAGTTAAATTGTGGGAGAAAAGTTTTAAAACGAAGAATGGCAGGATTCCGTCAAAGGTTTGGGCATATTTGGATCTATTTGCAATATATACGTTAAAATTAAATATTTTATTAACAATTTTGTAGCATGATATTCGAGATGCATCGATGGATATTCGATATGCTTATAAAATGTATTACAAATTAAAAACCTCGTTGCTGGAAGACACACTCTGTGACGTACTGGGCGATGAGCTCGAAGATGGATTCGAACTAACGCAGAGTGACTCTAATTTCTCGTTGTCCGACCTGAATTCGTCTTCCCAAATACCAAGCTTAATAGCATCAAGTGTCAGTTTCTGTGATTCTAAACTAATAAAGGAATTTGAAGCTGACGAAACCATTGCAATAAATGAGAACGCATGGGGAAAGCATTTAAATGTCAATAAAGAGAATCATAAAGGCAAGCCAAAGGATGATACACCACCAAAACCATATGTTAAACCTGCTCTCAAGCCTCAGTTATTTGAATCGAAAAGTTTTGTCAAACGAAATCCACGAAAATCTCTTTCTCGACTGTCCAGTACCAATCTTTCGTCCAGCTGCAATTCGTTTGAATCCCAAAAAGAGGTGCTGCCCGATTTAGAAACTATCTTAAATGAGAGATTACTAGAACATAACAAAAGCAGTTTAGTGCAAGAAAAACCAATATCCGATATGAAATTGGGTAACTTAAGTGAGAAATGGCTGGATCGCTGTGATTCTATGATAAACCTTAAATCTGATATGTACGCCGACCGTGGTACAGAATCAACAAATATCGGTGATAGTTCAATTAACTTTGGAATATCCGGTATAAATATTAACAACATTAAAAGTTTTAACCAATCCAGTACGATGGAAACGAGCAACCGCAGTAGTTTACTATCGAATTCTTCGAGCGTCGCAGTCGAAAATACATACGACACGTCTATGTGTGCTTCCGACACCGAAGTAATTCAGAACAGTGATGATGAAGCTGAACAGCTATCACTACTTCATATACGTAAGAAACGAAAGCTAATGTCATCATTACAAAATGTTCGAAGTTTGAATACGTCCGATACGAAGATTGAGTCGAAAGTGACAGTGGCGGAGCAAATAGAGGAGGTTCTGGTTAAAAAAGAAGTTCTTGCCAATAAGGTTAAGAAAGTCGCTAGGATTGTTAAAAATAAGGTGACAAAGCCTCTCAAAACAGACGCATCTGTTGTCCGGCCTGTTCGTGCAAGACGAAATGTTGCTGAGAAAATTAAAAGTTACACCGAACCAAACCAAAGTGATGTGGAAGAATATGCATTTGATGTACCAGATGATGATGACGTGGATGAAGATTACATAGCTAGTAAAGACGAAATTGATGAAGATGAAGTTAAGTCAGCAAAGCAGAAAAAATCGCCCAAATCAAAAACATCGAAAGCCAAAACCCCAAGGGGTCGCACGAAACAAGTAAGCCCATCCGAAAGAAGTACTGAAAACACAATAACTTATGTTGAGTATATCCCGGAGTTTGGCATCGAACACATTCAAAATGTGCCACAAGTCGATATTAGCGAGCTAAAGGAGTCAACTAAACTGTTTGAAAACTACCTTGTCAGTTCGAATTCGGCAATTGATATTATAAATCCAGGAAAATCCTCTGTAATTAAGTCGCCCATTCTATCGGCCAAGGAACAACGTCTCACCGATAAAATAAAGGCGGGGAAATTAAATGAAAATTTTGTACGAGTCGATATCCGAAGAAAGAAATTTGTGCGAGGCAAGAAAAATTTTAATTACTCGAAATGGAAAAAAACACAATGGAGTAAGAAAAAAGTGGCAGCACTATCTGGTCCAGATATGAATATGGGTGGTTGTGATGGTGGGGTTCTCGTATGTTTTCAATGCGGTGGAGTTGGTCACTTTGCACAGAATTGTAAAGTGAAAGGAGATGATTTATTGCCGATCGACGGCGCAAACGACAACGTATCACCGTTCCCGACACTAGAAGAAGCCGAGGAAATGGCTAAACTCGAAGTGATGAAGGCACACGGAAATAATCCAACTAAATTACCAGAAGTTGATAATCCAATATGGAAAGAACCAATCGAAGATGAAGTCGAACTTGATGTAGAGGATACAGATTCACAAGAAAAGTTTATTGGTCATAAGATTCCCGATGATATCATCCAACAATCTGGTATCTTAGAAGTAGAAAAGTTCATAGATCGTTTCAAGGTGAAACCCTTGTACAATACAAAATCCGATGGAAGCTTGATTGATACGCCCGATGAGGTATTCGAGGCACTTAAAATGTTTGGACACAAACATTTTCGGGCTGGTCAAGAAAAGGCGATCATGCGAATTTTATCTGGCGTCTCGACTTTAGTAACCCTAAGCACAGGAAGTGGAAAATCGCTGTGTTATCAATTACCTGCCTTTTTATACGCCAAGAAGTTAAAATGCTGTACTCTAGTTATATCCCCGCTGGTATCGTTGATGGAGGATCAGGTACATGGTGTTCCATCTTTTTTAAACGCCCAATGTCTGCACACGAATCAATCACCAGCAGTAAAAGATAAAATCACGGCCATGATAGCGGGGGGTACCTTGGACGTGCTACTCATCTCACCAGAAGCGGTACTATCCGCCGAAAATATGAGCGGATTTGGTTCGATACTGAAACAACTTCCTCCAATTGCCTTCGCGTGTATAGACGAAGTACATTGTGTCTCGCAATGGAGTCACAATTTTCGGCCCAGCTATCTAATGATATGCCGAGTACTTCGTGAAAAATTAAGAGTCAAAACAATTTTGGGTTTAACCGCGACCGCAACGATTCAAACCCGTTTAAATATTATTGAACATATTGGTATCCCGGACGGAGTTACCGGCATCATAAGTGATATTCCACTTCCTGATAATCTTACACTATCCGTATCGTGCGACGAAAATCGCGATCAAGCCTTAATGGAGCTGCTGCGAAGTGAGCGCTTCGAAAAATGTCAATCTGTCATTATCTACTGTATACGACGTAATGAATGTGAACGTATTGCAACTTACATTCGAACGTGTTTCCAGAATACGATGCCGTCCAAGAGCAAATCACCTGAAGCTTCGAAAAAACGTAAAAAGTTGGAGTGGATTGCGGAACCATATCATGCTGGGCTTGCATCTTCACGACGCAAGACTATTCAGAATAAATTCATGCGTGGCGATCTTAAGGTAGTGGTGGCCACAATCGCCTTTGGCATGGGCATTAATAAGTCTGATATACGTGCTGTGATTCATTATAATATGCCAAAAAGTTTTGAGAGCTATGTGCAAGAGGTGGGACGCGCTGGCCGAGATGGTTTACCAGCAGAATGTCATTTATTTCTTGACTCTAAGGGGAACGATCAGAATGAGTTACGTCGTCATATATACGCGAATTCTATTGATCGTCATGTTATTCGAAAATTGCTACAGAAAATTTTTGTTCCGTGTGCCTGCAGTAAGAATAGAGGTGTGATTAAAAACGATACGAATTATTTTGGGCGCGATTGCCCTGGTCATGAAATCGCGTTCTCGATCGAAAAAATTGTTCAGTATTTGGATATCCCGGAACAGAATATATCGACAATTCTGTGCTATTTGGAACTGCACGAGAATCGATATATTCAGAATCTGCGGAATGCGTACACAATGTGCAAAATACTTTCGTACGGAGGGCCGCGTGCACTACGGCAGGCGGCGCAAGCATGTCCTCCACTCGCCATGGCTGTAGCGTTAGATCTTAAAAAAGGGATATCGCATGATACGTCGAATTTCATTGAATTCCCTGTGATTGAAGTAGCAGCGGCCATCGGTTGGGATAGCGGTGTGGTGAAACATCAACTCAAAAATTTAGAATGGACTAATAAGGATGGTTATCCAAAACGTGCTAATATAACAGTAAATTTTTTTGATCTCGGATTTCGAGTCAAAGCGCCCGGTGATTTAACCGATACCGAATTAGACGCAACCCTCGATCTGCTCCATCAACGTGTTTCACATCAAGAGAAAACGGAAATGATTCAACTCCAGATCATATTCAATGCATTTCAATCGATAACGTATCCGTCGTATCGGAATGTGATCGACGTTGAAAAAATTGTCGATCGATCGAATACCTTGAAAACGATAATTCGAAATTATTTCCAAAGTGAGCTGGATTCGAATGTAGAAATAAAATCCGTGCACGATAATACACCTGATGGATTGATAAAATCCGATATTCGTACCATGATACTACAGTATCCGGAAAATAATTTTACGGGACGGAATTTGGCGCGTATTTTTCATGGATGCCAAAGTCCAAACTATCCGGCTGTGATTTGGGGTCGGTCAAAATTTTGGCGTGCCCATTTAAAAGTTGATTTTAATCGAATTGTGGCGCTCGCAAATAGCGAGATAATACAGTTGAGAAGCGGAACCGCGAACGCGAGATATTAGATTTTAAGAAATTGTTTTAATCTGTTTTTATTTATGAAAATACAAAATATGTACATACATATATATTTTTTTAAGAAAATGGTAGCGTTTAATTATAGTTAGAGGATGTTCTCAGAAATACATGCGTACGCAATAATCAAGGTGTTAGCTCAAAGATGAACGGTAAGAGTAAATAAAAAATCTCGTCCATCCGTGACAATCGATGAATTCACATTGCCGTGACCAGGATTAGTCCTAATCCTAACCACTAGACGATAACATCTGTTGGTCAGTTAGTACTTTTATTTTGGTTTCGTTCTTTTATTTTTGCTTAATTCAGGTGGCACCCAAACATCGAGGTCCTTTTTGTAGCCTGCTCTTTTCAAATGATTCCAAACTGTCATGTGGTTGATGTTCAAAGCCTCCGCTATTTCCCGACAGCTTGCGTGTCGGTCTTGCTCCACCAGTTGCAAAATTTCATCGACTTTTTCAATGACTGGCCGACCAGAGCGATGTACATCTTTGACATCCAAATTTCCGGAACGGAATCGAGTAAACCATTCCTGGGTTCTTCGTTCACTCACAGCATTCTCACCGTACACTTCACAAATTTTTCGGCTAGTTTTTGCAGCGCTTTTACCTTTTTTATAGTAAAAAAGCATCACATAGCGTATTTCTTCAGATATTCCACTCATTTTCAAATCAATATAACTTTTTACACAAGCATGGAATTATAAAGCAATATTCACAAACAATGGAAGCTGAAATGTCACCTTTTAAGCAGATGTACATTTGAGACCATCGGGTGGGTGTTGCCCAATATATGTAGGCATCAACACCATCTAGTGGTAAAAACAGCGGAGACTGTTTATATGACCTTATATTTACAAGACCAACAAATCGAACCCTGCTATATCCGAGAGTGGGATTTTGGATCAAAGTCACTAAGAAAATATTTTCAGTGAAGATGAATTTGTTTATCTTGGCGTTGGATTATTTTTTGTGGTGCATGTAAAAAAGGCCAATTTTAGGTAGGCCTCCTATCGATAATTTAACAAGGACGTGAGAAGTTAATGCCAAGTTGATGCAGTACGAGAGATGTTGTTAATTTCTTGATCAGTTTTGTCAAATTCTGAAATATTCGGATTTGTATTGTCTGTAAACTAAGAGAAATAAATAAACTAAATTCCAAAATTGAACAAAGTTTGAGTATTGTTTGGGTATAATGAATAATTTACTCACACACTTTCACTCACAACCGGCTCACATTCAAACTAATCCGTTTTCATACAAAAACCAGGCTGGAGAATTTCCCGAACAATGTCATCAGTTTACTTGAATCTATGTGACGTTCTTTCCAATGCTGGAGTCAATATTTCATCTATGTTAACTGTGTTTTATATTTAAATCAAGCACAATTGCCATCAAATTTAATTCAAGTCTTATTATTATTCGAACCATATAAGTTTGAATGTACTAGTAAATTGTACGTTATGGTTTTATGGATATGGAGAGTATCATTTGATTATAAACAAATTGAGTTATACTGTACGAAACAATGTGATGTTCCACATTGCCATTACCAGGATTCGATCCTGGGTTACTACTGTCACAAAGTAGGGTCCTAACAACTAGATGATCGCGGCTTTCAAAATATATACGAATAGTTTTGTGTTTGGTTTTTGTTTTACTACAGTTTCTTAATCTTATATTGGCATAAGAAAAATAGTGTTACTGTTAAAATGAAAGTATGTTAAATTGAAACATGTACATATTGAAGTTTTGTATTTAGCGATTAATCACAATTATATTCTACACCATATCAATTTGAAATAAAATTATTGTAACTTTAAAGGTTTTGGAATAAAATTTTTCGAAATTCAAGTTATTTGAACACCTTATTCAGTCTATACAAATGCAGAGATTCATTAATTTAAACTAGTGATAACAGCTGCTTAGCGAAAAGAAACTTGTCCAACAGTTAATTATATAGCTCGTGGCAGATCATAAATAAGATTCAAGTTTATTACTATAGTTTCCCTTATTTACTTTAATCCTTTGGAATTTTCCATTGCATGGTAGAATCGACAACAAATTGGACCGTAATTCAAACGGTTTTATCGTCTATTTAGAACAGTACAAATACTAGGTTTACTCAAGTTTACTACTAAACGGTTTTATCGTCTATTTAGAATAGTACAAATACTAAGTTTGAGTTTTCAAAATTGACCGGCATCAAGTTGCTTTGTTTGGAGTGAGATCTTTGAAATGGGTTTGTATCTCAGAAAAATCGCGATAACGAAATTTTCTAAACGATATTTCTGCTTCATTTAAGTTTAATAGTATCATCGATCTTAATAGAGTCACACATTACTATTAACTCTAGATACATTTTGTAAAAAAAGCGATAATTTTAACTTCCTCGGAACAGTCAGGCAGCAATTAAGTCGCTGGATCAGTTTCTCTGGCATGAAGGGGGTTTTGGGTTGCCCCTCTTCTCTTAATGAGATGAATGAGCATATCAACATCCGGATAGTCTGGGTGCCCCGCTACTCGGACGTAGTGGGGAACTGCAGGGCGGACGAACTAGCTAAGCAGGGTACAACTGTTCAAATGCCAGGCCTATTACAACGCTCAAATTAGTGCTTAAAAAACAGGCATCATCCATCGAAAGGTGATCTAACACCCTTTACATGTAGTGTAGCAAGACTAATCCGGCCAAAGCTGGACTTGAAAAACGCTCCAATACTCTAATCTCCCTACGAAGACGTGAATTAAAAACGATTGCGTGAATACTCACAGGATACTGCCAGTTTGGAGAACATACGAGGAGGCTAGGTCTGGAAACAAATGACTTTTGCATGAGTTGTATGGTACATAGGTACATAATGGAGAGCCTCTCGAAAACCGTAAACCACGAGATATCTCACGCTACATAAGTAGTTCTGACTGATTCCTAACCTAACTATAACTCCACTTAAAATATATATAAACTCTTTAGTATGCTATATAATCGTGGCAAATGTCCGTGGTATTATATCATTATCTCATGTTGAAAAGGAAGGGAAAATGTAATGATTTGTTCGATAATGTTACTTTATGACATTTAATGAATGACTAATTTGAAATACTCGTTGGAATTTTTATTCAAATTTCACTTTAGAAGTGAGTACCAGTACCGGAAAGAGTGCCACTTCATAATAATTATTATTTATACCAAAAAGATAAATCTAATATGCGGTGACTAGGTACTAGGTAGTAGGTAGTAAGGGGTTATACCTATCAAAGATAAATAAAGGAGGAGCGAGTGGCTAACATGTTTGGAAACGAGCCTAAATATCTAGCAGTAATAAATTAATAACATACCGTTAACTTAATCTGAATCATGAAGAAATTACCAGCTTAGAGGTACAGATCACACCTACTCGTACAACCTTGAAAAAAGAATAGAAGCTAAAGGATTAAAACACACTTTTATTTAGTTTTTAGAATGTCAAAATTACCTCCGCCTTTTTAGCATTGCATTTCGTAATAAAAATTTACCTAAATTGACGACCAAATGATAGATAAACAGTGATCACCAATTTTGATTTAACGATTTTATGTCGAAATAATGAACAGAAATTTTGTGCAAATTTAACATTTTTTCCTTTTTAAACCTAAAAGTGACCAAACCACAGAAAGCGGTGACAAACCATTCCATTCGTCGATTTTATCAAAATCCTTAAGTGGGGCGCCAAAAAGGAGAAGAACTACATATATAATATATTATTCCAATTAGATTCAAATTCGTATTCAGCTCATTAAATTATAAACAACAACTGGCTATTCAGCATTCCTTGCTAACTTCACAAATCCAATTGCTCATCTTTTTGTCATATTTATTTTTGTTTTTGTTGTAATTGGACAATAGGAATTAATTATACACACACAATATCGCAATAAAAGGGTGTTCTTCCTAAAAACCATATTAAGTGATTAAACAATAAAAATATAAAACTATTGTGATAACATTGGTGTCATAAAATTAAATTTTTATTTTATAAGTAATGACGAATTTGTAGTAAATAATAATAGTAAATAGTTTTTTGTTCGCATTCCGATATTTGTCTCTTTCTAAAATATAAAACAAAAAATACAGTATGAATTTTTTTAAAGTCGATTTTCTGTCATTATTAGTTTGACAGTTCGCTTCGCACGATACGACCGTGAAAAGTTGAGAAATTTTTATTATTTTTCTTCTGTTTTTTCTTTTGTAACAAATTGATCATTTTTTTTAGCTGTGATTTATTATAATCAAATAAAATAAAATAGTTTTTATATATTTTTAATATAAAATAATTGTGAATGTGGTGATATTATATAATAAAATAATTTTTAGTGCATTTAAGCTTTGGTAGTGAATAAAAAAAAACGAGCAAAAAATCAATATTTTATATAAAAGTTTGTAAAACACAAGAAATATTTTGTTTGCTAAATTTGTGTAAATTTCAATAAAATCGTACAAACGTAACAAAAATGTATTTTGCACGCGGTTCACAGTCGAAACGAATCAAAAATGTATGATTTACGCCAAATACATATAAAAAATCAAAAAGTATTTAAATTCATTTGTATTTGTTAAAATTTATAACAAACTTCTTGGTGAATTAATAAAAAAAAGAAAAAACGTTCGCTAAATAATCAAATCATCGTGTTACACAAAAAACGAAACACGTGAGTTATACAAAAAAACGGTTATTTATCAACGTTGTATCCCCTAGTTTCTTAGAAATTTTTACATTTTGTCGTTACCTACAATCAAAGGTGAGTTTTGCATTTAATTTTAATAAGTACACAAATCTTTTAATTCTATAGACAAAGGTTATTACTCTTAAGAGTAAAAAAAATAAATTGAAAAATCATGACAAAGTTCTTTTCTTATATTTTTCCGCGATAATAGAAATCTGAATTTTTCTTTGTGAAAATTTTGATTGTACATAGCTTTATTTATGTATGTATAATATAATAAAATTAAAATCTTTTCCAGAAAATGTCTCATGGCTTTGTGTCGTTTCCACACAAAAATGCTGCAATGAAATATTGCGCGGCGCGCGACGATGAATAACGAATGTGCAAGTGCATCGAAATCAGATTTTATAGTACATTCTTTGGTCTCGTGTGTAACACAATTTAATGCGGTTGTACTTGATACCAAACAAAATATATTTCCCAGAATAACTATTATTAAGTAATTGATGATTTGAAGCACGAGTTTTTGTTTTGTTTTCATTCGTGATTTAAGTATGACTAGTTATGACCGGTATTTTTTTTGTGTTACCATAATACAGTTTAATTTTAGTTTTGGGATGAGGTGTGATGTCATAACTAATTTTTGGAACAATAAATTAAGATGTGATTCACACAATTTACTAACTCGACGATATGTATTAATATTCTTAGTGATAAGGCAATTCCAGGTAAAAATATTGCTTGATGAATATAAAACTATTACGATTATGGTAAATCCCAAATGGTACCCGAAGATAAAATTTTTTAAGATGATGTTACTCATTTTGAAAACTACATCATTGATTTATTGTCTCAAGGGTATCTAACTTCACAATTTACATTATAATTATTGAGTACGACCCTCAATTTATGATTTATATTTTGAATCGATTTGCTTCAAACTTTGTTTAAAAGCTCTTCAAACTAAAGTATAGTCTAGAAGTTTGACTTTATTTTGTTCGTTGTCATAGTTATTTCCACAGTTTTTTTCTTGTGCTCTTCTTCACTCGTATTTATCTTCAAGATTGACATTAATTTACTTCATGCATTGTCATTCGCTCACTCTATACTGTTGCACACTCAATTATTGAGCCCAAAACCTTTATGGCCCATATATGGCTCAAGTTGTGTATTTATAATTTTGAATTTAGTGCGTTGTAGTTTGGTTCTTGAATATTGTTTGCAAATTAAAGTAGAACTTTCATATTACAAAATACATATTATATACTTATTAATATTTCGCTCAGCATCAGGACCATCATTTCAAATATCGAAAGTTGCACCAATAAAATAATGCAATCATGAACTCCTATATCTATATCAATTCTCGTTGCAATTAAATTTTCATAGGTACTATAATCATCTTGTTACTTTTTCAAGCCTTAAAAATTTGCTTGTTAGCAAATTAATGTCTATTATTTGCATTATCATCTATTAAGGTATATTTGTGGACATAATAAGCACACCAAACAACAATCAATGTGGTGTTTATAGATTAGTGTTGACAAATTTTGAAAAAATCGTGTATTTTGACAAATTCCGGAATTTCGATAAAGATGATTCATGAAAATATCAAATTCTAAAATCATCAGTGAAGTTTTCAAATTTTACACTATTTATACTTTTGTGGCTCTTCTCTTTCAAACCACAGGCCATAATAATTTTGTTGTCAGATTTCAGCAATGGTTGCGTATTTCATACTACCGATAATCCAATTTATTCATTTTATTGCTGAAGTGAAGCAGTCTGACTATTTCAATATATGTAGCCCAAATCAAATTTTATAGTTTCGACTTATAGTTAACATTCGCAATCGACCGACAAAAGGTGGCGGTATCATTATTTTAAAATTCGACTTACACGTGTAAGTTGCAATTGACAGCCAATAAGAGTTGAATAATATCGGTCTGTTGTCAGTCATATCTGTATACCAATATATAGACAGAATCTGACCTACATTTGTAGGTTATAATTGACAGTCAATAGTAGTTGCTTTTTTGTGAGCCATATTCTCCTTCCAATAAATAGTGGAATCCGACTTACACTTGTAAGTTACAATTGATAGTCATTCAGCTTATCCACACGAGAATGCAGTGCATGATGTATTTTCCTTGTTTCTTACCTCTTTGCCTATAAACTTTGACGGAGGAGAAATATTTGTGTTGCAACGCTTTCAAGCTCAGTACATAATTGCGGGAGTGCGGGAGTCGAGCAAGAAAATTTTCAACTCGAGTGTGATGAAAAAAGAGGAGCTTATGTAAAAATGGCGTACTTTGATTGGTAGAGAGTGAAGTGTGATTATTTTTTCGACTGACTCCCGCAGTTATGTACTGAGCTTCAACCAAAATTTTGTGTGATGAACGAATTGTATCACACAATAGGTTCGGTATTTTTTTTTTGAATTGGTCGAATCATTTATAATTTGCCTTTTGGAGAATTCATATGAAGCACAAAATTTATGATGTTTGGTTTTTTTTTGAATCCAGTATTTCTCATAGGTAAATTTTTCGTTAGAAGAATAAATTGAAACCAAAAATTTATGATGGTCAATATTTTTTTTGGAAACTGCTGATTTTCTTATGTTAATTTGCCGTTGAAAGAATTAATTGAAATAAAAAATTTAGGAATTTCGGTATTTTTATTTTGAATCTGCTGATTGTCATAGGTAAATTTTCCGTTAGAAGTATAAATTGAAATAAAAAATGAGGTCGTGTATTTTTTGAATCTGTTGAATTTCTTACGTTTTGAATTTGAATTAATTATCTAATCTAAACTAATAAAGCGAAAATTTAATGGTCGAATCATCTATACCGTCGGAAAATTGGAATAAACAACATTGTTGCTAATCAACAACTCCAAAAATATCCATGCCAACAAAATGAACATGTATTTTTTATAAATTTGTTTCTTGTTGTTCTCTAGTCAAAGAATCAATATGAAATGAATTTTTTTACACATATGTACATAGATAAATGACAATTGATGCATCCTCGTGTGGACGCAAACCAATTGTTGTGTTGTCATGTATAGCATAGTTGCATACTCGTTTGGACAAGGCCATTAGGAATAGAAAAATGTTATTTATTTGTCAGTCATTCTAGTATTCCAATAAACAAATGGAATCCGTCTTACATTTGTAAGTTACTATTAGCAGCCAATTGTGGTGGCAAATATCGGGGTTTTGTCATTTCAGTTTTAAAAAGGATAATACCAAAAATAACAAATAAAAATAAATGATAATTAACAATAATTTTTTTTTTATCACAATTTAAATTTATATACATAGACGTTTTAATAATATTATTTAGTAAAATACACATATCAGTTTTAAACATATTTAATTAAATTAAAACGCTTAATGTTAAATTCTCTTAGGACGATGTGTAACTGAACACGGTGACATATTTTTTTATTTATACGCGTGATCACGTATCCAACAATTTTAAGTCGGAAGTGTCCTTAAATAGTATGTGAAATTCCAGAATATAGACAAATTAGAGTCTAGTTTGTATTTGAAATTTTTTTATATTCCAATTTAAAAACAATTAAGTTTTTTGTACCTTTCCGAAACCTGTACTGTGGCATATTCCGAAACACGGCTCAAATCGCCCTTTTGGAAATTGTCCTTCATTAGAGAAAATAAGTTGCTTTCAATTGCAGCTTTGAAAAGATTTTGGTGATACTTATTTCACATTTGTATTCAGCAATGGTCTTAACTTACAATATACGTCAGATTCCGTCTATTAATTGGAGTGCAGACAAAAGACCAACATTGTTTAACTCCTAATCGATTACGAAAGTGAACTGTTAGTCTAATTTGTTGTAATTTATATTTATCTTATATTTTCCGACAATGATTGGACGCATAAATGACTAAACTATTTGGCCGACTTTTGACATATTTCATCTCTAATATGGTTGTATAGTTAGTTGCCTATTGATGGTCGGAAAAATCAAAAATGGTTTGTGGAAATCTGTTTATTTACAAGAATACAGAATTGACTGATAAAAGACCATTTCTTTTTCCTTTTCCAATTGTAACAAACACAAGTATAAGTTGGATCTAGCTATTAATTGGAAGGAAGATATGCCTGACAAAAGACCATCAGTTTCCTCTTTCATTGCCTGTCAGATGTAATTTACAAGTGTAGGTTGGATTCCCACTATTTATTGGAATCCGGAAACGTATTTGAAAAGATCAACAGTTTTCAACTACTATAGACTGCCATTGTAAGTTAAAAGTGTAAGTCGGATTTTCCAATTTTAATTCGGCCATATTTTGTCGTTCGAATTTGATAGTCAACTGTGTTGTCTATAAAATTCATCCATTTTTCACCAAGCTTTAACAATTGACAACAGATCAATTGGCTGTATTTTGACTTATTTTGTCTGATTTTATGTTATTTAATGGAAATTTGGTGAAACGAATAGTTTTAGCTCTATAGGCTGCGTACTTGGGTAAAAATCGACTTTTATTCAAATTCGGTAAATGTATTTATCCTTTATAATGTTTGATAAAAGTTGTTCATTTTGTATTGTTCTATGGATTGAATAAGTTTAAAATAGACTAAAACACTTACAATTTTGCTGAAATAATAATATTGTTTGATGAAATTAGGATTCTGATGCATAACTTTCTCAATTACAGCTACATATATAAGTACTTTGAAAAAGCTTTTTTAATTACAAATTCTTGATTTTTGATTAGTACCAGAATTATTCGAATTATGTAGATCTATAAGATTCTTTTGGCTAACCCAAAATCCCTCTATCAACGTTTCTTATCCTTTCCAAATACATTTTGTAATCCATCCATTCCGCATAATACAATATGTACATTATATAGATTTTTTTTAATCTACATTTTAGAAATAAATTTGCTATTTAAAATTAAAAAATAATTTAACCTTCTGAAAAAGTTATTAATTATTCGTATGTTAAATTTTGAGTTTCATATAAGTATACATTTAATTATATATTTATGTATGTAATATTCAAACATGTAAATGTACATATGTATATAAATAAGTGTGTTTTATATATATACGTATATATTCCCTAGAAATTTGTTTCCAATATAATGTTGATATTGTAACATTGAAAATTCTCTTATCAAGAATAGATTTAAAAAAAAAAATTATATTCAAACAAAAATTTCAATTTAATTATTTTTTATCAATTAAAAATTTTTTTTTCAAAAGAATCACTTATCTTTATCTCATGCCAAAAGAATAATGAAAATAATATTGTTCACGGATCAATATAGTTCGTCCTCGTAGATGACTCATAATACGGCAAATGAGGAAGAATATTCCATTTAATTATGAACAAAATCCACCTAATCGAAAGATACTGGAACAGCATACTGATAAGAAAGAGATTACTAAACGAAAATATGATTTTGTTTTAGCGTATAGTACATCACAGTTGTAATATGTAATTATGTTTTTTGTATGATAAGAAAATTCTATTATATTTTATGATTGGCTGACTGAAATTAAGATTCCAGTATGATAAAGCTACTTTAATTAGTTTTTTTAACAAATGTTAATTTAGATAAGAATTTTAATATTGTTCTGTGTACATGCTTTTCAATTACTATTAAGTATATGTATTTTAAAAGTCAGTCGTTTCATAATTTTCAGAAAAGAGCACGTGAATTATCCATTTATCATAAAATATCTGTTTGTGTTTTATTCACTTAGGTACGTAAGTATATACATACATATATATATATATATATATATATATATATATATATATATATATATATATATATATATATATATATATATATATATATATATATATACATATATATATATATATATATATATATATATATATATATATATATATATATATATATATATATATATTATATATATATATATGTATATATATATGTATATATATATAAGTATATATATATATATATATATTTATATATATATATATATATATATATATATATATATATATATTTTATATATATACATATATATATATATATATATATATATATATATATATATATATATATATTATATATTATATATTATATATTATATATATTTATGTATATACTATTATCAGAAGATTAAAGTATCAATAATATTTCTATACATATTTAAATGTATGTAAAGTGTAATAATACAATAAACTATATAATTGATATAATTATTAATTCAGTGAAGAAAAAAAGATTAAAATTATCATACTCGGCCCACAATAAAACCTTAATTTTTCTATTTGAATCGTAGATTAAAAATACTGGTAATTAAATTAACACGACACTTGAAATATTGCGGTTTAATTAAACTCATATGGCTTTAATTTCTCTAAATATATATATATAATTAAGTCGCCGTCTTTAATGGCCAAAGTAAAATGTGCGCTTTTTGACGCAAACGACGAATAGTGTTGTCAGACGGTGCTGGTTGGCCACGATCCTTTCTACGATATGCACGCTGAGTTAACACAATTGAACTATTATTTTCAATGTACAACGTCAATTTTGGCGCGTTGTTTCGGAGTTAAGCGATTCGTGGTTAAAATTGTACTGAATGGATGTTTCAAAAACATGTCTAATCAAGTCAATCAGTTGACAAATGTCAAAGTTTACATACCGACATAAAAGAGGGCGCACCCTTTATATACGATTACATATATGTATATCTGTTTTCAGGGTTAAATTTATATTTTAATGGCAAATAGAACCCTAATGCCCCTTTTTTTATGTCAGCCCTAACCAAATTGGTGCCAATTCACATCAAGTATTCAGTTTAACCTACCAAGTTCCATAAAAAAGGTTAGTTTTTTGAATTTTGAGTATTTAATTTTTTATTTTTAGAAGAATTCTTGATAATTTAAATGTCAACTGATAGTGTCGAAAAATTAATCGAAATCTAAAGAGTTTTGAATGTTTTGAAGAATTTTTGACTTTAAGAAGTTTCGCCAAATTTTTTAAATTTAAAAATTAATTTAAATTTAAAACCCATCAACTTTGAGAATATATTAGATTGAATTTTTCAAAATGATTTGAATAATTCGAATTTTAAAAGAAGATTTTCAACTAATAACAAAACAAAAAATGGTTAGCTGATAGATTATTGTTATAATACATTTTAGCTTATTTTATTTGGACCAAAAGCGAGTTAATTTTAAATCTGTACAATATATAGAATTTAGAGGCTCACTGTGGCTACATGAATTAAGAAAAGCTGATTTAATAAAAATAGTATTTTTGTATATGAAAAACTGGGACACTCTTTAATCCATTTTTTCCTAAATTAACAATATTTTTTACAAAAACAAATTTAATATAAAAATATAAATTTTAAGTCAAAATTTAGCCTTTTTGAAAAAATGCAGTATTCATGAAAATTTGAAAACCGAATTAAAAAAGCTGAATCTTAACTTTTGGTATTTCAAATTTTCATGAATATTACATTTTTTATATTTTTTATATGAAAGTAAAAATGTCAATTTTAAATTTAGGTCTAGTCAAATGCCGATTGTATAAATTCTAAATTTTAGATGGTACTATTGAACATTTAAAAAATATTGAGCGTGTTTAATTAGGAGATATAAACATAGTTTACAAATCGCTACTTAGTAGATGCTTTATTTTCTTGATTTAACACATTTTATAAATTGGATGAAATTTCCAAAACAGAACTTTTAAATTCAAAATTGATTTCAAATTTTACTAAATTTTAATATTTTGTGATATTTTACCATTTTTAAACATGATTCGGATAGTTTCATTCACTTGAAATGGAATTCATAATTTAAAGAGATCTTAACAGACATTTGAATACTGATCATAGATTTTTAAATAATATTTGAAGATTTGTTTACAATTTAAAGTAGCTTGCACTAAATTGGTCGAATTTAATTGATAAGAATATTAATAAGAAAGTTTAGAAATGGAAATTTGAAATTTATTACCAAAAGTTAAATTAAGTGTGAATAGATATTAATAGCATTGATTGCGAGGTGTGTAGAAGTTTTTGTTGTAATTAATATTTGAAGCTTTACTATAATTTGTATTAAGTGGAACTAGTTATCATATTTTCTTGTAAAAATAATTTATTTTTGTTTTGTAGATCTCGTAAAACTAAATGTAAAAGCAAATGTGAATCATGTTTGCCTATCGACAATAATGCAATTTAAATGCAATAAAATTGTAATTATCATCCCATTGACTAGAATTTGAATAAAGTTCAAATTATGTATATATCTATACATGTAAATTTAAGTGTGCTCCAATTTTTTTTTCTGACATGGTAAACCATGGAATATATGGCATAAGGTTCAATTGATTGAAGGTTGTAGATTATAGACTACGGCATAGCTTTTTTGATTGGGTACTGGAAATGCATGAAGTCGATCCATAATACATTTCGACTCATTGCCACTTTTCCATATTGGCCGACTTTTTTGTCGTGATGCTGTCGACCTGGACGATTTCTATATTGAGTATAATACCGGGTAATTAGATTAGAAAATTCAACGACAGTCGAGTCGTGATATTAGAAAATTCCTGGACTCGTAATTTCTAGTTTCAGAGACATGAATTGGCCACTTAGATCGTGCTATTTAACGCCTTTGGAATTTTGTGAATGATAAGACCTTTGCTAAGGGTACGGGCACGTAAGAGCAAAATCCGAGCTGCCATTTCACAGATATCATTTTCTATATTTTATAGGAAAGTCTGTAATTGGTATTGATATTAAATATTACAACTTTTTCAAACAGAATCTGCGTTTTTATAATAACTTAAAATATCGGTTAAGTTAGGAACACCCTTTATTATTTCCGGTAGTAGCTTGAAAATTATTTATAATAACGATTGCACTTAATTTTTTAGCCAAACGAACCACATTGTTAGGATATTGTTTATCTTGCATTTAATATTCGAATGAATTTATGACTTATGTAACTAAAAGCTCTATTTTAAAACATTTTTTCTGTTTTGATCAAAAAACAGATTATATTTCAAAAATGTATATGTACACATACAAGTAAGTATCTTAAATAAACAAAAATATGTATCAATTATATACCATATGTAGCTAATCTATGTATAATATATGCTATGTCCATATGTATAATGTGATAAAATTACATATGTTCTGTCATAAACATTATTAGTTTTTGACTAAATGATGCAGGATTGATGGATGGATTTGAATTAATCGACATAACGTAAAAATTAAACAAAAACGGCTTGCTAATTAATTTTATTGTTGCTAACGTGTCGCGTTATCTTTTATAACGCGGCGTTAATCGAACAGTCATTATTTTTAATCGGTTTTGAAAATTCCTAATCGTTATCTAATAGCCTATAATAGAAATATTATTTCGTTTGTTATATATTATGTAGGTATTATGTAGGTATACAGTCCGTTTCATAACTATATCATCATTTGAATTTTTGCGCTTTCAAATTAATTAAATTAAAAAAATTTGAAAAATTAATTCAAAACGGAGGCTGACTACGAAATACGCTTAATTAAAACTAAAATTGTTCACTTCGATCAGTACTTTAAAAATAATTCAACATTTACTATGTTTCATAACTATATATTACCAAAGTAGAATTGTGGTTTGTTTTTCTCATTTAAGTCTAATAAATTAACACAAATCTCAGCATTCTAAACAGGCAAAACGAAGCTTTTATTGAAGATATTAGGCCGCGATCATGAGACAATATCCAATTTTATCAGAAATCCGACTATACATATAGTACAAATAAAACCTGAGGCCTAAAAAAAATGTATAAATGAGTTAGGAATCTCGGTTGAACATAATTGAAGTGAATTATCGTTCGTTAATTATTAATTCATTAATTCGAAGTAAGCCAACTGGATTTTAGCGTTTGCAGAAAACAAAGAAGGGCTTAAGTACATAAATACTAATTTTTATCATTATAATTTACTTATTAAAGTGTGCACATTGTTAAAAAAGCGGTGATATAATTATGAAACGGACTGTATGTCCATACGTCTACGTGTATTAAGTGCTCGTATATAACATTTGATATAACGATTAGGGGTTATTGCTTTCCCGTTATCAAATCATTGAAATTGATACACACTTAAAATATATTTTGCGGCTAGGAAATGTCTAATTCATGAATGAATTTAATGAAACTATAATTTAATAACAACTTTAATATATTTTATCGCATTATATAATTATAAAATTGTGAGTATTCCATACCGATATCTACTCTGTATCATCTTTATGGTGCATAATTAAAAACGCTTTGTGATTCTACCTGAAACACAACCGCATATAAATCCATTTAGCCAGCGAATTACTTATTGCTTTTATGATCTGATTATGGATGTACGTGCATACCTCGATTAATAACAAAATAATCGTAAGATCTCAACCTGAAAGGGGTATATCCCAAAGAATGCAAAATTAAAGGTCATAATACTCTTCGTTTTATTGTATTCCAAGTTGTTTGAAGTCATTTACATATGTACAATAAAATATATAAATTTCTTTCCATACGTATGTGTGTATGTTGTTTTCGGTTTTTATAACTATACATATATACAAAGAGGATTTTATAATTTTCTTTTCGTTTATACATATATATGTACATATATGAAAAGTTCACGAACCGCGTCACACAAACTGTCATAAACTCGTAACCCAACTTTTTTCAGTATTTGTTTACAGATGGTGTTATTATTATTCGTTTACAGCGTATTCTCTATTTGTTAGGTTATAGTGAATCAAATTTCACTTTATAAATATAACTTTTCTTAAAATTACGAAACTTCTTATTGATTTTCTTATTCTTTGTAGATATACATACTTAAGTATTAATGCATTTGGACTAGAATTAATTTTCCAATTTTTTTTATATTTATAAACAAACAGATCACCTTTTATACTTTATAAGATTATAATAATATGGTGAAATTATGTCTGTGCGTGACGATGATTGATGATGGAATTAGTTAAAATTGAATAAACCTAATATATGCAGTCGTCTCTACATTTATCGTGCTAAATCTATATCCCGGGAAACATCGGTGCTCCGAAAACATTGTGTATTTTGGTATTATACGAAAATATTTTAGAAAATTTATTAATTCGAGAGATATACATAATGTTGATTTAGATCGTGTAATCGTAAAGTTGTTGGTCTACATATTTTTACTCTCGATTGAGCGCATAGTTTGCTGTATTTTAGGAATTACAACAGAAAACATCTGTGAATAAATATTATTGCTAGGATGTAAAGTGGTTTCTTAGTTTTTGTCCTAAAATGCAAAATAGTTCCAAATAATTTTCATGGATTCTCTTAGAAGCCTAATCTATAGTATCAAATATCATATTTCTTTTCGCATGGCAGTTTGAAAGACAATTTTTACATATATAATCAATGCAAATCATCATGAATAGACTCAATAGCTTACCAAATTATCAAAATAAAATAAATTTGTGAAATTAATTAATTAATATTTCGTTGTTTATATCGCGAAATCGTGTTCTGGTAGGATGCTCATTTTTGCCTAAACGAACTTGTTAATAAGCAAAATTGACGCACATGGAATGAGACTAATCTAGAAGGGACTCCACAGACTCCATTACACAGGTAAAAAATGTACCGTGACGTTTACACGCTTGCCCTTATTTCTTCATTTTATTAAAATCACAAAGCTCATTTCGAGAAATGGATCTGTCAATCGGCCCCCATGAAATTTGGCCTAATTTTTTCATATTTTGGCACGCTAAAATAATTGTGAAATGGCGATTTTTAAGGATGTGATTAGGGTTGTATTTGTGACAGATTAATTCTCAGATTCCAATCTGTTTAATTTCTAAAAATCTATCAATTTTTAAGATTCTTAAAAAATCAATGAATTATAAAAGCTATTTAATGAGTATCTATTTCGTTTTAGAACAAAAAGTTTGCTAATTTTAACTCGTTATTTTACTACTTTTCGAGGAAAACAACACAGTAGAAATTCAAAAACGATAAATACATGTTTTTTGTCTGTGATGACGTTGATTTCAAATATCAAAATACAATTATAAATACTCATTTTGAATTGATCGAATAGAAAAACTGATAAGAATGACTAAAATTCTAGATTATATAATGTTAGGCAAACTATGTCTACACCAGAGAATAGAACAAGCGAACTCGAGTGTAATCGAAAATTTTGTTGAATTTTTTTGTGTTCGTTTCTTTTTGAAAAAAATAAAAAAATAATTGTTTGTTTTTGCTTGTTACCCGAATTTTTCGTTTCTGTTTTTTTCGTTTCTCTTTTTTTCGTTCGTTTTGTTCTTTGTTTTTGTTTGTCCGATTCGCTTGCAAAATTGCAAGTAAGCTCGAGCTGACTTGAAAACATAAAAAAATGACAGATATTTAATAATTTTGATTATTTAATCGTTAAATTAAAATATCATACAAAACTGCGGTTGATTTGAGCGAAACTGTGTAAACAAAAAATTCTTGACAAGCGTAAAGAAATTTTAGGAATGTTTGAATGAAAAGGATAATTGGAAGACAAAAACTACCAAACCAATTTGTTTTTTTCTGTTTTGTAGTTGTTTGTATTCGATATAAGAGAATTTTGTTTGGTGTTGATCTGTTGATCGAAATTTTGTGCTTGTTTCCAATCTCTGGTCTATACCGAGCATTTATTTATACAATCCTAGTATTTGTGATAATAGATTAGACAAACATTTTTGGTAACATTCGTTTTCTTCTTCATTTCAGATAAAGACTACACAATCGCCACTATTCAATGTTTTAAGTGAGTACATAATATCAATTGATTGTCGTGAGATTTGTATAATAAAATAATTTGACATCCAATCTATAAATGTTATTAATTAATTTCCGGAATTCCGCAAGGAAAAAATAATTAAGTGCTATTTCTCCTTGAGTGTCGTTTGTGTGTCATTCTTAACATAAATAAGTTGGGTTTCCCGATTCTTATTTGAAAATGATTTATGTATGTATTTATATATAAATATTTTGTTTGTGTTTCATTTAAGATTAATAATTTGTAACAAAAAGAATGTTTTAAAGATAATAAATCACAATACACTATTGACCACATACATCGCAGCAGGTGAACCTACTAGTAATAACAACATTCTGTTTTTGCCTTGTAATCAGTTGATATGTTTTTTGCCGTTTAAGTATGTGTTATACATTTAAATTTCAAATCAATTATTTTACTATCATACATGTGCCTATACATAACAACTAGGTCAAGTTCTGTGTATAAATAAAAGCACAATAATACAAGCAATAGTTGTCTTTTGCGTTTACGCAACAAATCTCTTTTTTTTGCACAATACTTAAAATAATTAATTATGTATATTTTAATTTAATGGTTTAATTAGCATAAAATATTTCATCCGCGAAATTTCGGTTTATATATTTTTAAAGATTCCTATCAGTCATATCGTCGTTTCCCATGCTAATGTAACCAATGAACCATATGTATAGTCTCGTCCCGATATACCTAAGAAATCGTTAAAATATGATACTTCACATGCGAGTGCTTATGTATATTTCGTAATTCGGTGGTCCATATCATGAAATTAATTTTAAATTTGCAATGTGCTGTTCTTAATTTTGTTCGTTTTGAGAAATGTAATATCCTAAGGGATGTCAGGAAATTCGTTTTTTTGGATAGCTGATATCATTTATAATTGTCGAATGCTTATGAATCTCATGTTTAGTCAAAAATGTTCGCTTTTCGAAAATTCGAAATTATATTTAAAATATTTGATTCAAATTTCATTTGAATTTTATGTTTAACTGCAGAGACAGAAATAAACAACAAATCTCAGAAACTGGCCGTTAATATATTTTATGTTGAATGGAATGGAATGGTTAAGTAGTAGAATGATAAAATATTTTCAAATCAAAATTGGTTCAAATTTAAGTGGTGGTTTAGTCGAAATTTTGTAAATACATAATGTCGATATTTTAAAGCTAGCTAATTATCTTTTGTAATACGTACTTTTATTAGATATTTCTGTGGCTCAAATGTAACCTACGATTAATGAACCTTCTGTCAGCCGAAATTTAAGATAATGAATTTCACTATTTCTTCATAATTATGTAGTTAGAAAATATATTTCAGAATACTTTAAAAAACCGTTTTGTTAGAAGCTCTTAAATACATGCGTGCAGTTACAAATGAACATAGAATGGATTAGTATTGATTATAATTACATTATATGGAATATATAAGCTAATATGCAGATGTCATACATTTCCGGGCATTGCTTTAGCTAAACAAATGGAACTTGTTGATTTGAGATAATTTGTCTTATTACATATAACTTCTCATTTGATTAATGAACTTAAAATGAATTAAATTTTAAATGATCATCGTTTGGTTTAGTTTTTGTGTTTTGGAGTTTAAAACTAATTATTAAAATGGAAAAGTAAGCGTCAATTTTGTTCAAATCACAATAAAACAAATTTCAAAAGCATATTTGTGGAAAGTGTTTCAAATAAGTCAAACAAGTCTATAATTAGTCTCCTCGCCATCAGAGATTCTTTAAGACTTTTAAATAAGTCAGTCCACACAAAATAAGTCGTGAATTTGGACCACAGTCTAAAATTCAAATAAACAAAATTGTGGTCTTTCTATCTCCAAAAGAGTTTTAGATTACTTTTTGTTTTTCCCACTTTCAGGCAATCAATATATCATAATGGAATAACCGCTTGATACGGGAATTTCCTCGAAAATATTGTATTGACTAATAAAACAACGAGGCGACGATATATAATTGTATAGTGATAAGTTTTATTTGTACAACGTACATTCATACAAAATATGCATAGGGTAGTTTATAATAGAGGATATTGCGAGAAAAATTAATCTACACAATACATCTAGAATGTATTCCCGGAGATAAAGCAATTTCAGGCTAGTTTTAACTCTCTATCGTTTATGGTTATAGACTTTCCATTTTGAAAGTATTTTGTATTTAATGTTTTGTGTTCTAAGAAAATTAGTCGTACTGCTTGCGTTATTTTTTATTCTACAGTTCAATGTCCATATTATATGATATAATTTGGTACAAAAACGTCTAACTTGATCCTGGTTTTGGAACCAAATTTCGCGATTCCAAAGCTTTAAGGCTGATTGCAGTTCTGAATTCTGATATTTATAATTTATACCACTAGTGGTTTCTCTTCAAATCTTGGGAAGTATATATTGCCTAAAATTTTAAATAGAACCAAAATTAGTAAATTTTTAATTATTTTAACACTTTTTCTGGAAAGGAAAGTTATTATTGTTCCTAATTTTTGTCAAGTAATTAGGTAATTATCATTTTCTAATTTTCTTATTTATTTTATTTTTTTTAACGATGCCATGCTTATTAAAAAAATAACAAATTTTAAATTTGAATATGCATATGCACTTAGTTTGAAGAGGTTCTTATATTTAATTTGAGCTGCATTATGTATTGGAGCTCTGCTCTGTCGGCAAGTCGAACGCAGTTACCAAATAACTTCTACTGAATTTTCGAAAAAATTCCTTTTAATGCATGCATTTTGGTACTTGGAAAAGCCAATTCAAATGCTTCGAAGTACGAAGCCGCTCTCCAGACCATTACCCCGCCTTTTTCACTGTGCCGTTTACTGAGAAAAAATTCTTCCTTTTTTACATCATAAAATAATGGTTGTCCATCCGGTTTAGGTCCATTTAGGTTAAAATTTAATGATGACACGCTGAATCTAGTTTTAGCTTTAATTTTAACTACTCATATTACCAAATTAGATGTATCACAAACGATCGCGTGCCTCGTAGTTAGTATGATGTAGTAGCTAGATCAACTAATCCTTTTAGATTTTTCCCTAGTTCTCTTTTTGCAGATATAGGTGCTTACTGGTGACTTGCTTCTTCCGAGGTTTTTGAACAATATAACGGCAACCTCAAATGAAATATAAAATATTTAGTTTTTTTTTTATAGATAATGAGAATAACATAACCTTCCTACGATATTCTGCATGAAACAAAATTTTGCAATATTTGAACTTACTTTACCGTAACAAAAGACTGGAGAAAACGAGACAGTCTTTCATAAAGGTATAATGTCCGCAATCAAGTAAACCGGAGTCGGAGTGTACTTATGAATAACTTTATGGTATGAACAAAATAAATTATTTAGGATAATTTTAAAAATATATAATCGTTCCAATATAGTTATTGTCCAACCCAAATAAAATAATAATCAAAAGAAATCTTAATTCGTAGCCCCTAGTGGTTAATAGATTTAGACAAGTCATCATAAATGAATTCTATAATTTTGTTCAAATATAAAGTTACTTTATGATTTCGAAAATTATCTAAAATGCTTATCTCGATTAAAATAAAATCCGATATGGTAAATTTTCTTCAAATTCTGACTATTATTGATTTAAAAAAATGAACATTTGTGCAATATTATATTATAAGTCGTTCAATTACAAAGTTCATAGTTCATTCTATCGTCAACCTCCGATGTGTCAACATCGATTTCTGCATTTTTTCGCATTTTTTTTTTTTTTTAATACTTTTCATTTTAAATTTACCGGTGCTTTTGTCACAAGTGTAATTGTGCTTTCAAATATATTTGATATATTTATATTTATTAAATATATTAGTAATCAATTAACTTTAATTCATAACTCGGAACTCTAATTCATAAACTGCAAATCTATTAGTTTTCTTTGTTTTTGATCAATACAGTGCTTCTCAGTGTAATCTATAGTGAATTTGTGATTTTTTTTCTGTGTTGTATATGCATATTTTTAATTTTTTATTTTCAATTGCGGGTTCTGGTTTTTGCGCCCTTGCTACTACGATTTTGCGTGCAGTGTCATTCTTTTACATGTGTTTTCTTGTTCTTTGTGGTTATTAGTGCGTTTTTTGTGATAACGGGAACGGTATAATACAGAGATATGCAACCGCGCATAACACGTGCTTCTATTCTATTGAGTGTACTTTTTTTATTTTTTTTTGAGAGTCAGTACCAAATTTCAGTGTTTTATTTATTTATTTTTTAATTTTTTATTTTTTTTTTATTCTTTTAACATTTGTACTGTTCTAACCGCTGCTTTTGCTGTGTCGGGTGGAACAGTAACTATTTATTAATAAGTATGCTGTACCTTCTGTGTGCTGTTAGTGCATGTATGTTCTGGCAGTTATGTTCTACAACGAGCATGACAACAGCTAAGTATACCGTTTTATTTTTATTTTTATCTCATATGTGCGTACATTTTATTACTGTGCTGATCAGTTTTATTTTACTTTTTTGACATTTAGCTTCCGCGCTTTTAATTTCTTTGTCAATTATATTTTTTTAAGCTTTTAATTTTTCTTGTCTGTTTTTCTCTGCGGATACCGTTCCTGTTTTCTTTTCTTTACTTTTCTTTTCTGTTCTCTCTGTGTATTTCATTTATTTTTTCTGGTTTTTTATAACTGCATGTGTTTTTGCTGTTTGGGCTTTAAGGACCTCTCGTTATTCGGTTCTCTAGCTTTCATTTTTATGTTTCAGGTCCAACGTCATCTTAGGACCTGAACTATGGGGACTGTCAATGAGTCCGAGTTGGAGTTTGATGACCTCAGCACCACTTGTGCTGACGGTTTCAACTCTAGTATCAACTCGGGTTCGGAGAATGCCCTATTACTTTCGGGCGATGAAGGCTCTATACTGGAGTCAAGCCATCGTGGCAAAAATAAGCGACTTGGCAAACGTCGGCGCCAGCGCTTACAAAAAAAGCTGAGCGGGTTGGCTCTGGGTGTAGTTTCCGAGGAGTCGTGCAATAACGCATCGGGAACACCCAAAAGGCCGAGCTCAGTTTCGGGCACTACGCCAGAAATGGCCACTAAAAAGGCGCGCACGTACGCTGAAACGGTAACCGATTCTACTGTAAAAAAATTTTGCGTGCGAGAACTAAACCAGACCATCGCCTTGAATGAGGAAAAACTGCAAATTTTCCGAAAAGAGCTTGGTCGTCGCATTCTCGACGCGGCGAAATCTTCCGGCTTTGTTCCGCAACTGCTGGGTTGTTACCTGGCGGATGGTGTCATCATCTGCAAGGCTAGTAATGATGAGACGTACGTTTGGTTCTGTGGAGAGATCGGCAGGATGGACGTCTGGGAGGGTTGCCAACTTTCGGTTGGGGAGCCTCCGAAACCGCTTATACTGCACTCATGGATTCCCGGGCCACCAGAGAATCCGAGTGTAGTAATTACTAACATCGGCATTATGAATCCGAATGTGTCGACTACAGGATGGAAGGTTATCCGATGCAAGCGAGAGGCTAACCGCCAATCAATTGTGATCAGGGTTGACCTGAAGTCCTTCGAGCACATTATCGGGTCTGGTGCGTCACTTCAATATGTCCTTGAGAGGATCCGTTTCAGGGTTATCTCAGGGCCGTAGGGTTTATTATTATTATTTTTTATAGCTGGTCTTCATGATGACGTCCATGCTTGAATTAAAACAGATCAACTTGCAACATAGCAAGTCAGCTTCCTATGAGTTGAGGGAACTGCTTGCTAGATCGCATACAGATTTTTGTCTAATCCAGGAACCGTATCTTATTGATGGTGCGGTTTCTGGTTTGAACTCAAAGCTTGGCAGGATCTTCTATAAGTCCGCTGTCCTTAAAACTAGAGCGTGCATTTTTATTTCTAATGCTATTGATGCCACTCTAATTAATGAATGTAGCACTGCTGATCTTACGGCAGTGCTGATCACTCTCGTGTGTGCTGACTCACGTTTCAAACTTGTCATTGCATCAGCATATCTACCCTATGATTCCACCTCACCCCCTCCTTCAGAGGAAATGGTGAATCTTATAAGGTGGTGTAGGGTCAACAAACTACCTCTTGTGATTGGTTGTGATGCTAACGCTCACCATACCATTTGGGGCAGTTCTAATACTAATATTAGAGGATCCTCACTGTTCAATTACATTTACTCCTCTGAGTTAGAGGTTCTCAATGTTGGGTGTGAGCCCACGTTTGTCAACTCGGTTCGCAAAGAAGTGATTGACATTAGTTTGTGCTCTATGTCCATCGTTGACCTCGTTCTAAACTGGAGAGTGACGGATGATATTCTCACCTCTGATCACAGGTGCATCTCTTTTAATATTAACTTTAAAAGACCACCGGTTAAACCTTATCGCAATAGGAAACTTACGAATTGGGATACTTTCTCCCTTGAGCTCGTGTCACTCCTAGATCTGCCTAACCAGATTAGGTCAATCGCAGATCTTGATTTGCAGGCAACTGCACTAACGAAAGCGATCTCGACTGCTTTTGAAAAGTCATGCCCTCTTATTGCCAACCAGAAGAAGCGTAACAAACCCTTCTGGTGTTCTGAACTTAAACAGTTAAGAAAGAGTGTGCGTAAAATTAAAAATAAAGCTAAAACAACGAATCTCATTTCGGATTGGAATCTATTTTTATTAGCTCAAAAGGCTTATAAAAAAAGCCTAAGATCCGCGCACAGGACTGCGTGGAGAAACTTTTGTGAAGAAATTGACAGCTTATCTGCCGTCGCCAGACTTAATAAAACTCTGGCTAAGAATGATACGTGTAGACTCGATAATCTTCGTCTACCCTCCGGTAAACTAACCTCGTGCAGGCGAGAAGTCGGCGAGCTACTAATGTCTGTCCACTTTCCTGGGTGTGACATTGTTGATTCGGATGTGGTTGCCTCCGAGCCAACGGACATTTTTATCGGTACGCCGGATTGGAACTTGGCCCGTAGGCTGATCACCACGGATGTCTTACGCTGGAGTATTTTCTCGTTTGCACCTTTCAAATCGAGCGGTCCGGACGGAGTTTTCCCAGCTGAATTACAGCATGGTTTTCTACACATCAGCAATTACCTACTCAGTCTGTTCCAGGCCTGCGTTGCTTTTAGCACGGTACCGCGCGCCTGGAGCAGGAGTAGAGTAGTATTCATACCTAAAGCTGGCAAGTCGGATTATACCGACCCAAAGGCTTTTAGGCTCATTAGTCTGACCTCCACTTTTCTAAAAGCTTTAGAGAGGATCATCGACAGATTTATTAGAGACAATTATTTAACTATCTCCCCTCTCAGTAACATGCAACATGCTTACAGAGCTGGCAAGTCCTGCGAAACTGCTCTACATGAACTCGTAACTAGGATTGAAAGATCACTTAAATACAAAGAGTTTCTAGTAGGTACCTTCCTGGACATTGCGGGAGCTTTTGATAGCACTTCGTTTTCCACGATCACAAGTGCTTGTACCAATTTTAATATTGACCAAACCATTATTAAATTCATCGATTCCATGCTTAAGTCTCGGATAATTGAGATGGAGCTGGATGGCTCAGCAGTGTCCGTCAAAGTAGCCAAGGGCTGCCCGCAAGGAGGGGTTCTCTCACCCTTGCTGTGGCTCATGGTTATCGATGAACTACTTGTTAAATTGCAGCGATCTGGGTTTTTCGTGCAAAGCTACGCGGATGATCTTGTTTTGACAGTTTCTGGTAAACACCTGAACGTCTTATCTGATCTGACGCAGAACTCCCTTAATATGGTAGAAGCTTGGTGTCTTGAAAAGGGGCTGTACGTCAACCCCTCAAAGACTGATCTGGTCCTCTTTACGAGGCGCAGAGACATTGCTAACTTGTCTGTTCCCACTCTCTTTGGTAGAGCGATTACAAGGACAGAGCAAGTTAAACACCTAGGTGTCATTCTAGATGGTAAACTCTCCTGGAAGTTTCACCTTGATTATAAGCTGCAAAAGGCCATTGCTATTTTTTGGCAATGCAGAAGGGCCTTTGGCAATTCTTGGGGTCTGACCCCCAAAATGATGTCTTTCATCTATAAATCACTGGTTTTACCCTTACTGTCGTATGCTTCAGTTGTTTGGTGGCCGGTTGTGGAACTGACGTCTTCGGTAGCAAGACTGGATGGATTGCAGAGGACAGCCTGTAGAACTATAACCGGGGCTATGTCATCTGCTCCACTTCTTGCCATGGAGTCTATTCTACATATGCCCGAATTGCAGTCCCACATTCTGAGTACAGCGTGTGCTGCTGCTTATCGACTAAAGTGCATTGGGGCATGGAATGTGTTCGGGACTTGTACGGGGCATAGACAGATTCTCAATAAGTATAAATCACTTATTCCTGAGCTGGAAATGGTGAATGACAGGCTTTTGCCTGAATTAAACTTCAGCAACTCATTCTCCGTAGTTTTTCCTGCGAGAGAATGGTGGCTATCTCACGATTTCTCTAGACAGCTGTCGGAGTCGATAGTTTTTTTTGCGGATGGCTCTCGTTCGGAAGTCAGTGCAGGGTTTGGATTTTATTGTCCTCAATATGAGCTAAGATGCTCGGGTAGTCTGGGAAAACACTGCACGGTTTTTCAAGCTGAATTAATTGCACTTACCCATTGTGCGATTGAAGCGTTGAAATTTAACGTTTCAGGGAGGGATATTACTATCTGCTCAGATAGTAAAGCCGCGCTTAATACCCTCATTAATCCTTTGACTAGGTCCAAACTAGTCAAAGATTGCAAGCACTACATTAATCTCCTTTGCTCTAAAACGAGAGTAAAGATAATGTGGGTGCCTGCTCATTGTGGCGTTGAGGGAAATGAGGTTGCTGACTTGCTAGCGAAAGCTGGCTCGCGTAGTAATTTTGTTGGCCCCGAACCAGCAATTCCTCTATCCTTCAACGGTGGCAAAGACGCTATTAAGAAGTTCGCTCTACTTGAGCTGGGACGGAAGTGGCGTTCTACTCCTAGTTGTCGAAAGGCAAAACATTTCATTATTGAACCCATTCTGAGGTTCACTAATTATGCATTATCCCTAAAAAAGAACCAACTCAGAATTCTGGTCGCACTTATAACCGGCCATGGACGTTTCAAGGTTCATCTTCAACGCATGGGACTAGCACAGGACGCTCTTTGTGACGACTGCCTAGAGGATGTGGACGACTGCTTACACTACCTCTGCAGCTGTCCCGCCTTTGTCGGAGCTAGATCACAAGTGTTCTCTTCCGGATCTTTGAACGTAGATCAGCTAGTATCCATTCCTTGGTTCAAACTTTTACAGTTTGCTAAGAGTGCAGTACGCTCTTGCGAATTAGGATAGATCCTCTTGGTTTGCACCATGGGCCCATTGTGGCATTGAGTGCGGGACCTTAGTAGGTTCCAACCGTTTTAATAAAAAAAAAAAAAAAAAAAGTTCATATTAAATATTTCAATAGGTAATTATTTATTTAAATCAGTCTATTAATTTTCAAAAAATTTCACCTGTAGTATGCTTATTTTAATGAAATACTAATCAAACCACACTGGATACAAATATGTAATTATCAAATAGCCCGATCAGGAATGTTTACTGTAATTTTCATTGGGATTTGCTGGGGTTTGAAAACAAAAAAATTTTATCGAACTAAATTTCTCTCAATTTGTAAATCCCATACATATATGAATTCTAATCGAACTATATACTATAGTTTCATAGTTGCAATTAATTTGATGACCAAAATAAATTGTATTCGTTAAAAATAACCTTGTACCGTCGTATATACACTAGAATAGATACCGTGTGCTTAATACATTTAATTATTTAACTAATCTTTTAATTGTAGTACAAACGAGTACTTACATACATATCTATATTGCAAATTAGAAACTTTCAGTTTCTACACACGAGTGATAAAATTAGTAATTATATATTTGTTATAATATTGTGTTCCATTGTTATACTATTATATAAATTGTAATTTGTTGTTTTTTTTTATCTCACACAACTATCGTCTGTATACTTTATTAGGCTTGATAACATAAGTATTTTCTATTCAAATATAAATAAACTGAAATGAATTTTGAAGTGGCCTTATTAAATTAATTTTATTATTTCGATTGCGCATGCGTTAGTTCTTAAGTGATTAACTGATATAGCTAAATCCCTAGAAGTTTATTATTTAAGATTTTACTATTACTATTTGTTATTTGACTATTCGTTTATTCTGATTTCTAATCGCATGAGAATGATGAAAGTAAATTTCTACTCTTGTGTTATAATCAAGGTTATCAAAATTTCTGTTTTGTCAATAACTTTTACCGAATCGTTTGATACTGAAAATGTTCATGGTCTTTGATTTTGTGAGTCTTAAGAGAAATCCTGCGGATTTTGATTAGCCTCTTGCCAAGCTTGTTTAAAGAGTCGAGGTTATCAGAACTCTTGAAGTTTTTAGCACTCTCCATAATCCAACAAGATTTGTACAGAGCCTAGGTAAAAGGAAATTCGTTGTCCATTCGATTTGCTACTTATACTTATTATTTGTAGGCTAAAGGGCTTTTGTAAGCACTTATATACATTCGGAGTATTTTTAATATTCATTTAATGATTTGTTTTGATTTTCGGAATCTAGTTTCCTAACTTAGTTTACTGAAAATGGCCATATCTTATCTTTTTACCTTTTATTATCTAATATTTTTACGGGAATTTTTCATGCTTTCATGCATGAACACACACATGCGTGACCACTTTTTGTAGTATAGGCTCCTTGGGCTTTGTTCATGTTTCTATTACAGGCCTCCATGCCAGCCTGTGCATGCAATATACAGGTATACAGGTGTTCAATTAAAATGTACCGATATCCGTGCATCCTTGATTTGATCGACAGCGGCGGTAGGTAAGGGCGCTAAAAGCAAACTACAATAAAGTTGGGAAAACATCATAAATTGCAGAGAATAAAAACAAACAATTTATTTCATCATTGAGTAAAGAGAAGCAAACTGGAATTTAAAATAGTGCGTTTAAAACAAAATGCCGCTTTTTTCGCATATATTTATGTATAATTACGAAATCATTAGCTATTTTATTTATTTAATTATTTAAAGAAATCAATGTGTAAATTTAAATACATTTAGGATTTCAAATACAGAAAATTTAAATTTTAAAGTTTTAAAAATTAAGTACATTTAGAATGTATTTTAAGGAATATTAAAATTATAGTTATATTATAGTTATAGTTATATAGTTATAGTCTGAAGAGTTGTTTCAATTTGAGGTTGCACTGTCCTTTAGTAGTCGAAACTCAAATAGGTCCTCGACATTGAAAAAAAGAAGTCATATTAATTGGTTGAAAAATGAAAGGAGAGTCTACGTGACCCAAAGGACATTTACCAAATTCCAGTTTGCAATAATTTATTAAAGATGAGTTTTAATGGTTTGCAAACTACATCGGCCAATAATTTAATGATGGACGAAGGGATAGTATCAGGTCGACAGCCATCTCCAAGTGATTTAATTATACATCTAATATCTCTTCTTCAGAAATGGTTTGGTTATGTATAGCATAATTAACATAGCTGGTAGGTTGATTGTTACAAGGTGAATTATTAGGATTGTAAATTGTTTGAAAAAATGATGAGAATAGGTTTGCTATTTCTTTGGGTTCTGATTCATATGATCCATTCAAATGCATAGTTGCCGGATATGCCTTAATTATTCTCTTATGACTGAAGAAATTCCAAAAATATTTGGGGTCACTTTTAATATTATTTTGAACTATAATTATGTATTTCTTGAAGTAATCATCATAATAAGAATAAAATGGTTCCTTATGTAATTGCGATTAACTTTAGTTTATCTTCGTCTGAAACGGTACGTCTCATTTTTTTATACACATGGTCCTTTCTATTTTTCAGATTAATTAATTTATCATCGTCCTATGGCTGATGAATGATTGATGTAGTTTTAGTAAAAGTTACAATAGAAAGCTATGGAATGAGCAATATTTTTTAATACTCAATCCCAATACTTAATGTTTTTTTATTCGTACAATCGTACAAAAAAAACGTACAAAATTTGTTTGTGCACGCAGTAAATGCTTGACGTCCATATTTGAATGACTGTCTTAGAATTTTTGTTAAAATAATTAAAACTTCTTCAAACATAAATATATTTGAAATATAGGTTTCGGTAACATTACTTAGAACTGCCACAGCTTTCATATTTTCAAGTGCCAAATTTCAAAAGTTTATTTTTGTTTTATTCATTTGTCAATGTTCAATTCACGTATAATATGATATGATTTTATGTGCTATTTAAAGCCCATTATAATTCGATCAAGTTTCGAAATATCATACCACTCAGGTTGTACCAATTATAGAAAACACGATCCCCAATCAAAAACCAATCATATTAGAATCTAAAATTGTGTGTAGGTTGATTTGCACATTTTTCCGTATATTAAAAAACAATTACCTAAATACTCGTATGTAGAAGAATGATTATTATTTGGAAAGGTTACAGTTTACGACCGAATAACACAAAATTACAGGCCTTAGTACAAATTTAGTGCAAATTAAATTATATACCTATAAGTATATATATCTTGTTTTTTCACTTATGATTATGTTTATTTTTCCTTAGATTTCAACCAAACCAAAATCCAAAACCGCATGATTTAAAAAAAAAAAAATTTAAGATACGATACAGCCAAAATATATATATTTACACTGATAATGTTAATTCAAATATGTAATTAAAATTAGATTTGTTCGTGTGTAACTTTTATCGTAGTTGAAGTGTACGGTATGTGCGAATACGACAAAATATATAAAACTGCTTATTTCTATAGGTACTCAAATCTCAAGCAAACAATCTAAACATCATAAATCGCACAAACGTCACATATTTGCATTTTTTGTTACGAATCTGACAAATTTTTGTATTTAACAACTTTGGTATCACACATTTCATTAACTTTAAAATTTGAAATTGTTTTTTATTGTAATTTACACATTTTTTCTTGTTTAAGTAGGACAATCAAAAATTATTATTATTGAAAGTGACAGTATGTATATTTGTCTATATACATATACATATACATATTAGGTATATGTATGATTGAAAAATGAATAATAATGAATCACGCTAAACTAAATAAATATTATAGAATTCTAGATTTTCGATTTTCGATTTTTTAATCAGACATAAAAATATTTTTTGGAGATTTAATCATAATAATTATGAGTTTTAATTCTGATGTCAATTGTCTGGTTTTTAAAAAAATTTGGAATCTTATGAATTTTTTAATATTCCAAGTTGAGAACACTAAGGATGTGTCCGAAACCCGTGATAAAAAATCGTGAATTAATTTTTTGACATTTCTTTGATAATTATTCCATTCACGATTTTTTATTATGCTGTCCGAAATGTGTAATAAATCTCCCCACCTCATAAGTTTTTTCCCCACGTCATTTATGTCAATTTTAGTTTTCATAACCTCAAATTTTTTGTGACAACTAATAAATTGCACAGAAAATTTAAAAAAATTAATATTAAAATAATTGATCCGATAATCCTTTTAATGCCACGTTATTATTATTATATGCATTAATAATTCTAGAATATATTATTATGTATGTATTAATCACACGTTGCACATGCGTACACAAATTATCCGATAGCAGTCAAAAATTTTCAAGGTAATAGACTCGAATAATTTGGGTGTGTTCGGTATTTTCAAGTAAATGTCAAAAAATTAATTCACGATTTTTTATCACAGGTTTCGGACACAGTCTAAGTTAAAACTGTAAATTTAATACCTCGAAGTAGTTATAGTTTTGAATTTTAGAATCAAGAATTCTAAAATATTGTTTTTTGAAAATACCGATTTCAAAATTCGAATCGAGGTCCGAATCACTAATGAATTTTACGATATTGCAAAGTCAATTGATTCAATTATCAGTCAATTATTTGATTACTAATCGAACTTATCATATTCGATAGTTTAGCAATTTTTGTATGGTAATTCTGTTTTATCAAACTGCGGTTAAATTTTAGAATTCGATGCTAACAGTAACAGGTCCAAGATATTTATTAATACTTATTATTTGGAATTCTTAGAAGCTTCGCTATCTGTTTTTAACAATTTCTCAGGTTTCGATCATTTTCAATTCGATCCTAATTTATGTTTATATTAAATTTTTGGTGGGCGATATTTCGCTTTAAAAACAAGCGATCCTATAACTGTGGTAATTAATTTGCGTTGTAATTGAAATGAAATTTTAACAATTTTGAAAATATCCGATCAGATTGTAATTTCCACTCAGATTTTGATGAAGTTATAATACTTACAACATTGCAATTGAAATGACAGAATTTGATTATAACATACAAGTTTAATTGAAAACAACATGGTAGAACTCAAAACGCAGGTGTAATTTAGCTGAATAGCAGAAATTTCACTTAATTCTGAAATTTGACTACCTATAGTATCACTACTTAAAATTTTATCACTACTTACTCAAATAAGAAAATTTCTCTCAAGCTATCGGATCTCGTCTAATTTATAATGTTCGCTTTTTAATTTTCAAACTATGCATTTGATTAGTTTTCAAGTTTCCAGTTAAAATCCAGCTTAATAAAAGATTTGGACTCAAAATCCAAATTCAACTTAATGATGAGAGTTCAATTTTATTTAAAATTGCCTAAACTGCGGAAGTCAAATTTTATTTAGAATTAAATCATTTCCCCATTTGGCGTAACGGACGGATGTATTTAATTTAGCGCCAATACTTGATCCAGCGGTATCAAACATCGACCTAATTCTGATTTAATAAAATTTTACTTTACTCCTAGAATTATAATTTAGCATCATGTCACAATTGGATCACTTATCAATAGTTTTGTTGTTTTCTTAGGAACTTTTGACGATTTTGAGTTATGAATGAAAAAACCCTAAAATAAGATATATTTTCAGATAATTTTCATTTTCAAAATTTCCTTCCATTTACAAAATGTTGAATAAGTTTGAAAATGAATAACTGCTGCAAAATAAAAATATTTTTGAAACAAATGGATAATTGTAGTTATTACAACATTATTTAAATTTACGTAATCTAGTTTGTTTAAATGAACTTGTTATAAAATGTTATATTCTTACTATAAATTCTTTTTGAAACTCTTCTATTTCTTTAAAAATAAATAAGTCCTGCAATCAACTTGCTTTACAAAGTATTGATCATGCCCGTTGCGATGCATGGATGTGGAAGTTGGACGATGACGGAGTATGAGAGATGGTTTCTTACACTTGAGAGAAGAGAGAATTTTTAACTAAACTGGACAATTCAAATAAATATAAAATTCATTTGATAGGATGTATTTACTGTTATTTATCTAAATTTTTATCAGTAGGTTATTCTTGATGTTCATAGCAATTTTTTAATTTATCCAAAAATTTTCGTTTTGTTAAAACTAGTTATGTTCACTTAAAAATTAACAAAATCCCCCTTGTTTATTAATAAAATTTACTAGTTAATAAAAAACCTCAAAATTGTCTAAATATTAACATTTAGAGTCTCAAGTTCCAAACTTCTTTCTTTGGAATATTTTGTAGTCACAGGTCTATACGAACAAACCTCAAGTGGAAAATTTATCGCCAGAAGTTTTAAGAGAAGTCATTGAATTGAGCCTGAATGTGCATCAACTCTAGCGGCGGCCATTTGAACGGTATTATCTTCGCAACCCAATGGAAATACATTTAAATGTTTAAATAAACATAATTAGTAAACAAACAGAACCAAATCTTTTACTGGTTTAAGAAGTCCAGTGATTACTGCGCTACTGCGCTACCTTGTACATATGAACGGGTACGATGTACACAATCGTGTTAGATACAATATAATTCTGAGAAATAAAATCGATAAGGATAAACATTTTCGTTAGCTAAAGTTTATTATAAAACCGAGCTCATAAATTTCACAGTTTATTGATTCAGAAATTAAAAGAAAATTCTTTTAAATTCATTCACCTTACTTTATGATATACATAATATGTATAACAATAAATAAAGGATTGCGCTTATTTGTAAAGTATTATTTTTAATCGTGTGCAAAATAAAAGATTTGTTTAATAAACAAATTTTTAGTATAAATTCAGACCTATGCCGAAAAACGAAACCTGAATATTATTTGAACAAATATTTGTTTAATGACATGAAATACGCATCGTTTGCCTGTATTTCGAATTTTCTATTCACAAAAAATTTGTTTTTTATTGTGCTCGATAGATAACCCAAATATCTGGAACATAATCTAAACGCTATATCTATACATTTAATATGTGGAATCAATATTGATATGTTTGGTGACCTAAATTCGTTCTGTACTGTATGTTGTCAATAAATTTTTAATGCGACCAGTACTTGGCAAGATATTTAAATACATATTTTATTTAATAGTTTTTATCTATAGTTCTTCTTCAATTATGTCAATGTATAGTTTCAAATACGAGCCCAATATGGCCTTCATGTTTGTAAATCATTTTTTTTAAAAACATTAATTATTTGTTTACTAACGTGACACATTTAGGTAAAGTAAATATATTATGTATCCAATTCCATACTGTAATTAATTTATATTTTGATTATGTAGGAACGAATTAGCCGGTGGACAAGTGGAATTAAGTTTTGGTATAATAAATTTACACATATAGAACAATAGCAAACACAAACTTCTAGGCATAAGTTAGCATACTTAGTGTCTCTATTCGTGAATTTATTTAAAACTCACATGGATATAACTCTAGCGTATATTTTGGAATAATGCCAACAATTATTTTTTTATTCGATTTCGAGTATGTTACGAGATGGTTTTTCTATTGTGTTATAAATGGTATATGTACATAATGCTCAAATATTGATTGTCGACATTTACATTTTGATGTTGTCTTATATAAAGCCGAGTAGATTTAGTCCAACATAATATGTTATCGGAAATTTTGTACTGAAAATTATCTATGTGAGACAATACATAAAATTATGTTGAATCCGTGGATTACTACTTGTAGAACGAAATTATTTCTATTCTATACAATTTTTTTTTTGTATGCAATAAAAACCACTTTAGATGAAAGAATTTTTATAAGTCTTTGCAAACGAACTTGAACTTTGTTTTGTATATTTAAAAAGTTGATGGTGCTGAATTTATGCTAACATACTGGTTCACACACTTATAAAATTGCTGTGTAGAAATTGCGTATCAGATCGAATATTTTTTTATTAATTATGTACTCGTGACTTACTTGATCAAATGGAATAACTGCAACACAATTATTCACTTATGTTATAGATCCTAAATGTCAAATCATATTGGTGTTTGCTCGTGCAAGAATAAGACAGAATAAAATAGATGATCTGAATTTGTCATAGCAATTCTTATTGCACAACGTTTTAATGTCTTGTTTGAATTGGGTAAAAATAAACACTACCTTGTATTGAATTTAGATTTGCAAACTGGTTTAGTGTTGATAGTAAGAATAATTCGGTAGTTTACACACTGTGGCGAATTCTGAACAAATTGCTTTGTTTTTGTATAATTAAATTTTGTTCCTTCCAACTTCGTCGATGGGTTATTGAGGTATTTCGCGTTTCCAATATATCAAAGGTTGTCAATGTTGGTTGTGAGCCAACGTTTGTCAACTCGGTTCGAAAAGAAGTGATTGATATTAGTTTGTGCTCTATGTCCATCGTTGTCCTGATTCTAAATTGGAGAGTGACGGATGATATTCTCACCTCTGACCATAGGTACATCTCTTTTAATATTAACTTTAAAAGACCACCGGTTAAACCATATCGCAATAGAAACTTACGAATTGGGATGCTTTCTTCTCTGAGCTCGTTTCACTACTAGATTTGCCTAACCAGATTAGGTCTATCGCGGATCACGATCTGCAGACCTGGTGACCAACCAGACGAAGCGTAACAAACCCTTCAGGTGTTCTGGACGTAATGGTTTTCTGAACTTAAACAGTTAAGGAGGAGCGTGCGTAAAATTAAAAATAAAGCCAAAATAACGAATCTCATCTCGTATTGGAATCGATTTTTATCAAGTCAAAAGGCTTATAAAAAAAGCTTAAGATCCGGGCCGCACAGGACTGCGTGGAAAAACTTCTGTGAAGAAATCGACAGCTTATCTGTTGTCGCTAAACTTAACAAAACTCTGGCTAAGAATGATACTTGTAGACTCGATTATCTTCGTCTACCTTCCGGCAAATTAACCTCGTGCAGGCGAAAAGTCAGTGAGCTACTATTGTCTGTCCACTTTCCTGGGTGTGACATTGTTGATTCGTATGCGGTTGCCTCCGAGCCACCTGATATTTTTGTCGGTACTCCGGATTAGAACTTAACCCGTAGGCCGACGGCGTTTTCCCTGCTGAATTACAGTATGTTTTTTTAGACATCAGCACCTACCGGCTCAATCTGTTCCAGGCCTGCGTTGCTTTTAGCATTGTACCAAGCGCTTATAGCAGGAGTAGAGTAGTATTCATACCTAAAGCTCGCAAGACGGGTTATATTGACGCAAAGGCTTTTAGGTCCATTAGTCTGACCTCTACTTTTCTTAAAGGCTTAGAGAGGATCTCCGACAGATTTATTAGAGATGATTATTCAACTATCTCCCTCTCAATAACATGCTTACAGAGCTAGTCCTGCGAAACTGCGCTATATGAACTCGTAACTAGGATCGAAAGATCACTTAACTACAAAGAGTTTATAGTAGGTACCTTCCTGGATATTGCGGGAGCTTTTGATAGCACTTCATTTTCCACGATCACAAGTGCGTGTACTAATTTTAATATTGATTAAACTATTGTTAAATTCATCGATTCCATGCTTAAGTCTCGGATAATTGAGAGATAGATGGCTCACCAATGTCCGTCAACGTAGCCAAGCGCTGCCCGCAAGTAGGGGTTCTCTCATCCTTGCTGTGGCTCATGGTTATGGAAGAACTATTTGTTAATTTGCAGCGATCTGGGTTTATCGTGCAAATCTACGAGGATGATCTCGTTTTGACAGTGTCTGGTAAATACCTGAACGTTTTATCTGATCTGACGCAGAACGCCCTTAATATGGTAGAAGTTTGGTGTTTAGAAAAGGGGTTGTACCTTGTACTCAATCCCTCAAATACTGATCTGGGACCCTACTATCACTTTCGACAACGATTTTCGACGACGGTCGTTTTCCTATAGTCGGCAAAGGAAGAAAAAGGAAAACAATATTATAAATTTACTATTGTTTACCTTTTTCTTCCTTTGCCTACTATAGGAAAACGACCGTCGTCGAAAATCGTTGTCGAAAGTGATAGTAGGGCCCCTGGTTGTCTTTTCGAGACGTAGAGACAGCACTAATATATCTGTTTCTACTCTCTTTGGTTGAGCAATCACTAGGGCAGAGCACGTTAAGCACCTATGTAGGTGTCATTCTAGATGGTAAACTTCCTGGAAGTTTCACCTTGATTATAAGCTGCAAAAGGCCATTGCTATTTTTTGGCAATGCAATACATTAATCTCATTTGCTCTACTACGAGACCATGTGGGTGCCTGCTCATTGTGGCGTTGAGGAAATGAGGTTGCTGACTTTTTAGCGAAAACTGGTTCGCGTAGTAAATTTGCTGGCCCCAAACCAGCAATTCCTGTGGTAAAGACGCTATTAAGAAGTTCGCTCTACTTGAACATGGACTGAAGTGGCGTTCTACTCCTAGCTCTCGAAAGGCGAAAAATTTCTGACATTATTGAACCCAGAGGTTCACTAAATATGTGTTATCCTTACAAAAGAACCAACTCCGAATTCTGGTCGTACTTACTACCGGCCATGAACGCTTCAAGGTTCATCTTCAACGCATGGGACTAGCACAGGATGCTCTTTGTGACAACTGCCTGAAGTGGACGACTGCGTACACTACCTCTGAATTAGACGACAAACCACAATTTTGAGATTTTGTTTATATTGGGTGCGTTGGAAATTCATTGATGAAAAAAAAGACATTTTCAATGAATCGGATGCTCTCTGGGTTGCGATGGGATGTGGTAGCGATTGTCATCAAGGGGCGGTTGTGTCTCTTATTTCAAGAACAAAACGATAGGCTATTTCGTGTTCAATTCAACTATTTCTATTGTGACCAGGGCCTAAAAGTAGGTATAGAATAATTCTATTCATATTGTAGTTGTAGTGTTTACCACCAGAGTAACCTTTTCAGAATATTTTTAGTTTTATGAGTTATACAATAATTTTTCTTAGTTTTCCGTACATAAAATGTAAAACGGAACCCTTATGTTGAGACTCCGTTTTCCGTCGGCCTAGTCTGTTACAGGCTCAAAATATTTGAACTATTATTCGTAACGAGTGAAAATTTATCGGATTAGTAAAGATTAAACGAAAACTATAGCTAAAGTAAAATGTTCAATATTTTGTTAAACTACAAGGTGTTGAAAAAATGTGTTAAACAAAATTTGGGGTCTGTGACAGCGATCATTAATTTGGACAAAACATATAAGCGGTCTTAAGTTTTAGCGATGATTTATTAGAGAGTTTGTTGTTGAGGAACACAACAAACATTTTCACAAATTGATATGCAATTTACTAAAATTTTACTACAAGAAACTGTTTCTTTTATTTCGATGTTGACAACTGTTTAGTCGCGTCCACACGATATATTGTGTTGCCAAACGGTTGTAGTAATGTTGGCGCTCTCTGAATTTATTGTTGTTTTTCCTTTTTGATTCTATTGTACGTACAATTTAGAAATTACATTATGATAGTTTTGATTTTTAAATATGATAATAATTTTTTAAACATTTTGTTTTGACGCTATAATTAATTGTAATCAGCTAACTTCATTTATTTAAGAGCCAAAAATATTAAAATACACGTATAATAATCCTAAAAATCAACTTTCTTAATAAATAATGTCTTGTACAGCCTAAAAGTCAAAATAAGTTCATAAATTGAATTTTCTGTCTTGACGTTTTGATTATAAAATGTGCTATCAATTAATACTTTACTGTATAGAATATATACTTAAAACTGTCAAATTATTAGTTGGCTTTATTTTCATATTATAACTGAATAAAAAATCAAAATAGAAATGCACTAACATTTCAAGATAAATTTGTTAAAATTTTGTCATGTAGTGTGGTGATTTCCTTATGTAAATATTGGTTTATATTCGTCAAATGTTGATCGCACAAATGATGTGGCAAATTTAAATACATCACCAAAAGTTGTTCACATCAGACATTGTGTGGACGCGGCTTTAAAAAGTAAAAAGATAAATATCTTTGGGCAGAATTTTCATTCCTATTCGAATAGGAATACCATTTACCAAAGTAAGACGGCAAATGTCTTAGTTTTACTTAACATGTTGCCAAACAGCTGGCAGATCTAAAAGTGCCCGAAGTTCTAAAATTCCACTCCAGACAATACATACAAACATTTAAAATCTCGAATTCTAATATCTTCTTGAAAAAATTCATAGAATTGTAAAATTCTCAATTCAAATAAAATTAAATTGCATTTCCCTTTTTAGATCATACTGCATTAAATATAAATAAGCAAATGTATTGTTGTTCTTGTTCACATAAAACATCGTTTATCGAATCAAAATAATTAGACGTCTCTAAATTGACAAACAAATTTACACAATTGTTTGTTTGTAGATAAATTTCGTATACATAGTTGTATATTTAAAAGATCTTTCACACAAATTTTAAATTGCAAATAAGACGATAGAATCGAGCATCAACAATATAAATGTGGTGTACATATTTTATATACAACAAAATATAATAAATTTGTCACAAGAGAGCAAAGTCAGTTTGTTGTTGATTTATTGAGTCAAATATAAACAACATATACATATATCGCATATCTATCAATATTTAATGTAAATTGTGTATAGTATGACAAATCCAATAAAATAATCTAATAAATAAAATAAAAATTAATTTAAAAGTTAAATAATTTTGTATATGGAAGTTCAATTTGGGTATGTATATGTACCAATAGAGATACGATGTATGTATTTTAACTCAATATATCCAGGAAAATGGTATTGATTCATCGAATCCAATATCTACAAAATAAATTAATGTTCCTTTTAAGTAACATATACACGGTGTACCTTGCAGATACCTAGAATCAATATACGATATTTGATATTTACGGCAAAATTTTATATTTATTAAAGCCCTCATGCGACGCAAACTAATTTTGAGAAATTCAATTATTTATTAAAAGTTTTCCGCCGTAAGGCAAATGTAGAACAAATTAAATATTGAATATTTGATTACGTTCATTTATTCATTGATTTTTTTATTCATGTTAAGTTGTATGTGGATCAGTTTAGCAGAGTGACATACTAGTTTGATTGTTTAAATTTGTTAATTTATTGCCGATTAAAGGGCTAGAAGAACTGCACTTAGCTTGATTACTGGAAATAATTTTAATATACATATTTATGAATTTAGGAACAGGGATCATTTAAGAAATTTTTATAATAAATAATTCACAACAGTATTAAAACTGCGGATGTCGCAATTAATTTTTTTTAAATATTATGATTAATAACGAGGGCTAAGATTCTGAAAGTACAACAACTCACCATGGGCGAAGTTTGCTCATTTATTTAGAGGATCTACCGGATTACACCATACTTGCAGTCCTGGACTACCGCCATTCGCAGGGTTAGAAATCTTTGTCTCAACAGCGACGCATGGAACTTTTTACCGACCTGTTCGGTGTTTATCGAGCGTCACAGAGTATGGTGGCTCACCTCAAATACAGACTGCGGAGATTTGTATTGGGAATCTCTTCCATGACGAATTTGTTAAAGCCATGCAGTGATTAAAATGAAACCGCTCACCTGGGGTCGACTGCATTATTTCGAGCTCTTAATATTCGGAGGAAATACTTTGTGGAACTGTGTTTTCGACCTTATTAGGGAGACCGCTTGAAGTGTGAGAAATATCGCGGTATGGGAAGGCATTATTGGTCTTTTCGTTTCGGATGATTCTATCTAAATATTATGAGACATCCGTCCTCGTACATCAGGTGTTCCTGGATTTCAGGCACGCCTATGACTCTGATCAACCAATAAACTTTGTTGCTATGTTGCTGTCTGCCCTGGAATACCTAGAGCAGCTGGCAGCAGGCAGTCGTACACCATATGGTAGACGCAAAGGACAATACGGGCGACGATGGCCCGCTCCACGGTGTAGAGAACGACTTAGCTTATTCAGATTGATAATCATACGATATATCAAATAAAACTAAATTTGACTAAATTTTATTATAATTGCAAAATGGAGAATAGTTGATAGGAATTCAATTAAATCAACTTCAATCAAATTCAATTCAATGGCTGATGATTGGTTTTAATTTCATTTAAGTATAATCATTTGAATAATATTTTCTTCAGTAAAGTATTCACATGTTGTGACATCTTCATCTAAGCAATGCCATTTAATATAGGTAATATAAATTTTCATCAGGAGGTAATTCTACTACCTTAACTTTAACATTAATTTGCTTAAGTTTCAACGCGAGATCCAGCTTTTTATATGCTCTCCGAGAAATTATCATTGATATTAATCTTATCTCCTTTATCTTCGATCAAGTTAATGGCGGTATCGAATAGCTGAACATTTTTGTGTTTGTATTTAAAAGTAATAGTACAGAAGAAGCATCATTCACATACAAGTATTGGTGTGAACCTAATGTGTTAAAAAATTTAAGATGACTAGGAAAAAACTTGGTAACTTACGCAAGACAAAACGTAGGTAATACGAAAATACAATTTTTGTGAATAACATGTTTTTGCTCTTAGGCGATCCAGAATCATCGACGTGAACATGACGGATATGGCTACTCAATCTTTTCTTTGTGTTTTTTTATTAATTTTTTTTTGTTACTTTTTATTTTTTCAATTCTTGGTAATTTCGTTTATTATTTATTCAAAATAATCGATCCAGAATGAATGGACGTGGCGGAATTATGCTTCCTTTATTTCAATTTTGTTATGTTTTTTTTTGGTTTTTAATTTTGGTAACGTCTGGAATGGTATAACGATTATAAATTCCATTCCTCTTACAAGACTTATTAGTGTTAGTCGTTTACCGCTCAATGAAAATGGTTGATTTTTGGGCAGTTTTACCTGGCCCTGCACAGATTATTTTAGAAATTATAATTTTACAGTTTCTTGAACAGAGCTTGACTATTCGAACCGAATTATTGGATTTTTTTTACAGACTAATAATGCCGCCATCATCCTACCTGAAAAAGACTAATGGTCTGAAATTATTCAATATTATTGAATTTTATAATTTTTTGAATAATTTGGCCTAAATATATATGTATGTATGGAATTCTCAGAAAATTTAAATTTTTCAGAATTAGGTGAATTATATGGATTATATTTTCAAATTCCTAAGATTCATAAGATTCAAAATTAATGGTTGTGTTGAGGTTAGGGAACTTTCAGTCTCCAATTTCCGTTCAAAACTCACAATAAATTTCAACCTGCAGCACTCAAATTCCAGTCTCGTTTGATAACTGAAAATATGATGTCATGGTAATAATTGTCAATAAAACTCAGAACGTACAATTTTACAATTATTCGCTGTTTAATATTCTTAGATGAATGTAGTTTTAGCACACCTGTCAAAAATGAATCAATGAACCAAAAACTAATACTAAACAGTTAAGTAATGGTAATTTGAAACTCATTTATAGATTTAGAATAGGAAATCTGATTTGGTTAGGTTAGAGTAGTTGTTCCAAGGACTAGCATAGACACAAACTCGTCCATAGCTGTACCACATTCTAAGTTTCCTCTTCCGTGATCCACGAACCATACTGAGTTTTCCACGAAGCATTGAATTATCCTGACGTGGATGACGTCAAGTTCCGTCAAGTCGTTCAGATGCGGGGCGCCCCTAAATTGCATTCTGCTTTGTGCTAAATAAACGGGGTGAGGTGTAGAGTAGGTGGAATACTATTTCTTCCTCCTTTTCATCTTATGCTAATATGATGCCACCGAAGTGATAACAGCTAGTTGGATCTGGTCGTACATTGTCCCCAGTGTTGAAATTATATAAAACTTACGTCAGGGGAATGTTGAACTAACTGATCAGTCATCTCGTTTATAGATGAAAGGCAATTCTGGGACTCTATTATGAAAAAAATGACATTTTGCATTTTCATGCGCACAGGAGTAGAGGGCTGGAGTAGCTTTCTTTAACTTTTTTAAGATGTTTGGTCACCAGCTTATTTTGCTATCTAAAATAAACCCAAAATATTTCACTTTATCCGTAAAGGATAATTTGAGAAAGTTTGTGTCTCCTAGTAAAAAGAAAACCAACTCAGTTTTCTGTGGATTGCCCACTTAAAGAGGAAACCGAGTGCTCAGCGTACAGGGGTATCTCCCGAAGATTGCAGTAGCAATACCATTCGTCTAAGCAACCAACACCCACATGGATGCCTTATCTTCCAAGTTTGGTAAAAGTTCCATTTAACCTCACCATGCGACGTGCCGCCAGTCACAAATCTGGTGAGAATTCGACCCCTTATCATTTGATCTATCTAGTCTCTGTGACCCGCCTACTCCCAGACAAGAAGGTGCCCAAGTGATCGCCCCCGGTTTAACGTTGCTAAATATCTAGAAAATTACCATAGAATGTTCCTTGTGTTCTAGAAATTCCTCGATAGGATCAATAAGAGATTGAAGAGCAGATTTAATGTGAGATTCTATTTACCTTTCTAGGGATTTTAAAAGAAAAAATTAATAAACTTATAGGTGTAAAATCGTTAGGATTGCAGTGAGAATTTTCTCTCGTCTTAGGAATAAATATTACTTCTACTTTTAATCCTTGTACCCGCAGGGTTTTCCTCCTATTTATTACGTGACATAATATGATGTCACAGATATGAATATATATATAAAGTTATCACATCTTTAGGTTCAACATTCATTTTCGTTCAATAATTGTTGTCAACATTTTTAAGCCAAAATATTTTACAAGTATTGGGGTTTATTAGAATAAGTTTGTTCATAGACAGCTCACAGCTTAATACCGTAGCCAGACTGCGATTTAATCAATTGGAGTGAGAAGTGGTTTCATCCTTTTTTGTTTGGTACTTATTATTTCGGGGTTATTTCGTTGATCACTTCAATTGTTGTTAGTTTATTGATGCATACTTCTTTTTTCAGATACGCCCACAGAAAGCAGGATTAAATCGTACGAGCGTATAGAGGCTACTCACAGATCATATTCCTAAAATAATGGATTCATTAAATTTTTGCTCTAATAGTAATTCGCATTCAATAAATCGATGTGATTTCAGTGACAGTATGACACGTAGGGGCGTCCTGTAGAAATCACATCTAGCTGAGATCATTTCGCTTTAGTTTAGACCAATTAGATCTAAAAGTAAAAATATAAACCAAATTCCTTTAGCAAACTAGGTAATGGTGGTCGTGGCAACATTGAATTCTTGAGATTGGGTTCTTGAGGCATTCTCAAATCTGTTAATAGATCGTCGAATTATTTGTTTATACGTTATAAGTTTGGAAGATTGGTCAAAATTGGTCAATTCAAGTTTGATACTAAAGTATTTTAATTTCATTGCGGTTTAATAATAACCCTACCCCAATTTTGACTAGTTTGATTTCAATAAAATTTTTGCTCACAGTATTAATTCTGTTTATAATAACATCAACTTTTGCATTAGTTTTGTTTTATTGTAAAATTTTAAATAATGAAAAACAAAATACTTGATCGCAGTCTGAAAGCTTTCGATAAAAATAAAATAGTTTAATATAAAATCTGAAAATTTTAAAAGCTTCAATTAGGAAAACGACGCATCAAGTAGTAAAATTTTTGAATTTATTTTTTATAATCTATGAACTCAATCTCCCATTTACAGGGATTATAATAGAACACGCGATGTTATTATCGCTAACTGTCTGAAAACCACACCTAACATTGTCGGTTGAATAAACTCAAAATATCTAAAGTGGAGTGGATTACCATGAAACACGGCTTCTTGACGACATATTTTCTATTATTCAACAGAAATCCCTGTTTGGATTATCACCATAACGACATAATATAGACTCGCACACACACACACAATCCATAAATTTTATTTTGGTACTGGTGTACTTTAGATATTTTGGTTGATTTGTTTATTTCTAACCATATTTCTAATAATAATAGTAATAACAATAAAATAACAAAACTAAAACGAATAGTTAGTTGTTATGATAAATAATAAGTTTTTTTTACCATTGTTGCGGTCGTTTAGTTTGTGTGATAGTTTCTTATCAACCGAATTTTGTTTATATTTTATTATAATCGTTTTTATTGCAATATTACAATTCGAAGGAAATACAATACTTAGTGGTAAGGCATTTATTATCTCGGCGTTGGATTTGGTTCCAAGTGTTTCAAATTTGATACACTATTTATAGTTAAATTTGAGCTGATAGTGTGAAGTCATAATTAATTGAAATTTAGTTACATCATTTACGAAAATATATAGATAGTCTCTGTGTATGTGTGTGTGTGGAGTATGTAAATATTTTTATGCAAGCTAGTTCAGTCATAATAAAGTGAGAGGCGGGCGCATTGACTTATCACATCGTATAATATATAAAAAGACATATTTGTAAGATTTTGTAATTTTTGTGTGAATTTCATTACTTATATTCGAATAGTCAATATATATTTTAAATCGAATTGTATATTTCTTTGCAATGGTAACCTATATTATTTTTTTGAAAACCCAAATCAAATAAAAATGATATATTTTTTTGTGCGTTAAGACGTTTGTGTATTTATATACTTGCGGCATACGAAATTTGTGCTAGGAAAAATGTAATCTAATTGTCATAAATTAATTTGAAGCATAACTTGTCTTGATGATATCTTAAATTTTTATTTTATTTTTTATCTCATATACTTTATTTTCTTATTTTCATTTCATTTCAGATTTCAAATTGGATTTTATCGTTTTACGTCTCGAACCGAACCTAAATATCATAACACAGTATAGAAGATGGGAAAATATACGGGCAAAAAATGTCGACTGTTGTCAATAATGTGGTTGACGGCTTTCTTCTTTTTTGTGGAAATTGTTGTTGGCTATGTAACAAATTCAATGGCACTAGTTGCTGATAGTTTTCATATGTTAGGTGATATAGCCGCTTTAGTCATATCATTTTTGTCGATAAAAATGTCACCAAAGAAATGGTCGAAAAATACATTTGGATGGGCTCGAGCCGAAGTTCTTGGCGCACTAGTAAATGCTGTGTTCTTAGTTGCATTATGTTTTAGTATTACAATTGAGGCGTGTAAACGATTTATCGAAGAAGAGCATATACATGAGCCACAACTGTTAGTGGTTGTTGGTGTTATTGGATTACTTGTTAATGTAATCGGATTATTTCTTTTATACGGTATGTCGTGTCACGCTATCAAATTCTACGTGTAAAACTAATTAATTATTTTATTTTTTATACTATAATATTATAGACCATGGTGGATCATCGCACGGCCATTCACACGGTGGTTTAACTGGATCCCATAATAAATTAACGCGTTTGGCAAATGTAAACGATGATAATGAAAATAATTCGTTTATTTATCCAAATCAACAGCAACCGACAATCCAGAAAAAACACCATGGGCATTCACACGATCCGACACAAATGAATATGCGTGGGGCATTTTTACACGTTCTAAGTGATGCATTAGGCAGTATTATTGTTATTATAAGCGCTCTAGTTGTATGGTTATCAGAATGGAAATATCGTTATTATATGGACCCGGCTCTATCCATCGTTTTGGTAATATTAATTTTACATTCAGTATGGCCATTATTGCGAGAGTCAGCTTTAATTTTATTACAAACAGTTCCTACACATATTCAAGTATGTATTCTAATTTATATTTCTGGATTGTTTTGAATTCATGAATTTATTATCTCAATTACAGGTGGACGCTATTCAAAGAAGGCTGTTAGAAAAAGTAGATGGAGTATTAGCCGTGCATGAATTCCATGTATGGCAGTTGGCTGGTGATAGAATCATTGCTTCGGCACATATTAGGTAAGTGGATTTCTATAATCCGTAATGGCTAATCTGTTAGGATATATTAATTTACTAATTTTGTGATTAACCGACAGTTAAATCGTTGAAATTCAAAAATGACGATTCTAAGAAAATGTTCAATTCACAGTTCAATTATGTTTTTTTAAATCTAAAGTTATCGATTTAGTGAAGGATGATTTCACTAATTTATACGTGGTACAATTTTGTGGTTTTTACAAACAGTTTCCGGTTCCGATTTCTTTAGTCGAAATTTCGTAAACCACAATTGTCGGTTAATTCTAATATGTAAACTCCATTGAATTCGACAATTTAGATTTAGATATCCGATTTTTCAGGAATTTAATATAACGTAATTATAAACGAAATTTTAAAATGGTAAATTTTTAGTTATCCTCTTATGAGTATTTTATGATTATTTTAATATTATTATTTCTGTCAATTTTTAAATTCGTTGTACTCTTTTCAGACAATAATTTCGGTTTATACCCATTTCAGATTATCTAATGACTAACTAAAAAAATTAAAAAGATTTTGGTGCATAGAAAACATTTATGTATTTGCATTCTACATTTTTATATTTTAGGAATTATAGCTCTTTTTAAATGACGAATTTTGAGCTAATTTATCGAGTTAAAATTTAAAAATTGCGGTTTGTCTTAAACAACAAACACTTAATTTTTACTTTCTATAAGTTTCAAGGATATAAACTTTGAGTGAGCATTTCATATATCAATTGATCGAAATTTAAATTAGACAATTTGGTATAGTAAAATTGTGGATTACCAAAAACTATAAATTTCGATTGGTTTGAAATTTCGTAAATAAGTAATTATATTACTAACTTCCAATTCCCAACTTATTTTCCTAAATTTTATTTACTTACTTACATTCAGTGAATTTAAAAATTGTGATATTTAGAAGTTTATGGTTTTTGTATATTCTTAATAGTTTTCCCGATCGATACAATGATGATTCTTTATAATTCGTTTTAATGTATGGAATTTGAAATTTTGGAAGTAACATAATCAGAATAATCATACTATTTTTAATGGTGTAATATTTAGTTTGTAATTTTGAAATTCAAAAATTAGATTGTCCAGGTAATTTAATATAATTAATTTTGTCTATAATTAACAATCATTTTATGAAGATCCAAAGATCAATTTGAGTTTTGAGATATAAGTTTGTACTGCACAGTACTAAAACTCTAATTTTGAATTTCTTCTAGGGGGTTTCGAATTTTGAGTTTTTTTTATATATTGTCGATTTTTGACTGATTATGAACAAAAATGATGAGATTCCGTATTTATGAAATAAAACTAATTTCTTAATTCCATGGCGTTTTTTTCAGGAATCTTCAAAATCGAATTTCAAATTGGAATTTAGACGTATAATTCTAAATATACACAACATATTCGAATATTCAAATTTAATATTTTATACAATGAAAATTGCTTATTGTGTGAATTTAATTCAAATTTTGACTAGTTTTTACTTTACACATATCATTTTCATATAAAATTTATATATTATAGACTCAATATTGAAATTCGATTCCTTTTTTATATAAATTTAACTCAATCCGGTTGAAAATATTTAACACATTTTATATTTCTTCATCATCCAACCCATTCCACACCAATACCAAAATAGCCCAAAATTTATTTTACCATTTTACGTGCAATAATGAAAATATTAATTGTATCATAATATTTTTTTTTAGAAATCGTTCGCATCCAAATTTAAAAGCTTTTAACTTTTAACACCTCCAAAAAAACTCTTAAATGTTCAACTTTAATAAAATTTAAAGTTGTGTCATCAAATTAAATATTATGTTTTTCTAAATTGGTTTACAGCCAACACTAATTATTTTTATTTATAAAGTAAAGTTTGTATTTACATAACGTTTCGATATATTATTTAAATTAAATTTGAAAATATTAATTTACCAAATACGAAATATTATTATGAAAAATTCTAAGAAACAGCAAAAATTATGTGGGTTTCACCACGAAAAAACAAATTTAGTTTTTTTTTTTGGTTTACACCGTTTAGAAAAACATGCATATGATAAACTGTTTTACTTTAGTTGATAAACAATTTTTTGTAAAAATTAAATGAAAAAATAAATAGAATACAATTTTTATGGTTTTTAAAATTTGTAGGGTTGGTTTAACGCTTTTAAACTTTAGAATTATATAAAAAATAAAGGAATTTTCGCAAAATAAACTTATGACAGAAGTTTAAATCAAACTGTTGCCGAAAGTAATTTACATTTTTTAGTTTCTTCAAGAGAAATCTTGTCCTTTACAATCTCGAGAAATTTAATTTTGTAATATTTGCGAGAAAATTTGGTCGGGATATATTAATTTATTCAAATTGTATTATTTTCTGATTATGTATTTTATATTAAGCATATATTTCTTATTAGATTGATAATAACCAAATTTCATGGAATTGACAAAATATTAACCAAAAACAAACATTAACACAATGTTTAAAAATATATGATATCTAAAACATTGACACCCCAAATAAGTACAAACATGAAAATACATAAATGGTAATCATGGTAGATCGTTTTTTGATAATTAAATCAGGAACTTTGGAAACCTTTCGTGCTTGTCCTCGCTTTGCAACCTTTTTTTATTTAAAACTGATCTAACCAATAATTCAGAAGTACGCGAGGTAATTATGTGTGATTCTATGGATACTGTATACGATAGTAAAAACTTCAGCTAACAACAGAAGACGACCTCGAGTTATTGGCTAAAGAGTTGACTATATAGTATTATTATGAAGCATCTGGTAGAAATACTTACAGGATATGTTACTGACATTGACATATCTAACTTCTCAATTTTGGGAAATCTTTGCAATAAACGGCGACGACCAGTGGGGAACAACATGTCAACAATTTTTCAACTTTTTCTTTATTAACATGAAATAATATTACGTTTTGGGAAATTACGAAATTCTCGAAAATTTCGAGAAAAAAGTGTATTAGAATTCTCGCTTTCTTTGAGAGTAAACATAATTCACGATTTCGAGAATCCCGAATCTCGAGAAATATAAATTTTTGAGAGAAGAGAAACTCTTGTTTGTTTTTCAATGAAAACTTTTTACGGAAAATAATAAAATTAATTTCCTCTGAATGCTTATTTTGAATATGATTAAAAACTTTGGTGTTTTTATTTTCACGTTAAGATTTTATCTAAAATTTATCAGAAGACCTTGAATCGTTTAATATGCAGAATTATTCCATAAATTAAAACATTTGATATTTTGAATGTGAAATTCTTTAAACTGTCCCAATGTACCTTAAGTTTAGCGTTTCATTGTTTCTGCGAAGCTCGTTTTCTGTTCCTTCATACCAGAAGTAGAATCAATAGATATTACTGGTATTATTCATTAATTGACCATTTATTACATTGAACTCCGATATTTCCAGATTTAGACTTATTCACCTATTATCATTGGCTTGAGTTATAAATGTTCAAAGTAGAAAAAGGAGATATTTTTGTTGTTGTTGTTTTTGATTGTTTTAACATTATCAGCAGTATTAGAATTGTGAACGCTTCACTGAATTTTATTTAAATAAATAGTAGTTTGTAAGCAGGTGGGTTATAATTTAATTTGGCAGTTTTTTTTTCTAATTATTTTTCTTTTAAAAATAATTTTGTAGGCCTTTGTAAGTGAAATGCTATACTAGGGAACTGTTTGTAGAACAAACAGTAATTAATGCTTATTTTAAAATGGCGGTAATTTGCACCCTTGTAAAGTTGAAATTTAGAATACATAATTTCTGCGTCTGCAGTTTTTTAAATTTATTTTATCAAATTTCTCTACTGATAATTACAATAATGTTTGAATGAAACCCATAAAATACAGAAATTCATGAACCAGAGAATTTTTCAAATTAGTATGTTACAAAATAAGAAACGATGCCTTATTAACAAAAATATGAAATTTATTTTCATTTTGCATTATTGGTATCAAACGCGTTTGAAATATTAAACGATAGATTTTACGTACTTTGTAATGATCTATTCCTAATCGTAAAATAATCAAAAGAGCGCTTGTTTCTTAAGTCTTATTGATAATTAGTCGTTCATAAACTTGAAGTCTACTATAGATGATTGCAATACTTTGGAAAAAATCGATAATAAAACGATAATGATTTTTACTCAAATATTTAATTCATAACTCCTTAAATTTAATCTTGTGACGCGATTATTTATTTTCAGATTCAAAAAACACTTTTTTGTATAATATTTAATATTATCGTTTCATTTATTTCAGATGTCGAAACCTATCAGAATACATGAAAATTGCCGAAAAAGTGAAAGAATTCTTTCACAACGAGGGCATTCATTCAACAACAATACAACCGGAATTTGTTGAAATAGAAAATTCAAATACAATCACAGACGGTGTAGCAAGTACAAATCCAAATGGATCTCAGGATTGTTGTGCATTGGATTGTCCCACATCGGATGAGGGATGCGTGCGTGCAACATGCTGCCAAAATAATAATAAAGTAATTGAAAAACATTCTATATGTGATGACATTGTTATAGATTTTGCATAGTTACTATAATAGTATACGAGTAGATAGATAGTTTATCATTATTACTCTACTACTATATAATACAACAATCAATTAACTAACCAAAAAAAAAATATAAAAAAAAGTAAAACATTCCTTTTTACTAATAATATGATTACAAAACTATATATATAAATATTACCACCTATTACTTCACAGAATCATGTTTCGTTTTTTTAAGATACATAATCTTAGGTTAAAATTGACTTATGTGTAACTAATATACGTTTTCTTCTTTATTTTTTTGTTTTTAACCAGAGATACCAAAAAAATGAGATTATTTGTTAAGAAAATTTTTTAATTAACACGAAAATTTATAAAATTAATTATTGCTAAAATTATATTTATATATTTTATAATTATATTAATAATATTGTCTCAAATGAAAACAACATTTTTAAAAACAAACATTTATTTATTTAAATTTTATATTTAATAAAAGTAGATTTATAAAGAATATAAACAAAAAAAAAATTGTACATTAATTTTTACAAAACAAAAAACAAATAAAATGCGTCAACAAATTGTATCTTAAATATATTTAAGATGAACAAATCGAATTTTCATTTTTTTTAAATTATTTATGTATTTTATTTACTTTGTTTTTTTTTCAAAATTATATTTACGCAAAAAACAACATTTGAGACAATTTTTATTTTGCCGCGGGTTGAACAAAGTTTGAGTGTTTTATTATAAAACGTTTTTAATTATTTGATTAGTTCTTTTATTTTTTATTTTTTTTATAGAGTTGGAATAATTTAACAAGTCTTCCCGACGTTTAATATAATATATATAAGTATATATAACCCTAGATAATTTTATTTTAAATTTAATTAAGAATTCATTTTTCGGGCGATTTAAAACGTTGATAATGTTGTCTATATAGATACTTTTATATTTGTATATACGAGCGAGAGAAAGGCAAGTTAGTTTATTTATTTTCTGTGATGGTTTTTTCGTGTTTTGCTTGTTTTTATATATTTTATAATTCACTGTTTTAGATCTACTGTTTGTGATCACTTAATATTTTTTGTACATATGTACATAAAAATACCTGTATGCATGTATGTATATATTTTGATTTTTACATTAGTTAGATTATTTGGCTCTAAAGTACGATAAAATGTGAATGGAATGGGAATTGGAAGTTTGCAACGAACGGTAAGAGTTGTTTTTCTAAATGATTTTAGATGATATTTCTTATTCACAACGCTTAACGAAGATGTAACCAATAGGTTGTGGGTTTTAAATTTTGGGAAAATATTTTTTAACTAGAAATTGCTGGTAGTGCATAATTGGCGTTATTGGGCATAATATTTCAAATATGCAAAATGATCAATACCTAAATCGGTCAACATAAAAAAAAAATTAAATGTATCTTCATTATTAAGGTTTCTGTTCCAAAACTTTAAACTTTAAAACATACAACTAAATATATATATTATTGTATGTAGTTTTTAATTTGTTTAATATTTTTTAAAATCTTAAATCAATTCTTAAATCTCTTAATTTCATTCTTCAATATGTAATAATGTCAAATTTTTAAAATCATTTAAAGTTTTATATCAAAAAATTATTGTCTATAAAATTCGGATTTTTGGGTTTTTTAATTTTATAAATATCTTAAAATTTTCTTAAGTTTTTATTTTTTAAACTGGAACCTAGAATACTCGTACATAACATTTTATAATTATACAGAATTTATAATTACTCTTTAAAATTCAGAAATATCTTAACACTATAAACTTTTATTAATTTTTAAATATTTAAAAATCGTCTTAAAAAAATATATTTATTAAAAATCCTCTTAAAATCATTTAAGTTTTTGTGGTTGTTGTAAGCTTTGGCTTTGCTCGAGCACATAAAAAATGTTCTTAATATTTTTAACACTGGTTTTAAAATGCCAAAAATTTAGAATTTTGAAATTTCTTAAAATATAATATATAAATATAATGATAAGGGTAGGGTTATGCAAAATTTTACGAAATTCTTAGATCTACGAATTCTTATTTTTTTTTTAAATTCACAAATTTCTTACGAATATAGAAATTTAGTTCTGGTTTTCGTATAGTTCTATACAAATTTGATAAATCTTGCAAATTCTATAAAAATGTTATTATTTTTTAAAATTATTATATAAAATTCTAAGCTTCGTATAACTTTGATAATACGACTTTGAGAATAGCATCTAGTAGAATTAGCATACAGGGGTGTTTGGACAATCAATTAATGTGCTTGAAAAACAAAATTATGGGTCAATTGTAGCTAAATATTAAAATTGAAGATTGATGTTGGGACAACCAAAATGAGCAGGAAAATGTACTGAGCTAATTTTTCAGGTACATTAAAAAATCTACTTAGTGTTTATGTTTTAAGTTTTGATTGTTTCATTTGAGTTGGGTTATTGAGAGATCGATGATTAATATTTGAATAAGCTCCGTCAAATAGATTTTAAGAGTTTTTTCTAATTTTGCAATTTATTTTTAAATCTTAGAAAGATTTGATTCAGCAGCGAGTCGGATTTGCAGTACTTTTCTTTGTTTTGGTAAAACTGCGCTATTTCGATAGTGAAACATCATCCGGCTAATATAACGAAATGGTCTGTAATCAGTGGTAATAACTCACATGCGACTTACCATTGCTTAGGAAAGAATGAGACAGGACCAAAATTATTTTAATTCAGTGATCCATGACAGTTAGTGAATCAAGAATTTTATTATATTTTAGTTCCAACAAATTTCGTATTAGCAGTTTTGACTTGGGGGAAACGTTTGAGCCTCGTATTTTAATGAATTAAGTGTTGTGGGTTTATTGAAAGTATACAAACCCAGAACGCTCAAATTTCACAAAAATCTGGGCGTTTAAAGTATTACAATGTTGTATTAATTCCTTCAAGTTTATGGTTAATATAGTTTTCATAAATGTGCCTGGGTTAGTATTTTATAAATGCTGCCAAAAATTACACAACTCATACAAATTGATTAATGATTCAATTTACAATGTTCCATCTTTTCTTAATGAAGCTTAAATCATGGAACATATTGTATTTATATTAGTCAAGCTCAATCAAACTGAAACCATCAAATAGAAGTTGAAATAATTAATAAATGTAGACTCCAACAATGGATGGCACAAAGGATTTATGAAATTTTAACAATGTACTTTAAGCACCAATCCATATACTTAACATCGATTTTTTGGCTAAATTACAGAGTTAACTAAATTATGGTATGTTATGCTATTAACCACCAAACAGCTAATGAAAAGTTTCTTCGCATGATCATTTTTTGCAAGTAATTTAGTTATCATTTGTGCCACTGCAATACTTAGAGATTAGATTTGTAATTAAATATTTAATAATAATCGATTCAGAATTAATTAATGATTATCAGATTTTATAAAATGGTAATTTCTTTTTACTAGTAGTGTCATCTATGAAGGACTGGTATGAAATAATCGCCAATTTTGTTTAGTCTGTAGTTTAGTCAAAAAAAAACGGCGTTAGGCACACAATGAACAAGGCCAGAATTTGGAAAATAATATAGGTACAAGTAAGAATTATTTACTAAAATTTATACCAGCCTCACCTATAACGTGTTCGAAGTTCAATTCCGTAACCATTCACATTTTACTATTAAATATATACTATCTAATGTACTACACAAAATCTTTAATCAAAACATTTAATTTTAATTTTAGACTCAACAGCCTTCTCCATCGGCATCACCATTTCTGTGTCGTCAGCGTAATTCAATAAATCGTTCGGCGGCCACAAATTCGGGCCCCCCAAAATCAGCATCCGGAAATATTGGTTTGGGCGGAATTATTGGTGGCGGTATAAATAGCAGTAATAATTTGGTTGATGATATGAACGATGTGGAAACGGGTTCTTTACTCGATCACAATAAAACCACATCGCCGGCAGCTGGGGGCGGCCTATCATCAATGCAACAGCATCAAATTGTTTCAACACAATCAGGTATTATTATTAATAATGAAAATCAAAAGGTAAATGTTTGACAAACAAAATGCGATAATACAATTTTAAATACTAATCAAACATTTTTATTAAATATAAATAATAGTAGTAGTTATAATAGTAATAGTGATAATAATAATTCTCCATTATTATTTGGTGGCTGTGAAAATGGTCGAAAATTTTTAGTTAACAATTTTAGCAGTAGCAACTTGAATCACACTACCACTAGTAGTGTAACTAAAAATTTATCGAATAAAACCCAACTATTTAATATTGAGTTAAGCGGAAGCGGTTATAACACAAATAGTGGCACGATACCGTTCTTGGGTACGCGTGATTCACCGTTCAAAAATTTGTATTGTCAGTGTAAACATCACGTGAAAGAATAACTAATATAGGGACACAGTACCTCAAAGTGAGAGCAGTAGATATTTGTACATTGGATATTTTATTATTTTGACTCATTTCAAGTAATCGTCCTTAGATCATCTTGCCGAAAATTTGAATCCAACATTGCCACATATACTGCATCTGTGAAAGCCAAAATTGATCGTGATTACGATATTTTGTAATTATTCCGGATTTATTAATTTTTTTCTGATAAGTGAGTACCCATAGACAAAACAGTATAGATTTCTCATATTTCTATTTGTAGAAAAAATATTTTCAATGTCATCGTTGTGTTATTGATACAGTGTTTACAATAGAAAGTCACCAACCCATCGATGACATAGAAAAAATCGAATGGTTGTTGTACTCCTCTGCTATTGCACAAATGGAAAATCTATATATTATGATTGTCTATGGTATCACATTTCTAATCCATTGTCGATCAGATCAAATTAGGAAGGTACTGGAAATATATTGTAAATTAAATGTTCTACGTGACGTAATCGAATAATTTAAATTTTGGATCAAGCAGATATTGTTTTGTTACGAATATTATAAATCATACGAGAATTTCAGTTTATCTGAAGGAAAATGGCCATCGTAAATTCTCAAAAGTCAGATTTCTTATTATCTCTTTGCCATCTTGTGTGTACAATAAAAATCAGACTGATTTATGTGAAACACAAGAGTTCGAAGCCAAATTGAATATGTAATTCCAAATAGACGGATTCTGCTGATATAATCAGGTCTTTATGAATAATTTCGTTTATCACGAACCATGGTGTACCTATAAGGATTGGTAGGATTGATGATTGAAAACGTTGAAGTATGTCCAAGTTTGAGTTGCTGTTCGTTTCCTATAACTATAATGGTAAACTTGAACTTTAGTATGTTGTTTTGTTTTAGATAATTCCTAATTCCAAATTCACGATTTTCTGAACCTGCTGAACTGAAATGGAGATTGGCTGAATTTCTAAAGTATCTCCTTCATATTTATGTGCAGTCCTAAGCACTAATACAACTAATATAAAGTGTTGAGCAAATATGCTCTCTTTATCTGTTATCGGTTCTTGTTCAATTTGCGTCAGGAGGACGAATCGGAGAACATGAAATTAAATGTCTTTTCAGCTTTGTTGCGGCCTTGTTGCTTTGTCGATGGGTACGAATATTATGTTAATAAAAGAAGACACGTCTTTTCTATACAAGTAGATTGACCGAAGGACAGAAGTGTTTATTTACCGTGAAGTTTTACATAATTAGCAAACAATATAAGCAAATGTTACCAACTAATAAAATAAAATATAATTTTCATTTCAATAGGCCTGCCTTCGTCAAGTTCTTTTACAATATATTATAACAATACTTTTACAATAATATATATAATATTACTCTTAGATTCGAGACGCTTTATTTAATTTTGATTTGAAACTATGCCCACTATAGACTTTGGGTTTCGATTTCGTACTTTATCTAATATAATGTTCAACTTCCAAGATCATCCGTGAACTCTAAACTGACATTAGTTTTAATATTTTGAAAGCTTCTGTTCGTTTACGCCACAACTAAAATTAGCTTATTTTTCAAAAGTGAATATAATCAGAGCCTTGTAAAGCCTATACTCAAAGCAATTCAAAAAATAAAGTTCTCTGGATTTCGAGATTCTTGACAAATAATCTTTCTGTCTCCCTAATCACTGTGATATGGTCGTCTACTATAAGGTAGGTATAGTCTTAAATTCAATCGACAAAATTTTATTTATCAAATTAACCGTGTTGCCTTCTAATACTAGAGGGCTCGATCATAATTTCTGCATTACATTACATTTCAACTTCCTGATAATTGTTGGACTAACTGTATCCACTAGGATATTATTTCGCTCTATACCACATTCTATTTCAACACTAAATACTTCTTAGCTAATGGTGATAGTGTCATTCCCATTATAATGCGTAGCCAACCCTGCATTCACGAATGGTTTAGAACACTCTATCTCTATAGATAATTTGAAATGATTATATGGCATAGGTTACAAAATACCAAGTAATTCTCTCACATAATTAATCAAGGCTGGCGATTATTGACATTATAATGTGATCTCATAAAGGATGCATCCTCTTTAATTGGCTTTTGAGTAATTTAAATTTTTTCAAGTAAATGGTTAGTTAATCGGGCCGATATATATAGGAATAATACCATTCTATTCGTCCACAGAAAAATAGTCTATCACTTGACGCTTATCGAAAGAATCCGTTTTCTGTCTTTCGTGCTTACTATGTATGCTACTCAACATTAATTACATTAATAATATTAATTATGAACCAATTTTAAAAACTACACAATCTCCTACAAAAGATAACGTTTTTTTTTTAAATTTCATAGAAAACGTTTCCACCGTACAAATATTTATTGCGCACACTGTAAAATAAAATAAATTCTTTAATTCGATTACGATGCCATCTACTATCCACTAGTAGATATAAACAATTATTTTTAATTTTTACGCTAGAGCTAATTTTTTACTTATGTATTTGTTATTTATTCAAAGATTATTATTATTAATTAAATAAAATAAAAATATAAAAATTATTTAAAAAAAAAATTGGGAAAAATCATATTTATATAGATCAAGTATACATATGTATATACGAACACAAACAGCAAAAATCATTTAGATGGCAATTTAAAATTTATTAATTAAGTAATAGATTTATATAATTAATATATTTTAAAGGTATTTTAACAAATAATTAAAAATTCAAATTGAATATACTTATATATATATATATATATATATATATATATATATATATATATATATATATATATATATATATATATATATATATATATATATATATATATATATATATATATATATATATATATATGTATATAGCTCTACATATTTTAATACAATAATAATTAATTAATTCGGTATACATTTATAAAAATAATTAATTAATTAATTTAATAAAACAATTTAGATTTTTTATCCAATTATAGAAATGTTGTATATATAATAATAATTATCGCTTCACATCAATTAAAATTATAGTCGAACAAACAATTTAAAGCGAAATTATTTATTAATTAATATAATTATAATAATTTAAATGTATTTTATTATATAATATATATACATTATAAGATTTTAAGAACAATATTTTTTTTTGTATCTGTATTTGTATTTGTAATATTTTGTGTATGTGTATGTAAAGTAAATGTGTTTTGAAGTTAAGATTTTGAAGAATCAAGTTAATAATTAAGGTAGGTTACACAATTACAATCTGAGCCATTTATAATGCGTCTAATTTCTAGATTATATCAATCCAAATTTTCGAATTTTATTAAATCCCGTGTAATTCAGATTGAAGTGGTGGTATGCTTATAAAACTTCAAATCAGACAAAATTCTCGAGCCATGAGGTTAAAAGTGATTTTTATTACTGTAATTTATTCCATATTTACTTTAATTTACTCACATCATCGGTATAAATTCTTCAATTCCGTATAATTTTGAAAATGTGGCATGTTTTAATGTGTATTTGTGGATTTTATATCTAATTCGTAAACTTCTGAAATTCTAAACAATTTATTTATTTATTTAAATTTTGATTACAATGAACATTGAACATTGAAATTAGGCATTCAACAGATTCGATATTTTCGGCTAGCAATTTTAAATACAAAATTATGACAAATATAATTTGAATTATTTTAAGCAAAAATTCAATAATAATTCGAGTTAAATTTTAATTATTCGGAATGGGTGGTTACCCATCTATTAATTTTATTTATTTACTAACTTTTACCAAATTCGGTTCCCAGCTAACTATAATTGGACCTGAAACCGCGGCTCCCTTATTTTTCAACTACGCCAAGAAAGTTATAAAGAACTATGCTTTGAAAGATCTCAGACTACAGGGGCTTGCTACTTTCAGTTGTCGTATGACGAAGAACTTCATTAGCGAGCCCAATTTGAAATCAACTAAATATGCTCTATCTTTGAAAAAGGACCAGCTAAGAATCTTGATTGCTATTGACTGCTTGAACTTTGTGTGCAGTTGTCCAGGTTTCAATATTATTCGGCTTCAGGTTTTCAGCTGTAGTTCTATTAATGTAGATCATTTGTCCTCCATACCTTGGTTCAAACTTGTACAGTTTGCTAGGGCTGCAGTGCGCTTCTGCGAGTTGGGGTAGAATACTGGGTTTGCACCATGGGCCGTCTCGGCATTGAGTGCGGAATCCGTATGGGTTCCAACCAATTAAAAAAAATATTTTTTTTTCATCTACGTCATAATCTACCATCTACGTCATAATCTTCTTTGTAGGTACTATCATCTCTTGATGTGTAATCACATTCATTTATAATATATCAATTTTCGGAAATAACAATCCCACTAATTTTTACGGCATCGCGATGTTAATTATTTTATTTCGAGTGACAAATTACTGAGCATCCTAGTTTGAATTTCGCCTCATGACTTATGGCTACTTTCATTTGACAAGGTAAAACAGCTTTTGCTTCGAGCGGAAATTTTTGCTAATATGGACGAAAATTGAAATGATCGACTACCACAACTCATACGGACCTTTGTTTTGGTATTTGCGTGAGTCAATTAAAATACTTTTCGAAATAGTTTGTGTTAATAGATTCCCACGTTTAAACTTTACCAAACCATCTCAGCATATGTTCTTGATTGAATCGACATTAATATGACCCAATTGACGCTGCTAAAGTTGTAGAGACACAGCTGCTACATTTGCATTATTTTAAATATGCAATCTGATGTTCATTTTCGTTGATTGGCTAGTTGCCTTATCCATTATTTTATATTCAGTTTTATGAATTAAAACATTTAGGCCTTTATCTGTTTGAACCGCAGTTGACACCAAATTCCTGCAAATATTTGGAATATTCAAGTTAACGTATTTACATTCGGAGAGTTCAAATTAATGTTTTTATTTTTCAAATCTTACATTGATACACATTTAAGTACAATTTATTTACTCTAATTAGGTTTCGAAATACCTCTAGGAACTTTGTTGAAACAGCATTTGTAGTGTACATTGCTAACTTAGGTACATACAGGGTGTCCGCCGGGAAGGTATACTACTCGCTGTAATTCCATTGTAATCCTGGCTGTATGCGATGTGGCACCGTCTTGTTGATACCACATGTTAATCAAGCCCAAAGCATGCAGTTGTGGCGTTAAAAAGTTTTCAATCATATCACGATATCGCTCCCCAGTTACCGTTACGCCGTTTTCATTTTGAAAGAAGTAACGTCCAATGATTCCTCCTGACCAAATTGCACACCAGACTGTCACTTTTAATGGATGTAAAGGTGACTGATGAATAATTTGAGGGTTTTCCATTGCCCAGAACCAACTATTCTGTTTATTCACATATCCATTCAAATGAAAATGTGCCTCGTCACTCATTATGATTTTTTCATGAAAATCAGGGTTGTCATGGGCGAGCTATAACATCCTATTGGCATATGTACGGCGGCTTAAATGGTCTTGTGGAAGAAGCTCTTGTGTCAACTGAATCTTAAATGGAAACAAATGCAAATCCTTGTGCAAAATTGTGGCCAAACTTGTTCTTTGAAGACCAAGCTCCTGAGCACGGCGTCGAATTGAGGTTGATGGATTGTTTTGAACACTTTCTTGAGCAGCAGTAATGTTTTCAGCCGATCTTGCAGTACGTTGTGGCCCATGCTTGGGCCTATCACCTACAGACCCTCTTTCTTCGAAATCATTCACTACACGATAAATAGTGCGTTTTGCTGGCACGTTGTTTCTCCCAAAAATTTCACGTAACTTTCTCATCGCCACAGTAATCGATGATTGATTTTGATAAAATGTTTTAACGATTAAAACACGTTGGTTTATCGAATATTTTTCCATAATAAATTTGCCACGTGTCTACTTCACGACTGCCAAATATGAACTGTCAAGACTAACGTTTACCAAAATGGTGGCAAAATAAAGTAGTATACCTTTCCGGCGGACACCCTGTACTATACATTTATCAATCGACGTGGCTCCAATTACTTGTAATTCCAAAATATTGTAGTTCAGCGGCGCAACTTTTTATAAATCTTCATGTAATTGATCGAACCAATCACGGTGATAAGTCTGATGGCTGAACACAACTGAATCAGCTTACCAATAATTTCTAACGAGGTTTGATTTATCTTCTTTTTCCTTTGTTAATTTTCAATTTTGCAACAAAGACCACATCGGACGACAATTCTTGTTCACTGAGCTGATACGTTTCAAATTATTGCTTTCTTCATAGTTGCTCATTGTTCAATCTCTGAAGCCAATTGAACTCTATCCTAAAATATATCCTGCGACGTTTTCTTCATCTTAATACACGTTCTGTATTTGATGAATTCATTATTGGTTTTCCTTCATTTTGCCTATACTTTGCCAAAATATCTGTTGATGCATTGCTCGCTAGTAATTTTCCTAGTACATTGTCTGTCAATCCTCTTGGCATGGAAAATGCATTCAAGTTAAAGGTACATAGTTTGAACCATTTCTGTAGTTGGAACCATTTAATTTTACACCGACAAATGAATTGTTTTTATTTATTTATTATTATAAAAATCAACTTAGTAAATTACTTTTAAGATTTTATATTATAAAAAAAATTTACAATTCTATTCTAATCCGGTTATTACCAATTGTGTTAATTTTGTTTAAATTGTAACCATCTGATGTTATATTGCATGGGGGGATGCAATTCAATTGTGTGGCAAATCTCCAGATGATATTAGGAAGATTGAAGTCAATAGATCTGATGAATTTGATGTATTAATAACTTAATCAATAGACTTAATGAATGTGCGGTATGTATGCTGTATGTAGATAAACATATTTCTTTGATTGATTTTGATTTAAAACACAAATCTGCTCAACTTTTAACGAAGCCAAAATAACTGGAGCATTCCCAGGTTTAGAATTCACTGCTATGAGCACGCCGCCACCTGACTTCTTTGAGCTTGTTGCAGCAGAATGTTCACATCTATAAACAACATAATCGTGCCCAAAATTTTCAGAACGGTGAATTCCCGGGTTTAGTGAGCTTTCACAATTTAAATATATTAGAGAATTGGTTTGTAGGACAAAGTTGAAAATTGTGTTGCCTTTGATGTCATTTTGTTAACATGATGAAAATAGACTGAGCATTTTTCTCTGATTTCTTGCGTGATTTTTCAGATAGTGCGTTCTGTACAGCTTTCCTTATTGTCTTTCAGGGTGGTTTTTAATAAAAGCCGTTGTTTTGGCAGCTATACTACTATCTTCTTGTTCGGCACATCTTCAGGTTTTATACGTCCGATTTATGGGATTGATCCATCTCCGTACATCAGGTGTTCCTGGATTTCCGGCAGGCCTACGACTCGATCAATCGAGAGAGTTTGTGGTCTGCCCTGGAATACCTAGGAATGCCAACAAAATTGGTACGACTGTGTAGGATGACAGTGACGCAGTCTCAATGCTGTGTTAAGGTTGAGAACAGGCTATCGAAAATTTTTGCAGTTAACTCGGGTGTTCGGCAGGGAGATGCTCTGTCCCCGATACTCTTTAATCTCATGTTGGAGTACATCTTTCGTAAAACTGAAACACCTCAGCGCAACATCTTATATCGCCAGTCCAATCAAGTGCTTGCATATGCAGATGACATATGCGTGATTGGACTGAATAGCAACGGAGTGAAAGAAATACTTGATCCGCTTGTAGAGTTTTCAGCTTCAGTTGGACTCCAGTTCAATGAGTCCAAAACGAAATACCTGATCTCTGGTTTTAGAGACAATGGCACTCCAGATTTTAGTAGTGGCCACCACACGTTTGAGGGAGTGAGGAGGTTCAAATATTTGGGCTCTCTTATCACTCACGATAACAGTGTGGGTGAGGATATTAAAGTGCGGCTGGCAGCTGGCAGTCGTTCTTTGTATCCTCTAAGGCCACTGCTAAAATCTAAACACTTATCAAATGCCGTGAAGCTGAAGCTTTACAAAGCGTTGATCAGACCCGTTGTTATGTTTGGATGTGAAAGTTGGGCGCTGACGGATGAGTACGAGAGATGGCTCCTTACATTTGAGAGAAGAATCATGCGTGTGATTTACGGCACTAAACGCGAAATAGATGGTACATACCGAGCTCTGTACAATTTCGAGATCAGAGATCTGATGAAGATCCCCGATATTGTACATGAAGTTAGATCCCAGCGAGTGCGCTGGCTCGGTCACGTTCTGCGTGCTGATCCGGAACGAATTGTGCAGCGATCTCTGAAAGGAGAGCCACCATATGGTAGGCGCAGAGGTCGTTGCAGGCGACGATGGCTCCACGATGTAGAGAACGACTTGGCCTCTTCTGATTGTCTTAGACAGTATGAAGACCAAGCTCAGGATCGAAACCGTTGGAGCCAAATTGTTGATTCAGTAAGGGGCCAGTAATGGCCTTTAACACTGTTAATTATTATTATGGGATTGGCTTAGCCTTTGAAATGCTTGTTAACCAATTTGAACTATTCCATTATAATTTATGATTTTCAAAATTTTCACGCATCTTGATGCACAATCAGCTGGCTCTTTAAATGACTTAACATAGTTCCAGATTGACGGATCGGTTAGACTGTGCATGTCAAATACTCTGTTAGCTTTTGATCCATGCCAGTACAATCATTATAGTAATTTTAACAGATGTCTTCCATTATATTTTCCCCATGGTTTTTTTTAAAGAATTTTATTATTTACTAATTCCCAGACAGCACGAATTCATTTATTTTTAATTTTAACGAATTATTATCTTTGTCACTGGCGGATATTCCTTGAATTCTCCGATTGAGAATCTTACCGGATGTGTCAAATTATTATTATCTCACTGACAACAGTGACATGTTCTGAGAAGTATTTTCTAAATTTCGCTCTTAAATGTTGATTGAGCGCATTTTATGAATTGGGTCACCAATAAAAATCCAATTATTAAACCTATTCATGCAAATTATTATTTTTGGTTTCATTCTCGTTAGCATAAACGATCTATTTCGCCCAAAATCGCGTTTCGATGGTATACTGATTTCACATTTTGTTTCCACATTTTCAATTATTCAGATTAATTTTCTTATTGATTTCCGTTTTTCACATTTTCGCTCCACTACACCCTAAAATTATATATTCTAAGTTATTATAAATATGTTCATTTGACACAATTTCTACATGGTTTTACCATCCAGTTTTTCGGTTTCTCGATGTATATTTAATAAAAAAAGGATGGAACAAATATCACATGCACATGTACTGGCTTTCTAGTTAGGATTTGAATTCTTTTAATCTCGTTGACTTTGCCGTACACTACTATGCTCAGGGTATTGCTAAATGGGCTAGCATATATGGTCGATCACTCATCGACCTGCTCTCTGACTAACAACGACTCGAACGGTGATAGTCTCTTAGGTGTAGCGTATATGGAAGTGTTGGATTAAATCTACTAATCTATATCCGTAACTATCACTGCAAATCCAGAACGAGTTATCTTATCGTAATACTGTTGGGTGTTAGAATAAAACCTACATATTAATTATTAACACAACACTAAAGTTATGAGATTCAGATTGAGCCTGATACTTTCTACGTAGAAAACACCAGTATGTACATACATACGTTTAATTTCTTTTACTTTCTAGTGGTATATTTAGTATTTATTCTCGTTCATGGTTCTTTCTAAAATGCACCACTTTCCAAAGAATTGGTCTGGGATTATTATAATATGTGCCTCTAATAATAACCTAATATTCCCTAAACTAAATTCAAAATTATAACAGTTTTAGCGTAGACCCATTATAACAAAAAAAAATGTAATACTCTGTAAAGATCCTCTACAAGCCATTCTCAGTATAAATGCGAAGTTGGAATATATCGTGATCTAATCCGAAATTTTGATAATTGTGAAAAATTCAACTTTTAATATAATAAAGGTAACTGCTTCATGTAAACCAATATAGTGCAGGAATTTTGTGCAAAAGTAGTAAATAATCCCAATAGAAACGAAATCTTACATGGTTGTTGTACTACTTGAAGACAGTATTTTAGAAAAAATCTCCACCTCTAAAGGTTGAGCCAATCCTGCAATCAGGGTTAGAATAACCAATTTTAGATGTTCAGGAAAATGAAAATTGATTTTGAACGGTACACAGCATAAACTCGAATGGCTCAAATGACGGAGAATTTAATAGTGTACAATATTGTGTATCATAATTTTTTAATTTATGGTCGTTAAGTTAGTCAAATTTGAGCTAAATGTTAAAAGCAAGTAAATTTTAGGAGTTTAACTGTAAAAATAGAACAGTTAGCAAGACTTATTTAAAAAACAGTATTCATGTTATGCATGGAATACTGTTTTTTAAATAAGTCCTGCTAACTGTTCTATTTTTACAGTTAAACTCCAAAAATTTACTTGCTTTTAACATTTAGCTCAAATTTGCAATATGCGAGATTGAATTTGTCATCGTTTGAGTTAATTTGCAGGCTTGTGCGATATACCGTTTACGTAATAACATAAATTTTATTAAGAAACCAACCTTCAAAAAATGCCTGATAAAATAATTAATTAAATGTCAATATTTTATTACTTCAAACTATTATTTATTCTTAATATAATACATCAGTTATTTTCAAGAAAAGATATCAACTTGAGCAGATTTTCTGTAGCCGGTGACAGGGCAGTTGGTATGGGCAGCAAACTACTTTTGACAGATTTCCATCCCCAATCTGTTTGTAGCAAAGCATTTCCCAGCCATGTCCGGATAACCATCAAACACTAGCGTTGTGTTTCTGCCATATGTCACTGGGTTTGGCCATATTACCGAGTGAAGCAGATGTCCTCCATCGACAACATATTTGCAATTTGTTGGAAAATTGTCCCTACCAATGTTAGCTCTTTTAAATATGTTTTTGATGCTCGATTTTGTTCACTTTCATAGGAGACCGTCGTTGAAAAGGGAAGGTGGAGCTGAAGCCAATTCATATTTAAAATAGGACTGTAACTTTTTCGGACTTTTGATGACACAAACAATTCGATGAAGTAACTGCAGCTAGTTTATAACGAAAGTTTCGTTATTTACTTTTATTCCCTGAATTTGAGCTGCAATTGTAATAACTTTGTGTTTCGTTGCGTAAACGACGTCCGCAAAACTCTTACCCAATGTATTATGCAGCAGCATTTCACCTTTATGCAAAGCACCATCACAGGTGATGTTGGAATCAGCAACAAGTCCAGTTGATAAACTGGCAAGATCGCCAGCCCGATTCCGAAATGGGTTATCTTGTTGAAGCCATGAAATAAATTTGTTTTTGTCCAGATTGTATCTTGCTTTTCTACTGTTTCGGAGTTCAACACGTTGTTCGGAAGTAATTGATGATTGTCCTGTAAGAGTTTCCATCGCGAATATCACGGACGTAACACGTAGAAACAATCCATTTTAAAATGGTGTCATCGGTAATGCCTCGTCCTCGAGATAATCCTCCTATCGTCTTCATTGATCGCATAAGTGATAGTTCTATGCACATGTCCGTCCAAATTCCGCTCCATTGCACACTTTTTCTTCTTATCGAAAAGTATTTCCCTGGAAATTTTTGATACTCTTTATCGGTCAGCTTGGCTCACAAATCCTTCATTTCCTGTAAATATAAATGAGCAGATTTTGCATATAAGTTATGACCAGCCGAATGGGAATATCGCAACATTTTTCGAACAGATTCCATATGCATCTGCCAGTTGCCAATCCATTCAAAATTACACTGAATAATATTGCAACAATATTGTTTGGTTTATAATTCGCACGGTATCATATGTAATTCGCTTGACTCACCCCTTAAAATGATGCATAGCACAGATTTAAACATCTGCTAGCACACAGGTAATAAAACATTTTCGTATAATTCTGAAACAGGGTTTCTTTACTGAAAGTAACCCTTAAAAGATTAGAAAGGTCTTTCTTTTTTCACACACAAAGGAGAAACCCGAAATAAGGAGACCTGCATATTGGCTTTTTCTGAAATATCTCACTTCGAGCGGGTTTTTAAGGAGTTTGTTGTAATAACATATAATATTTAATTTTTTATTATTAAATAACCACCAATATAATTCTGCATACAAAGCTAGTTTCTAAAGTAAGCTAGTTTCTTTTATACCCAAAGTTATAGCCATTTTAAGAATATCAAAAATTCAAAAAAAACAAAAATAATAAATGTAAAGTACCGTTATTTTTTGCTCAACCCAGAGGCGGCGATTTTTCTGAAAAAATGTGCCAAAGTATAGGGAACAACATTATATTAGTTAAAAGTTTATTTGAATTATTTACAAGTTTATAAGGAGCCCTGTTATTGATTCATGGACTAATGAGAATTGAATAAAATAAAACATATGCTTTCCTTGAACGCACTTTCAGATTAATTCTCTTATTGATTTTCGCTTCACTTCAGAGTAAAATTATATGTTCTAAGTTATTATAAATAAGTTCATTTGACACAATTTTGACAGTGCTATTATTTAGTACATGGTTTTACCACCCAGGTTTTCGGTTTCTCGATATATATTTTTAAAAAAATGATGGAACTGCATTCTCCTGTAAAAATATCACACGGAAATCATACTTGCATCGGTCGGTAGTTCCGTTTTCCCTGACATCAAATACATCTGCAGTACTGGCTTTCTAGTTAGGATTTGATTTTTTTTAATTTCTTTACTTCATATACCTTTACACTGCCAAATCAAGTGAAACTCCTATAAACTCCAGAAACCGTTGACTTTGCCGAACATTACTATGCTCAGGGTATTGCTAAAGGCCTAGCGAATATGGTCGATCACTCTTCGACCTGCTCTCTGACCAACAGGGACTTCAACGGTGATAGTCTCCTACGTCTAGCGTATATGGGAGTGTAGCCGTAACTATCACTGCAACTTCAGAACGAGTTATCTTATCGTAATACTGTTGGGTGTTAGAATAAAATCTACACATTAATTATTAACACGACACTAAAGTTATGAGATTCCGATTGAGCCTGATAATTTCTTCGTGGTATATTAAATATATATTCTCGTTCACGGTTGTTTCTAGAATGCATCACTTTCCAAAGGATTGGTCTCGCATTATTATAATATGTACCTCTATTAATAACCTAATATTCCCATCATAAATTCAAAATTGTAACAGTTTTAAAAAAACAACAATATAATAGTCTGTAAAGATCCATTTGAACGCCATTCTCGTATATATGCGAAGTTGGAATTTATCGTGATCTAAGCCGAAATTTTGATAAGCGTGAAAAAAAATTAACTTTTTTTTTTCAATAAGAAGCGCCTCTATTGTTAAAGTGGTCAATAGCAAAATGAGGAAATTTATGTTACTTGACTTTTTGGCTATTTGGATATTTTATCGAGATTTGTATCAAAGCTAGCTAGAACATTTAGTTTACATAACAATATACATACTAATAGTATTGTATAATCACACTAAATTAATATTGAAACATATTTAGATAACACATTTTTTACTGCCCAATTAAGACTCTAGTACATATTTACAAAACTATGTATACTTATCTATACATTAAATACATACATTTATATACATACATAATATAATATAATATTTCTAGTCTTAAAATACATATATACATATAAATAATATTATTACATGTACCAAAAAGTATATGACATTATAAATTATAAGGACGGGTGGAGTGCGTTCCATTTCATCCTTTGTGAAGTTTTGACAATTTAATTAAATTTTAATATAAATTTTCCCTAAATGTGTTCCCAAACAATTATGATTAAACATAATTGTACAAATAAAATTTAAAAAAATAAAACGTTTCTTCCAAAATTCGACATTGTTCAAAATAAATAAATTGTAACAAAAAAAAAATCATCGAATAATACGAATTTAGCATACATAATAAAAACAATGTTCATTTTAAAAAATATTTAAATTTTTGTAACATTTGTAATTGTAACATAAAGTTGTGACATTTTAAAAATACATAAAATTTATCCAATTTACACAGATAAAATGAAATGGATATCATATATTTAATTGAACAAAAAAAAAAAAAAATGTAATAGATTTTATATATAAAATTAAATAAATAAATTATATGACGTAATCAAAAGTATTATAATTACAAATGTAATTAATTTTCAAATTGTATAATGTAAAAGTATTAATAAATATGAAATATATATTTAGATACAGTACGCAAGTGTAAATTGTAAATTTGTGTTTTTATTTCATTGTGTATTATCTTAAAAAAGGTCCCATGGATTCAATTTTCCAATAGACGACCTGGGGTGCAGTCATACAATATCACACCACTTATAATTGATTTGAAAGTTTGAAACTAACGTTGCCTTTTGAAAGTGGGTTAATTATGCGCAGTGTGATTACTTCATTCCGATACGAGTTGAGAGACATTGTGATACAGCGCTCTCTACCATATTGAGAGTGTACTTTTTGGGTGAAATTATGATTTTATTTTATTTCTTTACCCTATCTAGAAGGTAAGTTTATGTAAGGCTACGAAAAATTAAATTAAGTACAGATTGAAAATGGGTTATAATTATATTTGGGAATTTTAAAAAAGTGCGCATTAGAATTTAAATTTCCTTAGAGATAGGTTTATTGTACCAGGAAGCACGATCGAATGCAAGAAATTTCTGTTTTGACCTGATGTTCGTATATTGGAAACCTAGGAATTGAACATTTTATTGATTAAGTTCAAATATTTTGTAAACCAACACACAACTGTGAAGGCCTCGAAATTCAGAGTATTTTCTCAATTTTAAGTACCGACCGTATTGAATATCCAGAAAATGAATTCAGAGAGATATTTTGTTATGTATTGGAAACCATTTTCATTTTGGTTAAGGAAAAAGGATTCGCAACCTGCAGAGGCTAGAGAAAAATAAGATTTGGAAACCCCATGAAAATTGAAATATGTATGATTCGGTTATACTTTTACAACTGCTTTGCACAAAATTTAGGCTGAGAGCCTAGAAATTCATAGACATTCTGTAATTTGAAGCCATTTATATTTTCTGTGTTGTCCTCAGCGCCCCGCTTGATCCCCTTCCTGTAGGTTACTTTTTCAAGAGCTGGCCACCGCACGCTCACCCCGAAGTATAGGCCGTAGTACGGCCGTGAATAGCCAGTGTACCAACTCCGGCTTCAGGCCCCATCTCTTTCCGATGGCATTTCTGTAAGAGTACATGGCTATATTAGCTGCTTGTTTCCTCTTTCCATGATGTTGAGCTTTCAACTATACTGTCAAAGATTACGCCCAGAAATGTTTACTCTTATGCCCTGCTTGTTTATTCTTTCCAAGATGTTGAGCTTCCAACTATACTGTCAAAGATTACGGCCAGAAATCTTGCCTTATCAGTAAAATCTAGTCCTATGACGTTTAAGATAGGTGGGTCTACTACCGGTATTTTATATTCCCTGGTAAAGAGTACTAGTTCAGTTTTAAACGAACTGATTGCCAGTCCATATCTGATGGCCCACCTCGTAATGATTAGGAGAGCATTTTGGATTACCTCCTTAACCGTGTTTAAATACTTTCCAGAGACAACTATCACTACGTCATGTGCATAAGCAATCACTTCAATCCCTTCTCTCCCCATTAACCCATTAATTGCTATGTTCCAGATGAGAGGGGGCAGAACAACTCCCTGCAGGGTTCCCTTAGCCACCTGCCTCCACATGGTGGATTCCCCCAGCTGCGAGTTAACCACCCTGCTCCCCAGCATATGATTAATTAACCTGCTTACAGGGTAGTCCACCCCAAGGAGCGATCATCCTTCCAGAATTGCCTCCGTCTGTACATTGTTAAATGCGCCCTCAATGTCAAGGAAAGCTACCATACAAAACTCTTGCGAGAATATTGATTTCTCAATCGTACGTACCAAGGCATGCAGAGCTGTATCCATAGATTTTCCTTCTCAACATGCTGAGACTGTGCCCAGTCACTATGCTTTCTTTTTCATCTATCAGTCTTTCCAAGGTTTTCAACAGAAAGGATGATAGAGTTATGGGTCTAAAGTCATTTGGGTAGCCATGTGAGCTTTTTCCCGCTTTCGGAATAAAAATGACCCTGACCTCTGCCCACCTCCTCGGAATACAGACCAATTGTAAACACCCTTTGAAGATTACTTCCAGCCAGGGGAGAATAATCGACGAGATGTTTTGTATTTCTGCTGGTATAATTCGGTCAGGACCAGCCGATTTATAAGGTTTGAAACCTTCAAGTGCCCATATGATCCGGTTTTTAGTTACGATATCTTCTATGCGCAATGAGTGTGTTTCTCGATGAGTACTAGTCTCTGTCGAGTCGTCAAAGCTTCCTGGAAAGTAGGTTTCGTTGAGAAGTTTCAAAGATTCCCCACTAGTATAGCAGTCCAAGATCCGTGGTTTAATTAGATAACTGGGACTGGTTGGATTAGTAGACAGTACTTCCATGATGGTTTTTGGTTGCCCCTGGGCTTAACTATTTGGAAAGCAGCATTAAAGGAACCTTTGTAGGCACTAGTGAGATAGTGTCCACTATAGTAATTCAGTTCCTCCACTGTCGCTGGCGGCACAGGAGTTCCCGGCATTAATAGCTCTTTTAGCATTTCCATATATTTGCTCCAGTTTGTCCTTCTGGGATTCCTAAAAGCTTTCTGGGTAGCAGGGGAAACGTTAAGGCCGAATGTTACATATCGATGGTCAGTGAAAGAATGTTATCCCACCACTCTCCATTCCTTGAAACCACCCAGATTTGGCTACCGCCAACTTCTAGGTTGACAGCAGTTATGTCACCATTGCTGTATTGAGAGAGTAGAAACATATTTAAATTATTTTTTTCCAAGAATGCAGGATCTGATTTTCCTAGAATTGCTTGTGTATATTAGATTAGACCCCTTTATTCTAAGGCCATAGATCCTGTTACTGTTTATCTAAGGTTCTTGAATAAGGACCACGTCCTCTTCTGATCCAGTCAGTCTAAGGAGTAAAGCGGCCGACGCCGCAGGTTGATTTGTATGATATTTAGCATAGTATCATGATGGGCCTACTTACCACTTATGACTCCTTGGTGCCGCAGGCTAATGTCTGTTGGTTCCAGTGGATTCGCCGGTGTCGCCCGTATCGCCTTCCCTGGCACTTGGTTCCAAGATGCTGGCAGCGTTCTCCTCCCGCGAGTCCGACAGGTAATCCTCGTCCGACACTTGGAAAAGCCAGCCACGTCGTAAAGCTCCATTGGCTGGATGGTCTCACCTCCTGGTGCATCTGCCTCCTGTGACGGCAATCTTCTCCAGGGCGTCCTGTGTGCATTTTAACCTCGTGTTTTTATAGACTCTGAGAGTAATTGGCCCGAAACCGTAGTCAATTTCTCCCTTAGTCACGACAAGAGTAGCCAGGGATTCCTTGTTGATTACCATAGTCAAAGAGTATAGAAATTAGAAGAGAACCGAAACAAACAAAAAATTTCATCAAACGATTTGCATGTATTGTAACAAAATAAACTGCATGAGTAGAATTACGAGTATATCAACGAACCAACACAAATTCACTTCCATCAACTTCTACACCACACACTAACAGATAATTTACGAAAATATTTCAAATATCTTTTGAACTACTCACACATTATGAAAGCAACCGAAATAAATATTGCAAGGACAAAAACAAAATATGTAAACAATAACAACAATTAACAATAAAAAATTTCAATGTGTGGTTGCATGAGCCCATATGATTGCATCTCCCCAACAGTATTTGATGAAATTTTTTGTTCTGCTTTGTTTCTCTTCTACTTTTAATACTCTTTGCCATAGTATGGATAATCTAGAGCCCTCCTTGGCATCCTCTCGCCTTACTATTTTCCAGTTATCTGATGGTAGACTTGGATTCGTGATCCTAATTGTTTTCAGGATCTCGCGTATGGAGTAGCCGGTTCGGTTGGTAGCCGGACGCGTGATCTTGGCCTACTAGGAATCTCTTCCCTGTTTACAGCCGCTAGCCACACGCCTTGCTAAACCTCCCCTACATCCGCTACTATTTTCTTATAAAGATCCACTGTTCTGAAATCTGAGCACGCCGTTAGCTTAACGCGCCCTTGATACCATCCCGCATCTCTACAGGATGTAGGAGGTCCTTGATTATCTCCTAGAACCTTGAGAAAAACCGAGTTCAGTGCGTTATACACTAATTTCCATTTTTCATAATATCGCAAAACTACTTTTATTTAGGCACCTTGTGACCGCTGTCTTTTCGACACATGGTGCCTCCGAGCTGTCGCTGCATGGGGTTTTCTTGGCCCATTCCACGGATTCTCTTTGCTCTGCTGTGAGTTGCCCCTCAGGAGTTCCAGCCCACCTGGCCAGAATCCTGACCGCCGGACGCATATTCCTATAGTGCTGCTCTGACGGAGGGACGTTAATCGAACTTGCGTCGGCAGCGCTGGATTTAAATTGGGTTCCGCTTGTCTCTGGCTTTGGTGTCTTGTAGTCGTCCCCCTCTGGTGTTGTGGAGGGAGCCTCACCTTTACGGTTCGAGTTCTCCTTCGATGTTTCCGACCTTTGGAGAGTGCCGGTCTCGTTTTTGTTTTGTTTTTTCTTTAAATTAATTGACATTGTAGTCCCACGAGTAACGGAGAAATATTGGTCCACTTGCACAGAGATCCGTATGCGCAGGTACTTATAACTGGAGGTCCTCAGGTGGGCTTTGTTTAATGGCCCCCCAGCCTGGTAGTTTGTTGGAACGGGTCGCGTAACACTTTAAACTGGCCCATCTGCTGTCATTTAGCGTGATCCGCCTCACACCTAGGTCACTTTTGCCCACCCGTTCATAACGAACGTGGACCTGGAGGCGACGACATTTGTGAGGCTACCTCAGACTTCTGTGCTTCTGGCGGCTTTTAACCAACTTATATGCCCAACAATGACAGTTGTAATTCAGCTGGGAGTAGGTCGCATTTGTTTACTGTATGTGACAGTTTATACGTGTAAGAAACTGGTACAGCATGATTTTTCTATGTGATAATATCTAGATATAAGACTAATATAAGATATATACAAGTATATTTCTATCTAAAACAAATTTATGACTAAATCAATCCATATCGTCATATTTCTATACATAATAGCCAATAATAATAAAGAGACTTCCGAAACTTATACACATATAAAATCAATCATCTTAAATACCATCCCATTATATCTTTTGGCCCATTTAACATTTCCTATTGTGTACATACGCACACACACACACACATATGTATATATCTACACAAACACCACACAAACACGAAAAGTTTTTTACTTAATGAATCGATAAAAATTATTTTGTTGTACTACACAAATATGCCCCGCAGCGTCTAATTTATCTCTAATATTTATTTCTAAAAATTACATTAGAAATGTGTATGTATTCCTCTCAGTAGATTTGACTTTAATTTATACCAATATATACCCTCTGTATCTAATATATGTGTTTACAAATATATAGAGAAATTTCGACAATCAATGTTAGAGTTATAAATCAAATTCCATATTTAATTTAGTGTTAGAGATAAAATGTTTTCAGGATATATTCTAAAAGTACATATATGTATACATACATGCATGAATTTGTACAGACATATGGTCGAGAGGCAATAACCAACGAAAGCTTTATATACGAAAAATACGAACTGCCATTTAAGCATTTTCTCAACAACAACAAAAAAAAAAATGGTTACAAGATTGATCCGCTTAATCAGCTTAATATTTATAATGTGCTTGATCCGCAGCTGAACAACGAAATAATAGAATGTCTAGACGATGTTTAACATATAAAATCCATCATCATATTATAAAGATGAATATTAAGAATTCATCCTACTAAGCTCTATATACAACATTCGATGACACTGTTTTGTGTTCTATAATCTATTCTATAATAAATTCGACAAAATCGGGGTGGTTGCAACTTGCAAGTGAAAATTAAAATTAATTTTGTTGGGAATATTTATAACTAAGTACATTATTGTAACTATTCCCGAAAGTCAACAAATTGTTTTTGATTGTGTGCCAATTGTACCGAACAATGAAAAAACAGTCACTGCCAAAATATTAAGTTTTTATAGAGAATTCTGTTATAATTTAATCGACTATATAGTATACTCGTATATGTACTTCATAAAAATTTGTGTGTTAAATAAAATTATTAAGTTGCAGAATTGCTTCAGTATATAACATAATCTGGCCGGAGGAATTGTCTACAAATGACCTTGATAAGAACGTTGAAATTTTCTATCACCTAATTTTCCGATCGTTTGAAAAATCATGTTCTCTGTCCAGAATATCGAATGTGAATAATCTCTCATGGTATCACTAAACTCTTATCAACTTGTAAAATAGAAAGACCAAAGCATCCAAAAAATGAACGAAAAACGAGACAGGAGGCAACAGAAGATCATTCCAAAAATATCATTCACAAAAAATATATTACAAGATAACATCAATAATGATACTAAGTACTTCTGGAACACCAGAACCGCTACCCTTCATGTATTACAAAAATAAAATCCATCATGTGAGTTTTTTCAATCAGTGTATACCAAACCAACATTTCAACGTTAACCAAAGAATTACATATCCTCATAAATGGAGGATGGTGGCCCATCTATAGCGTTTGCAATTTCAACTACAGGTTATTTCGAGAGTGGCAACACTAAAGTTATTCGTGTTATAACATAAAATTAGTCTAATGTTTGACATTTACGAAATGGCTCGCTTCACGCTTGAACAAAATTGGCAAATATGTATTGAAAATTTACTTTCAAAGTGGTGAATTTTTACCCAAACTATAAGAAATTTACGTGGAAAATTCAGAAGAAATGAAATGCCTACACTAGGCAATTTGTGGATCAATTTGTGAAGCGAGATCATGAAACTTTATTGTTATTGCATAATCCAATACGTGCATGAACATTTAGTGGGTACAGCCGAGAATATTGCAGCGGTTGCTCATAATGTGTCTGAGCATCCATCAACATCAATTCGCCATCGTGCTTAAGAATTGAACAGGTGCTAAATCAAAATGACGATCTGCAACGATTTCGATTCGCTAATTGTGCTGTGGAACGCTTGGAAGAAAATGAGTATTTTTGCCGAAAAATCGTCCTTTCCGATGAAGCTCATTTTTACCTCGGAGGCTATACAACAAGTGACTGCTTGGTGTGGATTTTATACCGGCGACATCATTTCTCCATTTTTTACGAAAATGAGCAAGGAGCCGCCCTTACAGTCAATGGGGAGGGTTACTGAGCCATGATAAATGAGTTTTTGTTACCCAGAATTCAAGAGGGGGATACACAAGACATTTGGTTTCAGCAGAACGGTGAAACCATACAGCAAACGAAACAATCGGTCTTTTGTACACTGCTTTCGGGGTTCGAATAATCAGCCGTAACGGGGAGGAAAGTCGCTAATGATAAGTGTTACGCTGACCAGCCAGATACTATCCAAGTTTTGTAAGATCAAAACGAAGTTGCCATTGATGAGATAGGACCCCATATAACCGAAAATGTTCTGAAAAATTAAGTTGGCAGAATGACGTATTGTAAAGCCATTCGTGGAAGTTATTTGAATGAAATTGTGTTCCATACTTAATGGCAATTTATATTCTTTCTAATAAAACAAACAACTTTGAAAAATATCCATTCGTCTTTGAATTACAAGCTCTTAATTCAATTGGTGATGGTTGTGGTCCTGAAAAGATACCATCAACGATTCTGAAAATCTGTGTCTGCTCTTTAATCAATCTCTTCAGACTGGCAAATTTCCATCTTAACGGAAAACCATTAAAATTACACCGATCTTTAAAGCTGGAAAAAAGTTGACATTTCGTGCTACAGGGGAATTTGATCGCTGTCGTCAAATCCCAAACTATAATTTTAATTGGTTATTTGCAACTCATTTAAGCCGATTATTCCACGCCATTTCTTCCACAAAAAGTTTAAAATCGATCGATCATGTCAAAGTATCTCAAAACGGAATGGATCTCGTCTTATCTTAACGGTAGACAACATATATCGAAATTGGTAATGTAAGATCAAGACCAATTACTGCAGAGTTCTGAAGTTCCGCACGGCTCTCATTTACGGGGCCATGGATTTTCATCGTTTTCATTAATGATGTAATGAATGTTATCCAAAACACTGGTGTGCTATTATGATGACTACATGAAATACATTAACGATATATCTGCACTGCAAGATGATTTAGACCGAATTAGTAGCTAGTGCGAATTCAATCGATTACGGGTAAATATAATTAAGAAAGTAATTCTGTATGTAGAACAGATGAATTTCGAGATTTGGGGATTACATTTACAGACAACTAAACATTCAATAATCACATCGATATAATAATCGCCACAGCCAACTCTATGTTAGCATTTATAAAGCGGTGGCCATGAGTGTTAACGAACATTAAATGCCTATTCACTCTCTAGTTCTTCTTGTTTATGTCGGATCCCATATTGAATTCGCTGTTCCAGTGTGAAAGCATAAACAAATTTTTTGTTATACATTGCTCGGAAAGATGGCTGGAATTATAACAACAATCTACCATATCGTGATTGTGACATACAGTGATTGCATGGAGTTGACGTTTCTAAGTCAGATTTGCTTTATAATATAGGTGTTCGACGAGTGAGGACTATACGTCAGACTATGTTGAGCTCTTAAGTGTTGTTTTAGATACAACGATCTCTTGGGGACCTTGATTATAAGCTGTAAAAAGCCACTGTATTATTTTAGAAATAAAGAAAGTCTTTCATCTATACATAGCGATGGGTTTACCCGTACAATCCTATTCATCGATTAGTATAGGTAGCCGGGGTAAGGTCGGTAGTGTAATTCGTAAATTCTGTAGTAAACTCAATGAACTTGGAAAGTGGTGTTAAGAAAGCTATTAAAAAATTCGTTCTGTTAAAATTAATGCAGAAGTAGTGTTCTATACTCCTAGGTATTGAAAAGTGAAATTGTTTATTTACCAACCCATAACCAGCTGAGAAACGTGATAGTCTATTTTGGAATGTGCTTAAAATAGGCTCAAAACACTTTAATTCTTCTTACTTTCTCCTATATTCCTTTTTTATTACCCGCAACCGTATTAAACACAGCGCTCATGAAAATCATCTGCTTCTCTCCAGAGCAGTAACGGTAGAAAAAATAAAAATTTAATCAACCGCGTTGTTGATTTATTTTCAACGAAAATTGTTGAGCTCTTGATTAAGATTTAATAAGGGGTTTGGAAATAAGTGAACTTTCAATCCTAAAATTGAATTAAGTTTGATCACAATATTGCATTGAAAATTCGAATTTGAGTATATTTTGGAAAGTGGATGGGCTTTTGCGCGAAGTTATACGTTCGGCACACAGTTTCGAACTTTATTGATCATAAAATGAAAGTGTTTGAGGAAACATCGCTTAGAGTAAAATTCCATGAGATTCTGGTTGACTTTAGAATCGCTGTGTATAGCTTTGTGTCGATAGACAAGAATCTCGCTCGACATTCAACATTTTCCAACAAATTCCAACTCATAACTTAAACATTTATTAACTCCAAACTGTAACCCCTATTCCAACTCTAGAATGAGTATCCCTATAGGCTGTCATCATCCAGGTTTCTAGGAATCGATCTTCTAAATTCGATTGAACTCATACCAGCCAGAAGCAATAATACTTAAACTTGAATCAATTTAGAATAAACGGATGCCGTTACTGTGGCACGTTGTCGTAATTGCATGATGTTGTGATTCTTTGATTAATTAATTTTGGTCAGTGGCGAAAGTTTAACTTGGGACCATGGGGTGATTAATAACATTTCTTTATTATCTTAGATAGATCTGTATATAACGAGAACACGGATGTCACTTTGAACCGCGCAGAAAAGAATTGATATACGAACTGGATGTATACTAAATGCGGCAAGAGCATATACTTACATCACATAATTAGGCATCTTAAGAAATTTAATTGGAGTTCTGCTCGTCAAATAAAACACCGTAACCATATCTCGAGTCGTTACATGGCCTCCAGGAGAGGCTTAAGTTTACATCAGTTTAATGAATAAAACATGTTTCAACATATTGAAAGAAAATTTAATAGTTCTTGTGCAAGGCGATAACGAACTATATGCGTCGGTTTCAGCTTCAAAACTTCCGATATCATTGATTTTACCACACCTGATATATTACCACATCTGATATATTACACCATTATGAAGCAGAATAGGGAGTGAGTTCTATTCAAAACAGAATTAAATAACTTTCTTAAATGATGAGAAGTTCGTCACTTAAAATTAATTTTACTTAATTTTTTTTTCAGGCCGTTCTTACTTCAAAACAAAATTAAAATTTGTATAAAGATTCAAACGAGTATGAAGTCTCATTCTTTGAGCAGTCTAAGAGAGAATTAGTGGGCCCGAAAGTTCCACTTCATCTACGCCATTACGGCCATTTCTAATTTCGTCGGGATTTGGTTCATCATCCGCATCGTTATCGCCAACGACGATGTCATCCAATAATCATAAAAGAGCTTTGCGCAGCGCAGAAAAACCTTCGCGGAGAAAAAATGGTCACATCATAAAGGAAGGTATCCATTTTTATTAACTGCCTCACAACCGAACAAAAGTTCAAACTTGACCTATGTTTGGGCAAATTTTTCTTCGGATGTAATATTCCATTTCATGTGGTAGACTCTAAATATTTTAAAGAGTGGATATCCGAGCTGCATCCGTCTCCTGACGTCAGACACTGTCCATACTACTACTGTCCATGCAGAAATTACGGAAAATGACAAAAGAAGGCAAGTATAAGAGTATGTATTATTAATAGATGGCTGGAAGAATTCATACAACAACTCAAAGCAAGTTTTCATCATGTTAGAAACTATACGGATAATAAATTATGTTTTTTGGATTCTCACGACTTTACTTGCATTTCGGAGATGGGAGATGAATTAAACAAAATATGCGAAAAATCTATTCAAATGGCAAAGGCGAAATTGGAACCGAGATATACGGAGTAGTGAGCGACAATGCCAAAAATATAATGACAATGGGGCGAAAATCTCATTTATGGCACAGTACATGTAGTAGCAACTTACTAGCGAAGGATATTATTGATATACGGAAACCACTGCAAAAGCAAGAAAAGTACTTGTGCTCACAAATTGAAAACCGAAATTATTCAACTAATCAGTTTGTAGATTAATCAACAAAGCACAATCTACATGTTATTCTATTGTAGCCGCTGCACACGATTGGTTTATTTTGAAGGTATTTATTGCAACTTATGCTACTTTTTAAAACATGAATCTAGTTAATCTAGATGTACTGTGCATATATATAACTTGATTGCTGTACTAAAACTTCTTATTCTCTCAGCTTCCAGAAGAGTATCAAGAACAGCTTAATACAAGAAAATCAATGGCTCTAAACCAATATGCTTTAACAGCAAATTATTTGGCATCCGGTTTATAGAGGGAGGGATTTGGATGCAAATCAGTTTGATGTAGTGGACCAGCTTCTTTTAGATGGTCCACTATACATCAAACCGTAGTAGACCATATTATGTCGTCTTCTGAATTTCTGATTCCAATTCGTTTTGATGTTCATCATTAGCCGTGTTTCTTGACGTATGATCTGATCCGGATCAGATCATATCTGCTTCCCTTTCATTTGTATAGCCGCGTTTCATGAAATCAACACAAAAATTGTATTATATTTTGTTTTTAGGTTATTATTTTGATCCTAGTAGCATTTTGGTTCAAAATTTTTAGACAAAAACAAAAAATAGTACAATTTTTGTGTTGATTTCATGAAACGCGGCTATACAAATGAAAGGGAAGCATATATGATCTGATCCGGATCAGATCATACGTCAAGAAACACGGCTATTATTCAATACCATTCATAAGCGATAAGGACGACTCAAAATGATCATTTAATAAGTGAAGTAGGGATGGGCGAGGTAGATTACGCCATGTAATCTACGCGGTTGTCGACATGTAAAATATATCGCAGATTACATGGCGGTGTTTTTGCCAACGTCGACAATTAAAATAATGTCAACAACCTACGATATTTTAGCGATTTGATATCGAATGCACCAGTTCGAGGGGATATTTTGTAAAAGCGTTCCTCTAGAGGTGATTTTTCCATTTGTTTCTTTTTGACAAATGACGCATGAATAGTTTGAAACTGTCATCGTGTTTTTATTTATTCAGTATATTATTTGCCATTTCTTTATGGAACGACTGAGCCCGCGGCATAGCGTCTACATATTGTTCAGCTTTATTACGAAAATCAGCGTTGTGTGAGGAATGTGTTTCGTGCGCTTAGACCAAGTTACGGTTGGCATAATCGGCCTATCGAGACCACTATTTGAAATACCATCGAAAAGTTTGAATCCCAGTTTACTGTATTGGATGATACGCGACAAAACCGTCTATTTGGGGTGTTTTATGTGCCTGATTTCACAGCCCATATTCGTCCATATTTCTTCAAAAAAGAAGATGGCCTGAAATTGAAGCCCAACCTCGACGAAATTTGGTTCCAAGAAGTCGGCGCTATTTGCCATATAGCGCGCGAGCAATGTACTTATTGAAAAATCATTGATCGTTGAATTGGCTATTTAGATCGCGTGATACCTCTAGACTCTTTTCTTTGGGGCTAAGTCTAAAGTCGATGTGAATAAACCAGCTAGATTTGAGGCATTGGTTATCTCAACGATTTGGCTTTTTAATAAATCGGTAGCACTTATAGCTTTCCTGAACTCGATTTCGTTTTACCATGGAGTGGGGTGTGTTAAATTTTATGGCACGGTAATAGTTAAAGTTCTCCCGCGGACTATTTTCAATGAAGGTTATAACCTTTTTTTCTGATTTTTTGTGAACTGTATTTAACGATTTTTCTGCGAGCTGTTCTATACCGTTCCACCGTTATAAAGAGGGCACCACTCTATATAACGCTATAATATATCGTTGTTTTGGGTCAATTTAATAATTTTGTAATGGATAAACAAGACGCTGAAGTAGATTCATGGCATTTGAACACACGATTAGTTTTGAATTCCGCTCGGTTTGATATTCTATAAAACTATCACCCATAACGCAATGTTCCTAAAGAAATTTGGTCATCCTTTAGTTTAGAACTAATTGACAAACCACTCTAGGAATTGTCTACATTATCGGCGTTGTCTACGTTGTTGACGTTATCTACGGGTTGTCGACACGTCAATGTAGAAAATAATAGATGACGCGTAAACGCCCATCCCTGAAGTGAAGTGACTGAATTTTTAAGAAAAAAATAAATAAATAATAAAGAAAATATTGAATTTTTAAACAAAACCCCCCTTTTTATTTTCGAAACTTCGTTTTCTTAGGTTTATTAGTGATGTAGTAAATACGAGTTAACAACGTGCTGCCTTTTGAAGCTGAATATAGGGTGTCAAAACTAGCATATTGTGAATACTATACACGATTTTAATGGCAGTCTTCCAGTTATGTGAAACATGTTAAACGCACACGGACCAAGGTAAGCGTTAAGGCCACCACTTTGTTGCTTGTTTGGCTTAATGTGATCGTATACAAATCTCAAGGCCTCTATATCTTAGACATGAAGATGCACTATAGAAGAACCACTATGGCAGGCAACCAGTTCCGCGAGTCAAGACAAAATAGCTATGAGTTATCTCAATCAGTGGATTGCATTCTGCTGGAAGATCGCCAAAATCGGAGTCACAGTGAGACTGTTTGAAGACAATCAGTCCTAGATTTATGTTACCATCTATCATTGTAACCGAAACACTATTTGAATTTTGGTCTTATAAATTGGATCACTCGACTTATGTTTTCCATATTTTATATAACTGGTTATGTTTGCAAAAATCTATTCAAGACATTATATAGATACGAAATATAATGCACATCTGTCGACGTGGCATTACGTATCAATCCCATAATTGTCAGCATTGATATCAACCTAAACCTGATGAGAAACCTAAACAAATCCCATTAGATTAGGGAAATGATTTTTAAAATCGGACTAGATATGCTCGTAATAATGCATCCACGACGTAACAGACAAACAACGAACTGACATTTTTTGTTGGTGGTTCCTACTCAGGAACTTTTAAATGAACGTCGAAATTATCGTTATTCGGTTAATGATTTTTATTGCCGCACCAAAAACCTTATAAAACATTTCTTATGTGCTTGCGTATTAAATAAAAATGTACCAGTAATTATTCTTAAAGAATTTTGAACATTTTTATGTGTTCATCTTCATCCATATACTTCTCAAGTTTTCACAATAATTACATATATACGCGAAGCGACGACATGCTGTCGATATATATTTTACGATTTAGAAAGCTGTGAGAAATCTTTAAAAAAAAATTTTTTGATATGTTTTCTTACGCCAAATACAAAAACAATAAAATATGATTTTATGTTTTTCTGTTGCTCGACGAACCTTGCTCGCATTGGCTTGATACACCACATAAAGAACAAACATAATCAATAAATTTGAAAGACGAAAAAAATGTTCATAGGTTTTGCATAAATTTTGTTGTTAAATTGCCATCGACAATTATTTCTAATTTTTGGGCGAACAAAATTTCCTTATTAGTATTCTAAATATAGATTTACACACAATTAGGATACATAAAGGACATATAATAGTAACAACATTATATCACCTATATACAATGTACATGTATACGTATGCACAAATATTCCGCAGGGAGGGATTAAATAAAACAAAATTATCCAGTAATTAAATATCATGAGGAGGCGGGGAACCGCGCTTATAGTGGATTAAAGCGGAATGGTTTAAACACATTTATGGTTCAACAGTGGAATATAGGGAATTATCCGCATAAAATGTTTTTATACAAATAATGTGCGATATACGATGGTGGTGTGGCAAATTTGCGGGAGAACTTTATTTGTTAAGCTTTTATCTTTCCTACATGGATTTTATTAAGAAAATCGTTCTTTTCGTTCAAGGCATATTTTTTGAATTTAAGGAATCTCATATGGTTTTTGCTATACATCCTTAACAATTATTTTGCTTTTTAAGATTTACGATTTTTTCTGCTAAATCGTCAATTACTGGTTTTCTTCTGCATGGGCAACTTCTGCATACAACCCAAAATCGAACATAAAATGGCATATCGGTGCAAAACTTAAGTTTAACAGAGAAGGACATATTGATATTATATTGGCACGGATACCTTTTTTAACCACTCGTTGAAGGGAACCCAATTAATCATGCGAAACACATCTACTATAGGTATTAATACAAATTAAATGAACCATCATAATCTACAAATTGTTCAGCTTCGAAAATCAGCGGTCTGTGCGAGGAATGTGTTTGATAACGGAATATTTACTGCCTGAAATTGAAACCCGACTTCGATGACATTTGGTTCCAAGAAGACGGTGCTATTTGCCATACAGCGTGCGAAACAATGCACTTATTGAGAAATGATGTTGGCGAGCAATTAATTTCACGGTTCTGATCAATGAATTGGCTATTTAGATCGTGTGATACCACACTACTATGACTTTTTACTTTAGGGCAACGTATAAAGTCCAAAGTCTATGTAAATAAACCACCTATACACTTGAAGCATTGGGAGCTACTCGATATGCTCCAACGCGTTATGAGAAATTGGATTTTGAGAAAAGACCATCGCAATTCCGGTTAACATTTGAAAGAAGTAATCTTTAAAAAAAATATGGCAAGAAATCTTCTTTCGAATGATAATAAAGTTTCCATATACGATTACATTGAATTGAGTATTTGAGTATTTTGAATGTTGCAAAAATCACCTCTATAGATTTCGTTATTACGAATAAAATCACGCACATGTTGTTTGATGCTCCCTGTTTCTACCACAAGTTCCGGTGTGACTTTAGCACCAAAATGGTTCCATTAACTCATCCTCCATTCTTCTGCAGTACTGTTTTCACTATAGTTCAATATTTTTCGATAGATCGGTGATCTGTGGGCTCAGGTTCTTTGAGATAACATCGATTAATCTCGTACAAATTTATTACTTCATCAGAGTCATGTGAACTATCTAAATGGCCCAAACTTTACTGCTGAACCGTGTTAACGAATTATCGGCAAAACACGTCATTATGAAAAATGTGACATAAACCTGGCCCCACAACTGCAAATTGCTGGCCAAATCAAACATTTTTTTGCAAATGTATCTAACTTGAAGTGCTTATACTTAGCAGGAGTATTGCCCCGGTTTTTGGAAAGATCCATTTCTTGACCTAATTAATTGTTTCAAAACAAATTTCACGTACGTCATCCATCAAAACACATCCACTCAATTTTATGAAAATTTGATCATCAGTCAGGCACATTTTTTAGCGAACAAGAGTTGGTTATCTGAACAATTTGGCGGTAGCTTTCGGTAGCTCTTATATAGCTTTCCTGAACTCGAATTTTTTTTCCCATAAGGGGACCAGAAGACATAACCCCGATTATAGCCCTACAGGCTGTCATCTGCAGTCCATCCAGCCTTGCTACAGGAAACGTCAGTTCACAACTGGCCACCATACAACTGCTGCATACGACAGTAGGGTAAAACCATTGATTTGTAGATGAATAACATCATTTTAGGGGTCAGACCCCAGGAATTACCAAAGGCCCTTCTGCATTGCCAAAAGATATAGCAATAGCCTTTTGTATCAAGGTGAAATTTCCAGGAAAGTTTACTATCTAGAATAACGCCTAGGTGTTTCACGTGCTCTGTCCTTGTAATTGCTCTACCAAATAGAGTGCAGGGAAAAGATAAATTAGCACTGTCTCTACGTCTGGAAACCACATAATCAGGTTAGTTTTCGAGGGATTGACGTACAACCCCTTTTCAACACACCAAACTTCCACTATATTAAGGGCGTTCTGCATCAGATCAGATAAGACGTTCAGGTATTTCTCAGAAACTGTCAAAACGAGATCATACCCCAGATCGCTGCAATTTAACAAGTAATTCATCGTAAACCATGAGCCACAGCAAGGGTGAGAGTACTCCTCCTTGCGGACAGCCTTTGGGTACTTTGACAGACACTGATGAGCTATCTACCTAACTCAGTCTCAATTATACGGGACTTGAGCATTGAGTCGATGAATCTAACAATGGTTTGATTAATATTAAAAGTGGTACACGCACTTGTGATCGAAGAAAACGAAGTGGTATCAAAAGCTCCCGCCATGTCCAGGAAGGTACCTACAAGACAACTGTTTGTAATTAAGTGATCTTTCGATTCTAGTAACGAGTTCATGAAGACCAGTTTCACAGGACTTGCCAGCTCTGTAAGCATGCTGCATGTTACTGAGTGGGGAGGTAGTTAAATAGTTATCCCTAATAAATCTGTCGATGATCCTCTCTAAAGCTTTAAGAAAAGTAGAGGTCAGACTAATGGGCCTAAAAGCTTTAGGGTCGGTATAATCCGACTTGCCAGCGTTAGGTATGAAAACTACTCTACTCGTGCTCCAGGATCGTGGTCAGTACTAAAAGCAAATGCCCGCCTGGAACAGATTCAGCAGGTGAGTACGAATGGGTAGAAAACCATGCTGCAATTCAGCAATGAAAACGCCGTCTAAACGAGAAAACACTCCAGCGTAGAACATCAGTAGTGATCAGTCTACGGGCTAAGTTTCAATCCGGCGTTCCGGCAAAAATGTCAGGAGGCTCGCAACCAAACTCGAATCAACAGTGTCACATCCAGGAAAATGGACAGACAACAGTAACTCACCAACTTCTCGTCTACAGGAGGTCAGTTTCCCGGAAGGTAGGTGAAGGCTATCAAGTTTGCAAGTATCATTCTTAGCCAGAGTTTTGTTAAGTCTGGCGAGAACAGATAAGCTATCAATTTCCTCACAGAAATTTTTCCACGCAGCCCCCTGCGCGGATCTTAGCCTTTTTTATAGGCAATTTGACCTATATACTAGAAATCGATTTCAATCAGAATTGAGATTTTAATTTTACGCACACTCTTCCTTAACTTTTTAAGTTTAGAACACCAGAAGGGTTTGTTAAGCTTCTTCTGGTTGTAAATAAGAGGGCACGACGTTTCAAAAGCAGTCGAGATTGGTTTTGTTAGTGCAGTTGCCTGCAAATCGAGATCTGAGATAGATCTAATCTGATTAGGCAAATCTAGTAGTGAAATGAGCTCAGAAAAGAATGAATCCCGATTTGTTAGTTTTCTATTACAATATGGTTTAACCGGTGGTCTTTTAAAGTTACTATTAAAAGAGATGCACCTATGATCATCCGTCATTCTCCAATTTAGAATCAACGGTTAACGGTGGTCATATAGCACAAACTAATATCAATCACTTCTTTACGAGTTGATAAAAGTTGGCTCACAACCAACATTGAGAATCTCTAACTAAGAGGAGTAAATATAATTGAACAGTGAGGATGCTTTACTGTTGGTATTCGAGCTACCCCAAATGGTATGATGAGCATTAACGTCACAACCAATTACGAGAGGTAGATTGTTGACCGTACACCACACTACAAGATTCACCAGTTCCTCTGAAGGAGGGGGCGAGGTGGAATCGTAGAGTAATTAGACTGATGCTATGCCAAGTTTAAAACGTGAGTCAAGATCAGCCGTGTTGCACCAATTAATAAGAGTGGCATCAATATCATTAGAAATATAAATGCACGCTCTGGTTTTAAGGACGGTGGTCTTTAGAAAAATCCTGCCGAACTTCGAATCTAAGCCAGAAACCGCCCCATTAATGAGGTACGGTTATTGGATTAGACAAAAATTTGTATGCGATACAGCAAGCAGCCTCTTCAACTCATAAGAAGCTGACTTGCTATGTTGCAGGTTGATCTGTTTGTAGTCGAGCATGGACGTCATCATGAAGACCAGCCGTGAACTGATATTAAAAATAAAAAAAAACGTATGGCCCTGAGATAACCCTGAAACGGATCCTCTAAAGGACGTATTGTAGCGACAATCCGGTCCCAGTAATGTGTTCGAAGGACTTCTGGTCAATTGAGATTAAAATGCATTGAAGAGATGCTAAAAATGTCCCACCCGAATCGCATTAAACTTAACAAAAAATCTGACCACCGTGCTTAGAAATAGTTCACTAAATCACTCTTTCAATCGTCCACATTATTGACGTAGAAATTAATAGATGATGCGTAAATGCCCATCCCTTTCTAAACGCCCATCTCTTCAGTCTTTTTTCCTTTCATTGGTTTTTCCCCTAAATTGTTTTAGATTTGTATATGTTTAAATGTTGGTACATAGATGGCACTAGTAAGTTATAAAATAATAACATTTAACTTTTGATTTTTGATTTTTTGTCCGGGATTTTGTTTTGAAAGTGTTTTAATAAAGTTTTTCGTTAGGACAGCACCGATTCTAGTGTCGGAGGCATCTGTTTGAGTACTAAATGGTTTTTATATAGTATCGGCAAGCCTTCTAAAATTCTGAAATTAAACGACATATTATTATCAGTATAATATTGCAGGAGGGAGTCGATCTCATCACTTAAATCAGTGCTCTAGATATTCCCATACTATATAGATATTTTATACCAGCTACCCCAAAACACATGCACAAGAATACAAGAACTGTTGAATTTCAAAAACATTATAACCTTAAATGTTAAATTTAAACTTGAAGTGTTAAAATAAAAATAAAATTTTCGTTTTACCCAAAATTCAAATTATGCAATTAAAAATTTAAATGATTTCGTGTTGATATACGAAAACAAAATAACATTTTTGAGTAAAATTAAAATTTTAATTGAAGAAAAACAATAAATTTTCTTCTTGTTTTCCTCACTTTGTTTTGTTTTTTTATAATCGCTGCTACATGTTGGTGGGATTTAATTAGTTGAACTATATAGGTACGTTTACAGTTTACCACAAATTTTTTATCGGAAGTTGAGTTGAAGCTGTTAAGGTTTATGTATTTCATGTGTAATGTACATGTACATAGACACAAATTGAACTGAATGTCCATTACATATAGGATAGTTAATTGTGTATTCACGCCCAAACTTAATGGCAAAATAGATTATACCAGTTGGAAATTTGTTTTATTATTAAAAATTATAATTTATTCATAACGCTATTATTGTTTTATTTAAACATTTTTATCTGTATGTGTTTGTGTGAGTCGACTTGTTGATTTGATATTTCGATTCGAGTGAGAATTTTTTTGTGTTTTTGGTGTGAGTGATGAAAATTTATATAAATCGCCTATACAAGCCTATACACACATAACTACAAAAAAAATTGAAGTGGAATGTTAATGTGTAACTCCCTACATTTTGTCGTCTAAATCTAGAATATGTTTACGCGGGGGTATATTAAAATGGCATAATGGGCTATGGTGGCAATTCATATTTATAATTTACCATGGTGTATTTTCTATTATGTGCCGTGAGTTCAACGAATGGCATGGTAATCAATATTCATATAAATATATATGTATTTGTAAGTTTCGTCGTTGCGGTTAAAAGGTTCCAAATAATTTAAATTAATGGTTTGTAATGGGAAAAGTGCTAAAACATAGTATAATCAAGGACTGGAACACTATTGAAATGATGTACGAATTCTAGGCCGCATCATAAATAGGCAACAAATCAAAACAACAAATCGATAACTATATATACCGTTTCTAAAATATAGGGTTGGAGGGTTCCTGCCGTCTTTGTTCACTGCGACTTGTTTACGAGCAAATATTTGTCATTTTATCTTTCTAAGAAATCATCAAAACCGTAATGGCTAGACAATTTTATTTGCTTTGTTGAAATTTACGACGCTCTGATCTTTTGGTCTGTTTCGATGACAAATCCTTTCATAATATCTTTTGCAATTTGTCTAAAGGTTTTGTACTTCGTTAATCTTGTACACTGTCCTGATCCTTATGGCGTCTGAAACTGACTTCTTCAATGTACAGCTGAAGAACCCCAAACAAATACTAGATCACATGTAAATTCGCCCTCTTTATAGATACGATGAAAATTTACCTAATTATTCTATTTTGACCACTAAAACGCCTATAGTTACGTTTTATTTGAGATATTCATAAGAATTTCTGCCATTTACACCACGCTTGTTCGTTGATATTTTAATAACGCACTTATCAGCCCGAGAACTATCTGCAAAACTCCATGTGATTTCAATTGAGTAAATGTTTCTGTTAAAATTCCGAAAATTTCCTAAAAGTTCTTATTGCATTTAAATTTAAAAAAAAATTCGACTTTGACAACTTCGTTTTGGGTCGCAACCTATAGTTTGAGAATAACTGTACACTATTATTATCAATTTCACTTATATCTTGAAAACTACCGTTCTAAAATTAGGTAATAAAATCTTCCAATATCATGAAATAAATAAGTTTTTCGGTTGATACTATGTTAGAATTGGCCAAAGAGAGTAATGGAAGGTGGAAACCCATACATGGAATATCAGTAAAAAAAAATAAAAATAAAAATTTATTAAAGAAAATACAAATTTCAGGTACGCTAATCGCTGAGCTAACAAACTTTTCGACAATCGTTAACGACTGCCAGTTGAACAGCATAAATAAAATGTAAAGCAGGCATCTCTGGAAATGACCTCGGTTACATTTTTTTAGTTGCACAAAAAATTTATATGGGAGTCCGAGGCGAATATCAGTTTCACTACCTCTTGGGGCATCGTCTTATCGGTGTTGGATCTCGTTCATGACTCTCGCAACATAAATTCAATAATATGAATTGGGTACACGCGGATAGCATGGAAGGCGGAAACTTCACCGATGATGAGCATAACCAATTATTCCAATTTATTCCGATCTCCTTATAAAACATGATTCCTCCGTCCAGAAGATTCACTCCAGTTTGGTTCGAATTTTTCGAGTAAGCTATTCTTTTAACTATAACATCAATCAAACAGCATTGAATACTCTCTACTGTCTATAAGCTCACTCAAACAACTGGCAAATGGGGGCCTAGCAGTGACGGCTCACACTAATGTTAACAGGAGAATATATGTATTGGAAATGTTGATAGCCCAAATATAAATTTGAAAAGTCCAGCGTAACGGCCAGATGAAATATCGAGTGATCATATCATTGTAAATGGGTTGCGTCTTGTAAACAAACAGTATATTTATTATTATTTTCCCAAAAGATGCAAATAAACGTTAACAATGATGAAGGTTTTCTGAGAAGGTGGCTTAATTTTTCACAAAGCATTAATACAATTTATTGTTTTTGTTGGCTGCTCCAATAAGCCAATGTTGGTTACATCTGGAATAAGTGACAGGAATCATGCTGATGAATACTTAAAGTCATATGAAAATTCATCATATCACTTGAAGTACTTAAAAATTGGTTTGACATATCACTGTAGACTATAATAAAACCATTGATAAAGAATTTCAGCCACATATGTAGAAGGAACGAGAGCATTGGTGTAAAGTATTGGAACGTTTAATGAGAATTATTCAGTTTTTAGTTTAGTGGGAATTGTCGGATCTTGTTGAGCTCCTTAGATAATTTGATTTTACATTGAGTGAACATTTCAGACGGGTTGTATCTAAATAGACTTATGTTCACAAAAAATTATCAATTTGCTGGGAAATTCTGTACACGTAACACGAAGATATATTGAGCCGTGCTAAATCGGCCAAATAATTTAGACTATACTACTAAAGAACATTTTTTGAGCTATAAACCTGATGTAGATACGACAGGTCAAGGGTTATATGAAACCATAACAGATTCTCTGACAGAATTCAACTTGAATTTGAATAATTGTATATGACAGGGGTACAACAATGGCTCGAACATGAAAGGTAAAATAAAAGTGTTCAGGCACGCATCATCAAAGAAAATCCAAGAGCCTTGTTTATACCATGTGGATGCTATAGCCTGAATTTAGTGGTTGGTGATAGCTGCTTGCGAGCAACTTCTCTGTTTGGTACTATTCATGGCGAGCTTATGCGTTTCTATCTTGCTGCAAAATGTTCACCGACCATATATAAGCCAATCAAAACAAGCCATTTCGTAAACAAATTTCCCCTTCTATATTAAAATAATTTCAAATCGATGCAAAATGTGCAGCAGGCTGGCAACCGCTACAAATTAAAAATATGCTCAAATTTTCACTCATTATGTCAATTTTAGCTCTTTTTCAATAATTTTTTTTTTTGTTGCTATATCTATCTTGGCGAAACCGAAATGTCATTGTCGTCTTGACGTTGTCAAGACTAAAAGCGAGGAAGTTAAACAAAATCTGGACAATCACCGTGTTTTATAAATCTCCGAATATATTAAATTAAATAAATTAATAGACCAGTACACACAAATGTAATGCATTAAAATGACAGCGATAAAAAATGATAATCGAATCGATGAATTAATCCAATACATCACATTGCATATACCAAATCCAATCATATTGATGAACGGGAACATATTTTTGTATTGTATGGCCTTTGGTTTAGCCTGTGGATTTTTGTTTTCGGTGTCGAAGAATATTATGAAGAATTGTCCAATTGTGGTGGTAGCATTTTTACAAATAATTCTATCGCTATGCTGTTACTGTAGTGTTCACGTTCATACGTTTTTAAATTGTCGCTTAGTAAGTAAATATCTCTTAACGTAATTAATTGATTAATTATTCATGCTCGTATCGATTATATAGGCGAAAACTCCACAAACAGCGGTGGTGGCAAAGGTAGTACCAACGTCTAATAATGGATCATCCGAAAAGGTCAAACTGAATTCTACGCGGTTGAAAAATGATAAGAACGATGTAATCTACTGGTTTGTATTCCAGAAAACCAAATACATCTGGGATGAAGATAAAAAGCAATTCAGAGGGCTCGAATTTCCAATTCATAAAACGTATCGCGAATATATTGAATCGAAAAGACATGAAGATGAGAATTAGCCTAGCCGAGAAAACATATGGCAAGAATCAGATGACAATGGTTGTGCCAGAATTTTATCAACTATTTATTGAACGTGCCCAGCTCCATTTTTTGTTTTCCAAATATTTTCTGTCGATCTATGGTGCTTAGATGAATATTGGTACTATTCTTTATTCACATTGTGCATATTAATTGTATTCGAGTGCACGTTGGTTCAACAGCAGCTAAGAAATATGGCCGAAATCCGTAAGATGGGCAATAATCCATACATGATCAATAAAATAAAATTTATTAAATTAATTAAAATACTTTTATACTTTTATTACGATATGTTCTAAGGTCGTCTGGTTTTCTAATATAGTCTTCATTCTTGATTATTATAACCTTCTTCTGGTGCATCCTTACAAGGTACGCACATACATACAATGATTCAGTATTTAGAGTGGGTTTGGTTGTGAAATTACAGAGTGTACAATTCCCTCTCGAAAGATTTCAAGATTAAAAGTTTTATGCAAAGAAATTACCAACAGTAGTATTTTATGTGATATATTATCATCATACTTGCTTTGCAAATAACATCAATTTATTTACATTATGTCAAAATTATGTCAATATTATGTCAAAATTACGTCAAACTGACATAATTTTTGACAACCGCAAATTGAGCAAAAAGCCATGTACCAACATACTAGAATAAAAAGTGGCTAACTTCACCCCGCTTTGCAGACAATTTTTCAGCAAGATACAAATGCATAAACTCGGCATCAGTGCATAAATGTTTTCTTTTCTGTGCACTCTTGGACCATGGGATATCATTAAAAAGCATGCTTTATGCGTTATGTGACACAAAATGGGAGTGCAATTGAGTGTGGCAAAGCTATTAGATATGAATATAGATGGATTACAGTTTTCTCATGATAAATGTCTGGTATGATATTTTAGGCAGGACTAATATAGTCAGCAAAACTATGAAGAACATCTCTGTGGAAATGACTACTGCTGTCTCATTAAGTAATAGTGTCACTGACACAATTGAATATCGTGGATTCGTGGATATGAAAAAGCACAAGAGGTGCTACCTCTATGAATTGGCTGCTAAATTAGATGTATAGCCCATTTTCCAATATAATCTAATCCGAAGAAGATTGTTTGAATATAAGGGCGCTGACACAGTTCCAAATGTAGATGAACCAGATGGGGCGCTAAAAACCATAGGGCCGGCCCTGGTGCCAAGACTTCCAAATTCTGAAGGGTTTTGCGAAGTCACAAATAGGCACCTTAAAACTTTCTCTCAAGACATGCTCCATCATAGCAAGCCAATCATTGAATCACCGTGATCTCCGAAGCAGTATGGGCCGTAGGAAGAACACTAACAAACAAACAGCTCTTTTAAAATTATTTTTTTAATTCAAAAGACATAAAAATTAATTTTTAGGTAGAATTGAATTATAATTTAATTCAATTATAGAAATATGTATTACGTCATTTAATCTATATTTGTCGTATAATGTTAAATCCAATAATGTATATAAATGTTGGCTATTAATTAGCCTCACACTAATTGTATTAAGTTTTATTACCATCTAAAAAAAGTCGTAATTTATTTTATTTCTTTCGGTAGCGAGTCTAGAATATTTGAAATACTAAAAATCAGAGATCCAAATCACAAGAACGAACAACAACAGTAATCGATTGCAAAACTATTTTATTATTTTTTATAATTCAATTTATTGAAACAATTAAAACGACATTAGTGGGGAGTGCGTGATGATACGATCTTATTCCGTGGAACATATTTCACCCGTGCCCTTGAACCTCGAACCATGTATTCTTAAATTTAACCACAAAAAATTGTTGGCGATACGCGTAAAAAGCAATGGGACATTTTCGTCGTTGCACGTTTCGCCGGAAAATATTCCCACCAGTTTTGATTCGGCCACAACCGGTGATCCCTCAAGAATGTCACAGAAACCATTTGTCTTAACATTACGTACGCATAAAATTTCATCGTCAATCAGGTCAATCGATGTCGAACTTTTGTGAAAATATTCAAGACATGGAAAAAAACTCATCGAGTATGTATAAATATCTTGTAGATTATTGGATGTGGTATTCTGTAAAACATATACAGAAATTAGCCGTTATAACAATAAATATTAGCTGCGCGCGCTTACCATCGATTTAAGACTGTAACCCGACACTGTAACTTTATCGCCACCAATAACAAATTGATTAGCCATTGGCACATCATTTACACTTTTAATATAATTTAAATTATCGATATTGACTTCGATCGGTTTCGTAAATCGTATACCATTCGTAATGAAAACTATCGCCAAATTATGTGTAGATATATACGTATCAAATTCCGGATGTCGTTCAACTTTGGACACATTATAAATCTCACCGCCACCAAAAATATTTACACTACCGACTCGCACCTGAATATCATAATAATCGTTTGGTGCTTTTGCAAAACACGAAGCGGTCGTGAGTACATGAAACTCGGACACTATTGTACCACCACAAACTTTAGCCACTTCATTTTTTATGACGATTAGAACAGCCGCTTGGTATCCGTAGTCAACTAAACTAATAACTTGGCCACCGTGAGCCGCTTGACCTGTTCCATAGGGGATATTAATACTCAATACTATTGAAATTATTAAAAAATATATTCTTATTAATGACATTTTATTGGACTTGCAATAACCGCATAACTATCTACAACTGCGGGAATTATAAAATGAGGTCACCATATGCGTATAATGTGACAAACATAATACTGATTGATTTGAAACGGACAAAATTAATTTAGATTGCAAATTACTAAATTAGTTACTATACAGGGGTAGCCTACCAAAAATGATATTGAAGAATGTCAAAGAATAAAACGTTTGCTAATAAAATAAGTATGCTAATTAAGTTTATTTATTAGAATAATGAAAAACGGGAGCTCAACAATTTGTATTAGTACTCCTTTGAACCTACTAGCTCGATCACTTTGAAATTGTATATAAATCAAAGTATTAAGCATTCTATAAAGGCGACGAAAAATATGAGAGAACGCCATAATCGCGTTGGTAGTGGATGAGGCACACCACATAACTGGCACAAGGTGCATGAGTATAGCATCGAGACATTAAGGTAGTTAAATCGATGACGTCCAGCTGAGCAGTTACATGCATTGAATGTAGCTGATAATATACGTATACTTTGGATAAATAAATAACTCGAATAGAATTAACAAAGAAATCGACAAATCTAGCAAAGGATGCATTGGGCATATGGTGCATTCGGATGTTTGTGGGTTGATGCAAGTGAAAATTTCAGCCTAAAATGAGTGTATTTCGATAATAAGGTCATATAAAAAATCTCCGCGGCTTTTGCCACTGGATGGTGTTGATGCCTATACATATATCGGACAACATTCACCCGATGGTCTCAAATGTACATTTGCTTAAAAGGTGACATTTCAGCTTCCATTGTTTGTGAAGATTGTTTTATTATTCCATGCTTGTGTAAAAAGTTATATTGATTTGAAAATGAGTGCTGTTTTACTATAAAAAAAGTAGAAAGGCTTCAAAAACAAGCCGACATTTTTTTGAAGTGTACGGGGAGAATACTGTGAGTGAACAAAGAACGCCGGAGTGGTTTGCTCGATTATATTTCGGAAATTTGGATGTTAAAGATGCACATCGCTCTGGTCGGCCAGTCATTGAAAAAGTCGATGAAATTTTGCAACTGATGAAGTAAGACCGGCATACAAGCTGCAGGAAATAGCGGAGGCATTAAACATCAACCACATGACAGTTTGGAATCATTTGAAAAGAGCTGGCTACAAAAAGAAGCTTGATGTTTGGGTGCCACATGAATTAATACAAAGAAATTTGATGAATCGGATTGACATCAGTGAAAAGCTGAAACGTAACGAAATCAAACCATTTTTGAAGCAAATTGTTACAGGTGATGAAAAATGGGTGAAATACGAGAATATCAAGCATTCGAGAAGAATGGTCAAAGGCTGGTGACATATAATTGGAACAGCAAATAACAGTTTCTTGCAATCTTCGACTATAACCACATCCTGTTTAAGTGTTAATGAAGTTCTCTAAAAAATTTCACTGGTGGACTATATGGTTAGAGAAATTTACAATGGCCATAAATAAATCACAAAGTCAGTTATTTGACCGCAGGTTAGCGTTTTTAATCGCCACTTAGTACTGATAACACAATATACTCATGAATGAATTTAATTTCTTCCAATTTCCATTGAATCTGACCAACTATAGGATCTCTCTGCTATATATGCGGTAACTAGTTAATCGAAATAAACGATTTTATAAAATTTTTTTTATGCAAATTTATTTCTAATAATAATTTTTCTTTGATCCTGTGCCGAAAATATTCATATATACAACAAAATCACGAACAAAAAAGGGTAAAATATGTCTAAACCCGAATCGGTGTTTGTCTATTTTATATTTTATATACGTAGTAGTATTTTTCCATAAAGGGAGATAGAGGGAAGAATTACCTTTCAACAATAATTTCTAATTTTGTTTTTCCGTAAAAAAATTTAATAAAATAAAATAATTTTTCATATCTATGCACGTATGTAGTTTAGACAATTTAGACATCAATCAGTAACATATCGCATACATGTATACATACACAAGTATTTGTTGCCTGGGTCTATATCGAATAAAATGGGAAATGTATATATGTAGTTACAGAAAATAAAATCTCTCACCTTTCTGCACAACACAAAATAAAGTTCATCAGTTGATCTACATATGTACATACATAATATGTGTGTATCTATTTATTTTTACGTATATGTCTGTGACGGTATATATTACGTATACATATGGCGTACAATAAAATTTTTTAATTTCCGTCATACGGATTTTCTTTAAGAAAATTGGTTTCTTAAAGTCTCATCTATATATATTTGATGGGGAGTCTAATCTAATGGAAATATTATAATGCGAGCTGTTTAATAAATGGTATGGTGTACCCGAGAACATACAATGAAATTTATCGATCGACATTCTATAATTTGGGTTGGAATTTTAAAGGATTGCGAAATTGAAGGCTTGTGCTGAAGGTAAAACAATACTTTCCCATAATTAATGTGCTATGGCTAGGTCTATCACTGGGTCACATTTTCGTAAATAATAGTTTTTTTTGGCCATCAGAGAATCAAAACTATTTAAAAACACTCCAGATGGATAGGCCTAAATCACGAAACGGTTTTCATAGGAAGTTTATGGTACGTATGGTAATTTGAAACTTGACAGCAGACCTATCTACGATATCAGTGTTACATTCATACATATATGTAAAGAAAAATTAAAGTAAACGAAACCAAATGGCCGGGTCTCCTTAACCAAAACCATTGTTATTTGAAAACCAACCTAGCGCTTGGCTAAAAAAAAACGTCAAAGTTTTGGATTTAAAGTTCATCTATACAAATTACCAAATTTTGGTTATTTTAAAAGCAATTCGATGCAATGTAGAAAATAGTTGTTAATATAATAAATAAACATGTTTGTTGAATCAACCATGAAAACACTTGGTTCTTGACTAACAATTGTAAACATAATCAAATGTTTAGTAGTTGTTATATTAAAAATTATTTTGTTGAAACAACAAATAATTTGGTTAAAACTACCAAACCGTGCTATATTCAACAAAAGATTTTGATTAAGTTAAACATGGATGGAGTTTGTCTTCAAAAATGCTCAATCCTAAATACCTTTACCCATACTTTTCGGAAAATCTAAGTTATTTTTGGCCGCTGATCAGTAACCGCAGGAACATTTCCATATGGGAACAGCCATTCACATCCACGAATTTTGCGACGCGAGTCAATGGACAGGGTTGGGCAAGATACATTACGCCGTGTAATCTACGCGGTTGTCGACACGTAGAATATTACGTAGATTACTTGGTAATATTTTTTATCAACGTCGACAATTAAAACAATGTCAACAACTGACGATATTTACGCGATATGAAATAAAATGTGAAATTTTGTAAAAGGACGATTCAGTTAAGCTGTAAGAATAAATTAAAGATTGGTGTACATTTCAAATTTTGTTTTTACACATAAAGTTAAGCACATGTTGTTCAATGCTTCCTATGAGATTTATACAACTTCCGATGTGACTTCGGCAGCAATATTTTTCCGGATATATTGTCGCATCCGCCATTCTTCCGAGCTTTCTTGTCACTATAACATTGATTTGATTAGTCTCGTACCAATTTATTGCGTCTTTAGACTAGTGTATACTAGCTTATTCAGGCAAAAACGTTGGTTCTGGACTAGCTTATTGCAAGTAATTCATCGCAAGGAGTCCATCACAATCAATTTATCGTCACCATTTCAAAACACGGTAAACCATAGCAAAGCAGCGCCGGTTATCACTATAATGTCCTAAGATTTTAACTACTAGATGAGGATTACCCTATATTTCTTGATCGATTATGACAAAACTCAGAATATTGGATGGAAATCCGATTTTAAATTGATTTTTAAATAAAGTTCTGGACAACTATTCATGATGAAACTCAACATGTTGAAAGATAATGGGATTATGAAATGATTTTTGGATAAAGTTCTAGAATATTCTTAATTGGGGGGCTTAAAAATCATTTTTGTATAATAATCTGGAATATATCGCCAACTAGGCTATGAATAGGCTAGAATATATGAAACTAGGCTATTTCTCTAAAAGTTGAGTTAAGGTAAATTTAATTTAATTTTGAAACATTTTTTTTTTCAATATAGGGCAAATCTCTCCCGGATACTAATTAACAATTTCTAGGGTCAAATTTTCACTAAAAAACATATTTTGACATATTAAGCGAAGGAAAATTCTTTTAAGTGAAGAAATTTATTCTTAATCAGTGAATGTCATATCCCAAAACTATCCTAAGGTCATATTCCAAAACAATGTCAATAATCGTGCTAGAATTTTCATTTCAACCGACATGTCGAATTACCTAATAATCGGTTAACGAATAATCTCAAAATTTATTTTTAAATCCTGTTCGAACAGATAAAGTTTCGGCATAATCGGTCGAGAAATAGACTTACTCTAGAAGGCCATATTACATAAGACTTACTCTCCAACTAGAAGGCCATATTCATGAATTATATTCAAAAAATATTTAATCGCACATTTTTCCAATCAAAAATCACTTAAAAATCCTATTTGCATCGAACATGTCGTAGTATCGTTATAATCGGTCAAGGATTAGCCTATAGTTCCATTCAAGTTGGTCATTTTCCATAACATAGCCAAGAAAAAACATTGTTCTGTGGCCCATCCAACATGTCGAATTTGATAATAATTAAATAACTAATTGCCGCGATAAATTGCCATCACGATTGACGAAAATAATCACTTACCATAACCAAAATATAATTTTCCTAATTTTATTACGAAACAGAAAAGTATTAACAAGAATTCATATTATCACATATACGCAACATAATTTGTAGTTTTCGAGAACGAAATGCTATAAAACCATCACCTGAAAGACCACGCCACCAATGACTGTAAATCGAAACTAACTAATAACATATGCTTATTTACCGGTCATTGCCCTTTGAGAAAAAATCACAATGATATCCAATTTCACAGAAAGCCCAATCCTACCGCTGTTCTAATCTCAAGTTTTCGTTTGATTTGCTCGATCTTCTCAGCCCTCTCGAACCCTATATTGTATCATCGTAATTCCTTTATTTGCTTTCAGTTGTTTGTTGAGTTGTTGCCCAGATAATCAATCACTGGTTTAAGAGACTTGTCCTTCATAAAATTTCATCAAAGTTTGAAGACCTCAAAAGGCAATATTAGAAAATATAAATTTCTGCAACTTTGAACAGCAACTTTACTTGAACAGCCACCTGGCTACATTTTCTGAACAATTTGTGGTGTATAGTGCAAAGGAAAAGTAATCATTGTAATTATACCAAAATACGACGTTTTTTAAACGTCCATTTGCATTATAATTTTGTAAAACCTACAAATGAAACAAATTTTTTTAACATAATTAACATCAACTAAACACACATCCACACAATTTTCTAATATAGAACTACATACTAACCACGAATGACAGAACTTTCAACTATGTATATTCATACATGAAAGTTGTAAAAATATATGATATCAAAAGCAGAATAAAAAGTTTTGCGTTTCAATTTGTGTACTCAACTCATCTCGAAACATAAAGTTGTGTATGTATGCATTCCATATACTACATGGATGATGATGGGGTGTTATTTTCTGACAGTAGATAAATAAATCATTCATTTTCACTTATATTCAAGAATTTTCGAAATTGGAGTTTATGGGTTGTTTTATAATCCTATATAGATAGCGATAAATTTTTATTTTCAATGTCTTTGTTATTGTCTGCCTATTCGTCTGCATTTCTGTAAGATATGTATGTGCTGAAAAATCATAAAATTTATTAAGAATTATGAAAACTATACTTATCACTTATAATTGACAGACAGTGTGTGAAATGGTTTGGTTTATACACATATAGATGATATTCTCTTGTTCTGTGTGACTTGGAAATTCAGGCTCAGCACTTGGGTAGTTGTTTGCTTAGTTTATTGAAATTTTTGCTATACAACGCACATTCAGAATTATCGGTTGTGATGGTTTTTTATCGATAAATAGGCCAAACTGAGACTTAGAAATGTATATGTTTGTTTCCTTTGATTTAAATGAATATTGGAGGGAAGTGTGTTTTAATTTTGATTTACAAAATCGAGCAAATGTGATTTATGAATTAATCTAGTAAAATCTTACTTTAACAGACTGCCAGTTAAGCGGATAACTCAGATCAACGATCAACATTTTATGTGCCGTGTGACTTCAAATTAACGGACAACTCATTAGGGCGCACACTTTAACAAAACCTTGGTTCCATATTCAAAGCTGTTGATCTTACCCGTGTCACATTTAATATTTTCGCCTAAGTACTTGGTAAATATACTTTACCCTTTGGATTGCATTCAATAATATTATTTCTAATGGCTTGAGTAGGCCGTAGTATTGAATTTATTGCCGTGAGTGTGCTACGTTAGCATTTGCTTAAAGTACGATTTATCTCTGTGCTGGCATGTTCTACCATCACATTTTCGTTATTCGATAGACGTTTGTCTCTTTTTTCACGAACAAAATTGTACTCTTTTGCGTTTATTCAATTACGCTTTTTCTATTGCGATCTCAGCCTGTTAGAATAAATTTGCAAACTATCTCTTTTTCCTCATTTCACTTGCCATCGAAAATAAAAATATTGGTGACATTTTATCGAATGAATTTATAGAAATAGAATCGAGTAGGCTATGATCACAATAGAAATTGCGGAATTGATTACGAAATAGAATACAATTTTGTTCGTGAAAAAAGAGACACAAATGTCTATCGATTATCGAAAATGTGATGGTAGAACATGCCAGCACTCTACTTTCAATTTATCACAGAAGACTACTGCTCCTAATTTACCGTGTAGCTTATAGCCATCAACGTAGCTTCGAGCCATTCTATTTCCGATAGCGATTCGCTCCTTTAAGATCCTCTTCAAATACACATGGTTCCCTCCTCAGCGATCTAATTATCGTCGATTGTGTCTGAAGACACTTTCACTGAGATACGGCTGATAGTCGGGTGACCGTATTTTGTTTCCAAAACCAGCAGCAAGTGCACAGAATTGTAAATATCAATGAAACTCACCTTGGAGGAAAAGAAATATTGTTTTGCTATCTACTTGAATAATGCACAAGCCTTTGGTAAAGTTGGGCACGATGGACTAATTTTCAAGATTAAAATGATACCTTGAAAACTGTCTACATCAAAGACAATATCTGGTTAAATAAAATCAAACATTGTGACATATGTCACAATGCATATGTTAGCATTGGTAGAACCAGTGATTTGTATATAAAAGAAAGCATTTTGGGTGACAATCCCCAAGAACTACCAAAAGCTGTTCTGCATTGCCAAAAAATCTCTGTGGATTTTTATAGATTGTATCTAATCTAATCTACCAAGGTGTTTGACGTAGGCTGAGCTATTAATCTTAGACCCAAAACGAGATGGCACAGAAAATGCATTAGTATTCCTACGTCTAGTGAATACTAAGTCAGTGTTAGAGGGGTTCACATGTAAATCCTTATCAAGGCACCACTGTTCTATAATAAGAAGAGCGTGTTGCGTTATAAATAAGATAAGAGTTAAGACATTCAAATGCTTAACAGAAACTGTTAAAACCAGGTCATCAGCGTAACTTTGAGCGATGAAGCCGGATTCGTGAATTTTAACAAGAAGCTCGTCTATGACCAAAAGCCAGAACTGAGGTGAAAGCACCCCTCCTTGTGGACAACCCCTGGCAACTTTAATTGACTGAAACCGAACTATCATTTATAGCTCGGAGATAACGATGCGAGTTTTAAGCATAAATTCAATCCATTTGAAAATGGTAGATTCGATATCAAATTTGGTACAGGCATTAGTAATCGTATTGAAAGATGTACTATCAAAGGCTCTTGCATTATCCAGGAAAGGAAACACAAGAAATCCACTATTACAAAGTGATCTTTCAATCCTGATTACAAGTTCATGTAGTGCAGTTTCACAGGATTTGCCAACCCTGTAAGCATGTTGTAGGTGGTCCGCTACTCGTGGGACTTATTATGGAAGATCCAGATAAAAAACAAGAAGAGACCGGTGCTCTTAAAAAACCGGAATCTAGTACTGCGGAGACATCGGCCTTTAGGCCCGGTGTCCAACGTGCAATTAGGGGCATAAGACCGAATGAGGCTGGCCCCTCGAAACCAAAGGGCAAAGGCACGAATGCTGGCCCTCCATCAATGTCAAACTATCAGACCAGGAAGAGAGCCTGGCGCATGATCTCTAAGATCTGTAACATTCCGTTGGAGCAGAGAACGGATAGAGACAAGGATACGGTTGCATGGGCAAGACGTATCACTGAGCCAAAGCAGGAGGGTTCCGTTGTGATCTCACAGCCGAAAAGGCAGAGATCTGATGATGAACCGCCTACGGAGGCTAAAAAGAAACGGGTTCCGGACTATGTTACCAGGCCCTTCAACGAGGTGCTAAAGGATCACCTGATCATGGCAGTCGTTGATAGGGCACAAGAAGATGGGAGCATTACGACCCTTAACTGGAGGAAGGTGGAGAAGGCCTTAGCCGCCATCTTCCTAAAAATCATGAGGGAGAACCCAGGACCTGCTCCGTCCTGCCGAGACGGAGGGTGGCACCGGGGTTACGTAAAACTGACTGCCTGTGCCGATGAGAGGTCTGTGACCCTCTATAAAAAGGCGATCGGCAGCCTGGGGGAAGTCTGGCCGGGGGCCAAACTAGCAGTGGTGACTAGGGAAGAAATTCCCTGCAGGCCAAGGGCACGAGCCTGGATTCCTGCGGAGCCGGGTGATCCTAGGGAGATCCTGGAAATGTTGAAAATCAGCAATCCGGATCTGCCAACGGCCACCTGGAAGATTGCCAGGTTAGATGAGGTAAAAGCGGAAACAGATCACAGATCGGCCGTCATAATCATCGACAGAGAATCCGTGGGTGCTTTGGCAAAATCTGGAGGCCTGGTCAGCTATGGATTTGGAGCGATTACGCTCAAAATCTATAAGCGCGATGAGGCTGACAGACCTGGGGCAACTGCAGCAGGTGGGGAAGCCACTAGTGGTGTCCCGCATATTGCTGGTGAGTCCAAAGCATCCCGGAAGACGCTCAGGAGACACTATCCCTGGACTCGGAGATATCGAGATCATTGGGACTACGCTGTGCGCTCCTACCGGACGAATCGACGTCAGAAGATTCTGATTCAACAGTGGTGGAGGTAAGCAATATCTAATGCTTAAGATCCTTCAGATCAACCTCCATCACTCTAAAACCGCCTCGGCGGCCCTCCTGCTCAAAATGGAATCTGGGTCCATTGATGTTGTTCTGGTTCAGGAACCTTTGGTCAATGGTGACCGGGTGCTGGGCCTCAGAACTTCCAAATATAAAATACTACATGCGAAGAATGAAGGTAAGATACGTTCCTGCATTCTCGCTAGAAATAATCTGAATATTTTTATACTACTTAATTACAGCAACGCTGATGTAGTGGTGGCTAGCATCGGGAGGATGGGCAAAATCTCTGGCTAATATCGGCCTACCTACCGTACGAGGAGGAAAACATACCACCCATATTAGGTTGGTTAGTGCAATAATGGAGGCTCAAAAACGAAAAGTAGGAGTCATCATGGGCAGTGATGCTAATGCGCATCACTCAATCTGGGGAAGTACAAATATCAACAGGCGAGGTGAGTTACTCCTTGATTTTATTTTAAGTACTAACCTAAATATATGTAATATGGGGTGCAAGCCAACCTTTATTACTAAAAATAGACAAGAAGTGCTGGATATCACACTTGTCTCGGATTTTATTAAGGAGAGGGTATTGAACTGGAAAGTGTCCGAAGACCATTCCTTTTCTGACCATTGTTATCTCCAATACGAAGTGGATACAAAACCCACTAGCAGACCACCCTTCAGGAATAGGAGGAAAACTGATTGGGATTGTTTCAGAACCATTCTGGGTAACTTATTACCGGTATCGGTTCCAAAACCTCCTGCATCTACACAGGAGCTTGATGCTCTAGAAGCCAAGCTATCTGATGCTTTTAACAAGGCCATGTTAGGTGCATGTCCTATCAGTAGACCCTTGGGTAAATCTCGGCCACCCTGGTGGTCGAAGGAACTCCAAGGTACTCGTATGAAATGCAGGAGACTGTTCAAGAAAGCGAAGAACACAAATGCTGCTGCAGACTGGGACTGTTACAAGGAAGTCCTCAAAACCTATAAGTACGAGCTGAGAGCAGCCAAAACGAGGGCTTGGAAACTCTACTGTGGCAATATACAGGAGTCCTCGGAGGCGGCCAGGCTACGCAAAGTACTTTGTTCTAGTCCTTCCATCCCGAGTTATCTACAACGACCGGATGGTTCATGGACTACATGTAGGGAGGAATCCCTGGAGCTATTACTAGAAACGCACTTCCCGGAGTGCTCGGTACTAGCTCCGGAGGGACCCATGATAAATAGGGGTGTAAACTCCGTAAGCCATATAGTAAGCAGGCGGAATATCCTATGGGCAATAAACAGCTTTAAGCCATACAAGTCGGCAGGGCCTGATGGCATTATCCCTACGGATATCCAGCGAACTATTGACTTAACCCTGCCCTGGCTGGAAGTTATCTTCAAAGGCAGCCTGGAACTCTGTCACATTCCTAGGAAGTGGACTGAAATAAAAGTAATATTTATACCTAAGGCGGGAAAAAGCTCTCACTGCTATCCCAAAGACTTTAGGCCTATAAGCTTATCTTCTTTTCTGTTGAAAACACTGGAAAGACTAATAGAGGCTCACATTAGAGGCTCAATCAAGCCGGGCGAGCTGTCGGAATCTCAACACGCATACCGTAAGGGACGATCGGTGGAAACAGCTCTCCACTCCCTTATTGGCCCGATTGAGAAATCACTTGAATATAAAGAATATTCAATGGTAACCTTCTTGGATATAGAGGGGGCCTTTAGCAACGTCAGACCGGGGGCAATCACTGGGGCCCTTGCGTGTCTGGGGGTAGACGGGTCACTCAGAGGCTGGATAGATCATATGCTTAGAGGCAGGATCGTGACAGCTTATCTGGGTGGAACGTCTGCCGAGCTGGTCCTCTTTACCAGGAAGCACAAGCTTCCTCAGTGTGACCCGCCAACATTAAATGGTACTCGCTTGATCTGTACGGATAGAGCAAAATACCTCGGACTTCTTTTGGATAGCAAGCTAAGCTGGAAACCAAACATCGTAGAGAGAGTAAAGAAAGCTACTATAGCGCTCTATACTCCTGCAAAAATGCCATTGGAAAGAGATGGGGTATGGAGCCCCACATAGTACACTGGCTCTACGTTTCAGTGGTCAAACCTATACTGCTGTATGGGGTTGTCGTCTGGTGGCCAGCGTTAAAAATTATGGCCAACCTTAAACTATTGATGAAAGTCCAAAGAACGGCCTGCTTGTGTATAAGTGGGGTTCTCAGGAGCACACCTACTCAAGCTCTGGAGATTCTCTTTCATCTTACTCCATTGGATATTGCGGCCGAGCAGCTTGCATCTTGCACAGCCATTCGGCTCAAATCCATATCTATGTGGACCTGTAACAATGCAGGGCACTCGTCTATCCTATGCAACAGGGGTATTCCGGAAGCTACCGACTACGCTATTCCCTTGCCATCTGCTGAGGTGAGATTCCAAACTGAGTTTCCCACCAGAGAGGACTGGGTGAACGAAACGGTTATGGACAATGAGGCGCTAAGCTTCTTCACGGATGGCTCAAAAAGGGATAGAGGGGTTGGCTGCGGGGTAGTCTGTGAGGCACTAGGGGTTAACCTCTCTTTTCGTCTTCCCGACTTTTGCAGCGTTTTTCAAGCTGAACTGATCGCGATAATGGAAGTCATGGGCTGGTTGAAGTATAATGTAATATCTACGAGGGATATTCGCATTTTTACGGACAGCATGGCTGCTATTAAAACGCTACAATCATACTCCCTGACGTCGAAAGTAGCCCAGAACTGTCTGGCATCTTTAAATGAGATGGCTGATCAGTTCAACATCCGCTTGACGTGGGTGCCAGGGCATTTCAATATCGCAGGGAATGTAAAGGCAGATGAAAGGGTACAGCACGCCTAATAACCCAAAGCAGGCGGGATATAAAGATACCGCTTGCTTCATGTAAACTGTTGCTTCTGGAAGAAGCTATAAAAGAAACGAACGTCAGATGGTCTAACGCCAGTTCGTGTGTAATAACCAGGCAGATCTGGCCTCGTCTTGACCGGTCTAGATCAGACCAACTGATATCGCTTCGACGACACCATATTGGTATGGTCGTGGGAGCTATAACGGGACATTGTCTCATTGGGATACATGCGCGCAGACTGGGTGTCCCAGCCCACGATTTCTGCCGCAGCTGTGGTGATGAGGAGGAGGAGGAAAATGTGCTCCATCTGCTCTGCACCTGTCCTGGTCTAGCGTACAGCAGAACAAAATTTATGGGGACTTCCCCTTTGAACGACCTCACGGATCTTAGTAAGATCGGGATCCAGGACTTTAAACGCTTCTTGGTAAGCTCACGATGGTTCATCGAGTGAAGAGGAGAAAACTCGAATGTGGTACAGCTACGGACCAATTTTGTGTCTATGCTAGTCCTTTAGGACGGCCACCCTTACCTAACCTAACCTAAAGCATGTTGTATGTTATTGAGCGGGGCGATAGTTAAATGGTGATCTCTGATGAATCTATCAAAAATCCATATGATGATAGTCAAATAGGCCGAAAAGGCATGGGGTCGGTATAGTCCGACTTGCCAATTTTTCGGAATAAAAATAACTCTACTCTTGCTCCAAGATTGGGGAACAAAGCTAAAAGCAATGCAAGCCTGGAACAGATGTAGTAGATGGTCCCAGATAAGGGGAAATCCATGCTGTAATTCAGCAGGACAAATACCATCACGGCCGGCATGACCTCATGACTTATTAATCTGCAAGCTAAATTCCAATCGGGAGATTCAACAATAACGTTAGTGGTTTTGACCATATTATCGGAATTTAGAGTGCTACAACCCGGGAAATGAGTAGAAAGAAGTGGTGAGCTACTTCTTAACGCGTTTTTAAACACCTTTTGTGCTGTCCTAGTCAGCCTGAAGATTAGTTCTCCTGTTTTATTCTCCTAGTGGTTTTCAGATCAGAACACCAAAAAGATTTGTTCCGAGTTTTATGATTGGTGGACACGAAATCTCGATGGCAGTTGAAATTGCTTTCGACAGTGCAGAAGCCTGTAACTCGATATCCACAGTGGAACAAGCTCAATAGAGAATGAATCCCAATCGGTTAACTTCCTATTATGGTAAGGTTTAAGCGACGGATTTTTAAGGTTGATACTAAAAGAAATTCACCTATGATCAGAGGAGAGAATGTCATTCGTCCGTCTCTAGTTTTAAATTAACTCAGTAATGGACATGGAGCACAAACTGATTTCAATCACTTCAGTACGAGCTGAGTTAACAAAACTTGGCTGACACCCGACATTGCGAATATCAAGTTCCGAGGAACTTATATAGTTAAACTGAGTAGTGTGATGGGCATTAGCATCACAATCCATTAGTAGAGGAATATTTTTATTCTTACACCATGTTACAAATATATGTAAGGTATATGTAAATTCTTCAGAAGGAGGAGGTGTTATGGAATCGTAAGGCAGATAGATACACTGATGCAATCACCAGTTCAGTGTGGAATTAAAACAATTAATAGTAATTCGTGCAGCTGCAAGATCAGCCGAGCTCTCTTCAATGAGAGAAGCGTTAACATTATTTGAGATATAAATGCACGCTCTGGTTTTCTCGGCAGAATTTTTTGAAATAATTCTACCACTAGAGGTGTTGAGTCCAGAAATAGAACCATCATAAGGATAGGGTTTCTGAATGAAGCATAGATCTGTATGCGATGTAGCAAGTAACTTCCTTAATTTAAATGAAGCTGACTTGCTATGTTAATGTTAATCTGTTTTATTACGTGCCTAGATGCCATGCAGTCAAAGGACTTCAGATCGGCCCGAAAGACAATCGATGGGCAGTCCATTGCTTGACCGAAACATTTGGATTCATCAAACCGACATTTGTCACTACCACACTTGGTTCCTCTGGAGGACGAAGGTCCCAAGTATGAATGATGAGCGGTTTGGGAGGGTCACCAATTAGGGTCACCGAGTAATTTTTTAAGTTTGTTTTATAAGTAAAACGTTATTATTTCTTTTCGATTAATATATCGTATTGCATTTTCAAACTTACAAGAACTATATTATATATATATAGAGATGAATAGTATATAAATCAATTTTGTTAAACATACATATGTGCGATATGGATATATCCATTTACGTCTGTGTAGAATGTTCGTTATATAAATGTTCAAAGTTGGGGAGAAACAAATTAAACACAAAATACTCCAGAGGCAACAAAATAACAAAACAAAAATTTGGTTCAGGATATAAAAGAATGGAAAATAATCCAATTTTTCTCGATTTTCATTTGGTAGATTTTTTGAGGCTATGTACACCATCGTCTTTAATTTAAACTAAAAAATAAATTTTTATAATAAATATTTTTTTTATAGTTTTGCAGTGTTTTCTATATATACATATATACATATAGATTTCAGTTAAAGTGTTCATTTTCCAATTCAGATGCTGTGGAAAACAACAGCACTCATACGTTCATACATATACATACATACACATACACAAAAAAAAACTTTTAATAATCGTAAAAAGCATGAGAGAAATGTCAAACGATTAAATTATATATTGCGATCTGAGTATATCTGACGAATCTGAGAAACGAATTTCTTCTGCTTTACTATTATTGGTATATAGTTCGAACCAAAAACTATTAATATTTGGGGTATACGAGTATGATGATGATATTGGGATTTGGATAAAGAGATGATACACGACTACAGTGTATCAATATATTTATTGTAAATGTCAGGCATGTAAAACTTGGTGTATATATGTATGTATTTGGGGTCCAATTGCACACTATCATATCAAATTTGTTTTAAATTTAGACCACATGGTGCCAGTTTGGTGCGCAACAATTTCAATTTTTTATTAAGCCTTATAAGCGACGGACCAGCTATGCTATATCTGAAGAAAAAGAAAAGTTTTCATAAACTAACTAAACACATAAAAAACTGTATGCGCATATATACTACATACATATTACATAGCTATATAACAGCTAATATTTGCACACAAAAACTGCACAAAGCAAACAATAGTTGTAGCTATTCCCTCTGAGCCATATGGCAAAAAACTATCTCAACAATTATTGTTATTTGATTTTGTTTGGAATAATGGTATACTGAAATTGTTTTTGTGTGCTTTCTCTGCATTTCTTCTTGATATTTTTATGAGTTAAAGCTTTCTTAAGACGATATACAGCGATTGTATTTTATTACAGCACTATAATAATGAGAAAATAGAACTATTTTGTTTCTCGAGATTTTCAGATAGACCTAATTGAAATATACATTTATGCGGCATGTACATTCGAAGGTGTAATCCGCCTATAACAACATTCGCCTATAACAATTCATTTTTTTTAATTCAAAAATTGATAGCCCCACATTATCACATTAAAATATATATAGCATGTACATATATTATGTACACGTAAAAATTCTGGCATTGTAGTTTGTCTTTTATTCTTAAGGTATTCTTCTTCAAATTTTCGATCGATAGAAAGAACACTATCTGTTAGTTCTGTGGACCAATTATTAAATGTCAAAAATCTTTTGACCATGCATGGGCAAAGCTTCGTACGCTTCGTTGGAGAAATAACCTGAACACTGTCATCAGTCTCATCTTCAATCTCCATTTGAATATTTTTGCTCGACGTATCTACGATGTTGCCTACGATATCTTCCAAAGTGGGTTCTTCATTCGTAATAACGCAATTGTCAATAACGCAATTGTCAACCATGGTACACAATTGGGCCCATTCAATAAGTGGAATTACGTCGTTTTCGTCATTAATAGGAGGGTCCGTATCAGCAGCTAAAGAAATCTCTGCATGTTTGAAGCAATTGGCTATTCTTTGAGTATAGCGACTCGATTCCCCGCTGTAGCAACCATTTCAATTGCATCTATATTAAAGATACTGTTGTATTTTTATCGCTATCGACATTTCTCACGATTTTGAATATAGAAGGTTCCCTCTATAATGTTCCTTGAGGCTCTTAATCACACCCTGATCCATCGGTTGCAGAACGGATGAAGTGTTTCGCGGCTAAAAAGCTATAGTTTAATATTTTTCAAGTTTTCCACATGTGGATGTGCCGGGCAATTACCGACTAGTAGCAGAATTTTTTAATTTTTTTATTCGATTGCTTTAACTTTGTATCCCAGTTTTGCAACCAACCTTCAAAAATGTCTGAAGCCATCCCTTTCATTACCCGTATAATCTACCGGGAAAAATTTTAAGTTTTTAAAACAATTTGGTGACTTACTTTTTCCAATGACGAGCAGTTTAAATTTCTCTGTGTCACCCATATTAGCTCCCACTAGCACAGCGATTCTGTCTTTCGACATTTTGCCACCTTTACATGTTTCTCCCTTAAATTTAAATGTTTTGTCAGTGGTCATGTTATAGAAAAGCCCCTTTACGTCGATGTTAAATATTTCACTTGGTGCGTACCCCTCACGTCGTTTCGGCCACACAGAACTTAACCATTCATCACTTGCAACTCCGTCGACACTTGCTGACTCTTCAGATATTTCCCTAAAACAATATTATGCCTCTTTCGGAAGCGAAAAACCCAACTTTCTGAACATTTAAAATTTTTGTTTAACAATTTTTCAATTGTAAGCAAAATTGGACCCGATAGTCGCACGGCGTAGTTTTATTGTTTTTAAACTTTGACACTCTAAAGGCTTTAGTGTAGAATCTCTATTTTTCCAAATCGTATATAATGCAACAAACTCACGAATGAAATTGATACAAAATAAAACCGAACACAAAATTGTATTTTGTCGAAATATGCAGAAACAGAATTTCAGTATAAATCAAAATGAGTCTGGTACCTCCTAGTTGGACCTGATGGCATTATCCCTACGGATATCCAGCGAACTATTGACTTAACCCTACCCTGGCTGGAAGTTATCTTCAAAGGTAGCTTAGAACTTTGTTACATACCTAGGAAATGGCCTGAAGTAAAAGTCATATTTATACCTAAGGCGGGAAAAAGCTCTCATAGCTATCTCAAAAACTTTAGGGGGGGTAGACGAGTCATTCAGAGGCTGGATAGAACAAATGCTTAGAGGTAGGATCGTGACAGCCCATCTCGGTGGGACGTCTCCCGGCAGATACGTGAGCAAAGGGACACTGCAAGGTGGGGTTTTATCCCCCTTTCTTTGAAACTTGGTCATAAAAGACCTGTTACTAAACCTGGAAGGCCAAGGCTTCAACGTGGTTGCCTACGCGGATGATGTTGCTATTGCGGTCTTCGGTAAATATCCTTGTACGCTGAGTGAGCGCATGCAGTGCACACTCGGCTACCTCTCTGAGTGGGCACGCAGTGGCGGACTGGACGCAAACCCACAGAAAATGGAGCTGGACCTCTTTACCAGGAAGCACAAACTTCCTCAGTGTGACCCGCCAATATTAAATGGTCTCGCTGTAGCTTTACGGATAGAGCGATATACCTCGGACTATACTTTTGTACAGCAAGCGAAGCTGGAAACCAAACATCTTAGAGAGAGTAAAGAAAGCTACTATAGCGCTCTACTCCTATAAAAATGCCATTGGAAAGAGATGGGGTATGGAGCCCCATATAGTACACTCGCTCTACGTCCCAGTGGTTAAACCTATACTGCTGTAGTGGGGTTCTCAGAAGCACACCTACTCAAGCTCTGGAGATTCTCTTTTATCTCACTACCTTGGACATTGTGGCCGAGCATCTTGCATCTTGCACAGCCATTCGGCTCAAATCCATATCTATGTGGACCTGCTCTCACCAGAGGGGACTGGGTGGATGAAACGGTTATGGACTATTTTTCAAGCTGAACTTATCGCGATAATGGAAGTCATGGACTGGTTGAAGTAGGGATATTGGCAGTTTTACGGACAGCCAGGCTGCTATTAAAACGCTACAATCATACTCCCTGACGTCGAAGGTAGCCCAGAACTTTCTGGCATATTTGAATGAGATGTGCCAGTGCACTTCAATATCGCAGGGAATGTAAAGGCAGATGAGCTGGTCAGCAAGGGCATAGCACGCCGTATATCCCAAAGCGGGCTGGACATAAAGATACCACTTGCTTCATGTAAACTGCTGCTGCAGGAAGAAGCCATAAAAGAAACGTACATCAGATGGTCTAACGCTAGTCCGTGCATAATAACTAGGCATCTGGCCTGGACCTGACCGGTCGAGATCCGGCACCATCGGGTACATGCGAGCAGACTAGGTGCCCCTGCCCATGATTTCTGCCGCAGCTGCGGTGATGAGGAGGATGAGGAAACTGTGCTCCAAATAACCATTCTTTTGAATTTCAACGTTATAAACGAAATGTCGTTATATCCGAGAACGTTATAAGTGAATTTCACTATTCAAACTCCTAAATTCATTGGAAATCAAAGTACATAGTTCCAATTAAAGCTAAAATGTAGTATTTAGAAGTCGGCGTTTGTGCATTAGGTGAAATCGGGTAACCTTCGGGTAATGGCTATCGGGTAATATCTATGTGTGATTTCTTCAGCATTTTAGCTGAAAGGTATCGTAAAATTCGTTTCCTTGTCGTAACCTATAGCTGCGTTACTGCTAAATGACGTTTTCATTCACAAATCTATATGGTATGATATAAGTCCAGATATCTTTAATGTGCGGTCATTAGTTGAAGGATGGGTGGGGGCAGCACATATAGAAAGAAAAGAAAAATTAGTTTCTTATCATTTTACGATAAAACGCCAACAAAATATGATTTTCCACTCGAATGCTTGCCTTTACTAAAATACTTTCATACACTTTGTTGTGGTGAAAGGTGTCACTATCAGTTGGAAAAAGTTCAATGATAGTTTGTCTGAAACATCGAGTAAATAATACATTTTTTTCTAGCTTCGTTACGTAAAAAGATTTCTTCTAATTTTAAAATTTAATTATAGTAGTATTCTGATTAGGATGTATATACGTCTATTGCAACAAATGGAAAATTAAATTACTCTGAGGCGAAGAAATTTAGAAATTAATTAAATTCTTAAATTGTTGTGTTCATAATTAAAAACAAAATCATTTCTAGCAAAAGCTCTAAAAATCGTTTTAATTCTTGGTAATATGTTCTCATTTGATTTTCTGGTATTGAACTGTTATTGTTAAACAAAATCAAAATTCGAAAGAATTTTGTTGAAGCGAAAATTAATTATAAATAATTAGGCAAAATTCTGGATTCATGTATACTTCTTATAAGCTCATTAAAAATTCAATTTCTTTTCTATAGAATTGAGATAATTTGCAACTCCAAAGAATCGAAAACCCATCTTTTGAAATTTATTAGAATTTATGAAGATAATAACATTCTATTGCAAGCAAAAAATTGAATTAAGTTGGATATAAAGCTATAAAGGATCTTATTCAATTGTTTTGAAAATAAACAGTAGAAGGTTCATCATTTAGTAAATTTAATTCAATTTCTCTTCAAAATAGTAATAAAATCGTAAAAACAACATTTCGTAAAATACTTGTTATTGGTAGACAAAATTGCCCATCTTAGCCCGCTATTAAAAATTTACGGCAAAAATTTGAGGTCACTTGAGGTTCAGTAGCAAATATACAAACAGCAACACGCGTTTATTCAGAAGTGTTACAGAGAACCCACGTTTATCGATTGTGCAGATTGCAACATGCATTGAACAAGGTGCAGGTTAAAAAAAAAATACATTTTTTGATGCAGCCCATTTTCATTCTGAAAAGTGGTTTCAAAAGGACATGTCATATGTGCGCTACATGTCATACAGTCAATGAACCATTTGGTTTATTGTGAACTAGATTTGATTAACGATTAATTTGGCAAAGAGTGGTTGTTAGCTGACCTACAAAGACGTGTGATCCTACACCATTAGAATGTTTTTTATGGGGCACCATAATAAATAAACCATAAATATTCGAAGGTCTCAAAACCTATACATCATAGGCGTCATTCGTGAGATAGAGCTCCAATTATGTAGAAATGCGATAAATTTCGAATAAAGGATCAACTTGTGCAAATAATGATTTAGACAATCATTTAGAAAATCAGCGCGTTGCGATGACAATTCTAAATTAAAATATTTTTTATAAATCGTACCAAAGATGTTTCTTTGATTGGGTTTGGGACGAGCAGAAGCCAACTTAACAGTCAAAAGAAGTATTGGTGAGTTATTATAAGAACTGAGTTATTACTTAGACGTTTGTCTAAGGGAAGAGTAGAACCAGCCGATGGGTTGATACGCACGGCCACAGGAGAGAGTGCAGATATAACAAGCAAGAAGATTGCAAATATAAAGATAGGCAATACTTAGTTTTAACATGAAGTACTGGTCGCAAAAGGATTAAATGAAGTCATCCTGGATATATGGACTTTATTAGAGCGAACGGCTTCGTTGTGGATATTAGTCGAGGAATACTGGACTGTGATCACTTCGAATAGGCGAAGTATATAAACAACAAACAAGCAGGTATAATAATAGATCATCGAAAAAAACTGCCACCAAACTTAGAAACAATTGTATGGAGAAGATCATACGGAGGTTCTTGGTCACCACGATTGTGGGTTCTAGAAGTTTGTATTAGTAAAATCGGATAATTCGAAAACAATTAAGAAGGAATTGTTATCGGTAAATATGAAGAGGTGTCAACAATAATTAAATTGTGAGCAGAAGAGTTCGATTAGAAACACCGATACTCAAGGACAGAAACAAATAGTAGAACATCTCATGCAGAAATGGACTGGATTCGTACAATATAATTCGATATTCCGCAGTACACCAGATAGTAATGGAAGGGTATAGTGGGTATTGTATTAATTAAAACAATAATATTTACACAATATTTGTTTATATATTTATATTATAATTTTTGTACAATTATAATTTAGTTAATTTTATGAGTTATATATATATGTTCTCGTAAGTGTGTCCCGATTGTATTACTTCCGTATTACTACTGAATTTTGCAATTCATCGCGATATATTGAATATGCCGATTTATGTTTTGGTTGCATACATTAGAGAATATCGATAATCGATAATAATCGATATTCTCGAGTATCGAAATATTTTTATTCAGCAATTGAGCAATGTCTCAAAACTAAGCGGCGCGGACATAAATATTTTTGCAACGGCCGATACTATTTATTTTAGTAATTGTTGTGCCGCTACATCACTCCACTCCTGGATCGAAAACCGTAGTGTTTAAAGGTGAAATCTCACGGTCTTGTGGACACTACGATTTTCGACTGGGTTAACCACTAGTATTCCGTATGCTGGCTTGAGCCTCTCGATGCCAATTGTCGTGAGTTTTCCATCGATGTCCACAACAAAAAATTTGCGCAATTTGCGGGTTACTGGATATGGTCCAGAATACGGTGTACTCAAAGGACTTTTAACTCTATCAATGCGAACAAATACATGTGAGCAATTTTCCAAATTTTTGGGGATATATGTATCCTGTTTGGTCGGATGTCTCGGTTCTGTAGGAACTAAAGCTCTCATGTTGGTACGAAGCTGCTTTATGAAATCCGAAGTATCTGTGTTTGGGTTCGAATTTTGATCGTTGATGAAGAATTCACCGGGAACCTTGATGTTTTGACCATACACTAGTTCTGCTGGAGTGCAGTTGAGGTCTTCCTTGACTGAGGTTCGAATACCCAATAAAACGGTTGGAAGATCGGAACTCCAATGGGATGTATTGCATCGAGCTGTTAAAGCGGCTTTAAGTTGCCTGTGGAATCGCTCGACAAGACCATTCGCTTTTGGATTATACGCTGTTGTCCTAATGCGATGCGAACCTAGGAGCTTCGTGAGCTCGGTGAACATTGTTGATTCAAATTGTGTTCCTTGGTCTGCCGTTATATAAAGTGGGACTCCAAATCTACAGATATACTCATTGTAGAAGATCTTGCTTACGGTTTTGGCAGTCATTTCTCTGATTGGAAAAGCTTCTGGCCAACGGGTAAATCGGTCGACCATCGTTAGAATGTAATGATAGCCATTCGATTGGGGCAGTGGACCAACTAGGTCCATGTGAATGTGTTCAAACCTGCCACTTGGTAGCTCGAATTTACCAAGTTCTGATTTTGTGTGGCGGTGAACTTTGGATTTTTGACATTGGATACAAGATTTCGCCCAGTTACTTGTATCAGTATTCATTTTTGGCCAGAAGTATTTAGAAGAAATTAATTTTCGCGTGGCACGTATTCCAGGATGTGATAAGCCATGTAGACTATCGAAAATTGTCCGTCGTATGTTCTTGGGAACGAAGGGTCGATTTTTACCTGTCGATGTCTCACACCAAATTTGCTGCTGGTTGTCTGGTATGTTGACTTGTTGCAGGTTGACTCTTGATTTCAAATTCCGAACTGAAATCAATTTCTGCAATTCGTCGTCGCCTTGTTGCTGTTGGAGTATTTCTTTCATGTCGAAAGAGGAGACGCTGATTTCTGGTGAAAACGTCTCACCAGATCGAGACAAACAGTCGCTCACCACATTTTCTTTGCCTTTGATGTGGTGAATGTCGGTCGTAAATTGTGCAATATAATCAAGATGTCGTAATTGCCGGGGACTACGTTCGGTCTGTGGTCGGTAAATATGGTGAAATTTCGGCCTTCGACGAAATGGCGAAAATGCTTTATTGCTAAATATATAGCAAGAAGTTCTCTATCAAATGTAGAGTATTTTACTTCTGCTGGAAAAAGTTTCTTTGAAAAGAACGCAAGTGGCTGCCAACATCCATTATTGCGTTGTTGTAAGACAGCTCCAACTGCTATATTGGAAGCGTCGGTAGTAATGTTGAACTCTGTGTCGTTCAACGGATGTGCCAAAAGAGTGGCAGCGGCAAGAGAACGCTTGACTTCTGTGAACGATGCAGTGCATTCTTCAGGCCAAGAGAAGTTTCTTCTGTGTTTGCCTTTCTTAAGTAGTATGGCCAAATGACTGTGAATAGGCGCTAACAGTTCGGCTAAACGTGGTATAAAACGGTGGTAATAGTTCACCATACCGACGAACTGCTGTATTTGGCGGATTGATGTTGGCTCTGGAAAGTTTGAAATGGCTTCAACTCTGTCTTTTGACGGGAGGATGCCTTCTTTCGAGATTGTGTGGCTCAAGAAGTCGAGTGACTTCACGCCGAAAACGCATTTTGATGCTTTAATGTTAATTCCAAATTCGAAAAGACGTTTAAAAACTGTATCGAGATGTTCTCTGTGTTCCATCTCGGAGTGACTAGCAATGAGGATATCATCGATATAAGAAAAGACGAAGTCCAGCCTTTTTAAAACTTCGTTAAGGAATCGCTGGAATGTCTGGGCTGAGTTGCGAAGACCAAATGGCATTCGTGTGAACTCGAAAAGCCCAAAGGGAGTAGTTATCGCTGTTTTATGTATATCCTCAGGAGCCATGGGAATATGATGATAGGCCCGTACCAAGTCTATTTGTGAAAAAATAGTGGCGCCGGCGAGTTTCAACGAGAAACTGTGGATATGTGGAATAGGGTATCTATCCGGGACTGTGACAGTGTTAAGCTGTCGATAGTCTCCACAAGGGCGCCAGTCCTTGTCTTTCTTTTGCACCATATGCAGTGGTGAGGAGACTGGAGATGATGAGGGACGGCAGATTCCGATGTCTGTCATACACTGAAATTCAGTCCTTGCAGCTTTCAATTTCGTAGCGTCAAGTTGTCGCGGTTTTGCACAAGGTAACCTACCTTGTGTGACGATGTAGTGTACTACATTATGCTTCACTGGCAAATTATAATTTGGAGCTTCAGTGAGCGCAGGATATTTTTTTAAAAGAGCGTCGTAAGAATTGTTAACGCTGAAATGTTTTAACGTTGGCGTATCAACCTGAGCGATGGTTGCGTTCACGACAAGGGTAGTAAGCGAATCCGAAAGTCTTCTGTTTTTCAAATCGACCACGAGGCCATATTTAGACAGAAAGTCAGCACCTATAATAGGTCTGTCTACTGCCGCGACTATAAAGGGATGTGTGAACGAACGCCTGAGACCGAGATTGACTTTTAGCAGTTTTGTACCGTAAGTGGAAATTGGGGTACCATTTGCTGCGGTAAGAATGCAAACGGTGTCTTTTGCTTGTCGGGGAAACTTTTTAACGGGTATCACAGATACTTCAGCCCCCGAATCGATCAAAAATTGTAAATGGTTTTCGTGATCGGTGATGAAAAGACGGCGAGATAAACCAATCCCACTGTTTGCCGTAGAAACAGCAGGATTTATTTGTTTTCCGAAGACCTAGAAAATTTTGAAGTAGCTTCACCATGAGTAGCTACCGGTCGGAAATTGCACGGCTTAGTACAGTTGCGTGCGCGTGAGCCAAAACGACGGTGGTAAAAACAGAGTCCGGAGCGAGAAGATGATCTCGTCCGTGATCTAGGTCTGTTTTGGAAATTACCCCTGTATGGTGATCTTCCACGGTATCCAAAGCTCATGTTGGATAGTGTTCGTTGTAGATCAGCCAATTGTTGTTGCGTCTGGTCGAGTTGTTTCTGCATTCTAGCAAGGTCTGATTCACCGTCAGCAGTTGCCTTGCCAAAGGATGGTTGCTGTTTAACTTCAGCTATTGAGGGTGTTGTTCTGGATTGAGCATAAATCCAGATTTGGTCGGCGACTGGTAATAGTTCCTGAATGTCCTTTTTCGAATCCCGCGCCAGGATTGCTCGTAAGTCATCTGGCAATCGTTTTAGCCAGAGATTTTTGAGTAAATCAGCATTTACTAAAGTAGAATCGCCTGCTTTTTGTTCAAGCAGACGATAAAAGTGGGACGGTCGTATAGGTCTCCCATTTTCTGGAACAGTAATGGCCTTTAACGCTGTTATTATTATGAAAATCTTATCTTGTGTCTGATTAATATTATTTGTTGTGTGTTGGGTGGTATATTATCCAATTATGTGTTTTTCAATGTTGTTGCACAAAATCCACTGTTGCACGGACGTTGTTGGAAATGTTTTTCTGCTCTCAACTGTAGTTGCCAGCTCCCTGGCTCCCTCGATGGGCGCTATCGCCTTTGTGGGGGCAAATGTTGGCCCGATTAATGGTCACTTGTTTCTAGTTTTTTTTTTTTTTTTTTTTGCTTTATGTTGCACAGTTTTATATAATTGAGCAACAATATTAAACAAATGTTGCTTACACTTACTAACTTTTTTTAATTATTTTTGTTTTATTAATCGAGTTATATGTATTTGTTTAATAGCGAGTGTATATTATTCAAATTGTTGTGAATGTTGTTTATATTTTATGTGAACGTTATTATATTTGTGTGTACGGCACTAAGTATCACTTTAACGGCACTAAGTATCACTGTAGTTTTTTTTTTTTTTTTGTTAATTTTATTTTGTACACTAAACGGTATTTTATGGAACAAACGTTATTAGATTTGTACCACTATTATTAATACACTCCGTTTATATTAATTGCGCGTCGGGGTCACCATTTATAGTGGGTATTGTATTAATTAAAACAATAATATTTACACAATATTTGTTTATATATTTATATTATAATTTTTGTACAATTATAATTTAGTTAATTTTATGAGTTATATATATATGTTCTCGTAAGTGTGTCCCGATTGTATTACTTCCGTATTACTACTGAATTTTGCAATTCATCGCGATATATTGAATATGCCGATTTATGTTTTGGTTGCATACATTAGAGAATATCGTTAATCGATAATAATCGATATTCTCGAGTATCGAAATATTTTTATTCAGCAATTGAGCAATGTCTCAAAACTAAGCGGCGCGGATATAAATATTTTTGCAACGGCCGATACTATTTATTTTAGTAATTGTTGTGCCGCTACAAGGGTTAACATGGTAAAATATCGAATTGATATCGAAATGGTGACACCTATTCGCCAAGCACATATAGGAGATGAACATTAACAATGCGAGAAGAGGTGGATTGAATGGTAACGGACATGCCGGCAGATATGTCTGGTATATTTGGACGATATCATAGTGATGGGAAAGAATTTCGAAGAGCACTTGAGAAGTTTGTCAAAGGTATGTAGACGATTATACTCCATCGGTTTAAAATTAAATCCGACGAAGTGCGCTTTATTTAAAATGGAGATAAAACTTTTGGGGCAACGCTTAAAAAGTAACGACTTAAAAGTAACGCCATAAAAATTTTACGGGAACTACGAAGTTTCCTCGAACTGCGCACCTGGATTACTATTGTTTGTCAACGTTGTAAAGAACTTGCAAGATTTGACCCGGAAGAACAAAGCATTCGAATGGAATGACAAATGGGAGGAATCGTTCAACTAATTAAGAAGGCGATTATGCACAGCACCATTTTTGGTATACCTTACACCCAGTGTTATGTTAATTTTTGACACCGATGTACTATGGGCGCATAGAGGCAAAGAAAGTATTATCAACATTAGGTTTATGCAAGTACTACCTGATAGGGCGTGGGCAGATAAAATGGTCAGAGACAAGCAGCTAGCAGATCCGGATATGACATTAATCATGTAATCCGAGTATAAGATTATAATTGGATTACTCGTTTCAGAGTACCGATGTAGATTCACACACACAGATTTGAGTTGATCATATTTTAAGAGGTCTGGGCATAAATTAAACATGAATCACGCCTATTGCATCCACAATTGGATGCGGTATATGGTGGCAAGATTCGAAGGGACATTCTGGGAATATATAGTAGAGGTCGTTTGTACGAGGGAAGTTATCAAGTGAAGAAGGGTCGATATGACATACGACCAAATAATTGATGTTTCGAAGAAGGAGATTTAGTATTGGTTTACAGCCCACAAACAGAAGAACGGTCTACCGGATTAAGAAAGGGTACCGAGGAAAACCGAAGGTGGTGAACTTAGAGCGATTAGCACTCTACAGAGGAGGTGCATTGGATCCTGTCCTGAACGAATTAGGATTAGATAGGGGATAGTGTTACGATTGAAAACATTAACAAGTATTGTTGAATTATTTATTATTATAGGGTCGCCTTTTACATTGGTGACAGACCGTATATTCAAACTAAGAAAAAACACCGACATCGCCGTTTGCTTGCTTACTTGAGGAGAGACCTTGTATGCTGTAAAAATTTTCGTGGAAAAACCATTGTTAGATCATAAAATCTCATTCCCGTGTTAATAGTGTTACACATATAGATAAAGCATAAAGCCATTACAATATGACCAACATATATATAAACACTAAAAGTTAGACGATAGTCTTCCGGTTTAGCAAAAATAAAAACTTATATCTTTCGGAAAACGTTACAGAAATGAAATATAATTTATTTTCTTCTTCAGTATAACCGCACATAAAGATATTCGTTCATATTATATCGTACATTTATATATGCGGTCTTCTTATATCAAAATGGATTTTACCATGCCTAAATGGTACACCGTATACATATGTATATATGTGTATATACGAAACGAACGAACGAATCGAATGCGGAAAGTTAATTGAATGTGTTTTATACGTTCTAAATACACAATTCAAAACCTGGGAATGGAAATGGATTCAAACTTAATGATTTAGAAAATAAAATTGAATACGTACATACATATATATGTATGTATTCGTTTATGTATAGTCATATTTTATATACATGAGTATATATCCTGCAGGAATACATAAAAAAAAATTACAAAAAATTTATCGTAAACTTAACTTCTGTATTTTTTGGTAGTCTTCGAATATCAAAGACCGATAAATAATTAAATCATATATACGGATATATACGTGTATATTTAATGTAAGTATATTTAAAAATTTATTATCTTTAGCTGAAAATTAAATAAATATTGAGCCTTCCTATATATATAGATATATATAGGAAGGCTCAATATTTATTTAATATATATATAGGTATATATATATAGATAATTTACCCACACACACCTACGCATATATAAATTTGACATAAGATGCTTTCTTATATACTCAATACCTGTTGCCGTGTTACTTTTTAATTATACATTTACGACAGTTGATGCTACTATATAGTCCACAAAGAAGTGAACAATCAGTGTTATATAATCAGCTCTTCGTGGTGTTGAATAAGTAAGTGCAGTACCAGTACTCTCAGTTGATAATCTCATGTTACGAATCGTCTTTCGGGCAGCATTGTTTATCAGCAGGCCATATTGGTAAACAGTGTTTTTATAAAATAGTTTGACAAAGCTTTAGAATATTTTAAAATTTCAGGCACAATACAATACACCAACAAAAACCAAAAATTATGTGTGATGTTTTCCAAAACTTTATGAGTTGGACTAAGACCTGCTAAGACTTGACTTTCAATTTGATTTTTTTCGCTGACTTCGAATTCGACTGTCATGCTTGAATTTAGTTCTAAAAATGGTCCGGGAAACGATAAATATTAATAGCACGCATATTAGAAACGCGTTGAATTCGATATTCAATATTCAATAACGGAATTATTGAATATCACATACAGGGATGGGCATTTATGCGTCATCTATTATTTTCTACGTCGACATGTCGACAACTCGTAGACAACGTAGATATCGTAGAAAACGTAGACTATTCGTAATAGTAGGTTCAGCACGTATAGTTCCAAAATTCAACATTAATATAATGTCAGCATAATGTCGGGCTTAATACGGATGGCGTCAGTTTTTTAATCTCTTTCGATGCATTTTAATTAAAATATTTTCATATCTATCTCTAGAAATTTAGAATCACATTTGAATGTTCACAAAACTAGATTTTATTTACAAACATCACAAAGTTTGTCCTAAATCCTAAAAATGTTTACATGTGCAAGTGATAAGTTTATTCGGAATTTCGGATAAACACATAAATCTTATAATTTAACCGATTATGTGAATTTTCTGCAACTCATGTATATGTCAACTAAATAAATTTCCAAAATTTCTTGGGAAATCCCTAGGAAGCTAACCACATATAATGCCAAATATTCCAATATGTCATTATGGGTCTAAGCGAACCAGAAAATGTTTCAATTTTAGATACACACCAAATTAGATATGATTATGTATTTCGATTGAATGACTATTCCGAATTGTTGCCCTTCTAAACCCCTACTTTTTGAAAAACTAAATTAGTTTTCGGATAACTCAGAACCAATAACATCGTGGAATGTATGTAATTATGGTGTTATTATTAAAAATTGGTGGGAACCCACGAGGATTGCGCGCTCAATGCCACAAAGGCCCATGGTGCAAGCATTACGGTGTTAGTTTGGAAATTGTTTTTGTGGCTTTCGAGGACAGATTTAATGCAAATTTCACATACGTACCCAAATTATTATTTGTTCACTAACAGCTTCACATCCTGTTAAATTGAAATAGCGTAACATATAGCGACCAAGAAATAACTTAAAGTAGCACCTAATTTAGCCAAATCATAAAGTCCAAAATCCGTGACAAAAGCTTTGCAAGTGTTTTAGGCCAATATCTGTAATTTGATTAATGCATCGCCTTAAGTAAATGAAAACCAAATGCGAACAATTTTTAACGACCACTTTTAACTCATTATGAACCACCGCCGAGCAGTTTTCGTCTTAATTGTCGAACTTGATAAAAAATATTGCCAATTAATCTACGTAATATTCTACGTGTCGACAATCGCGCATACTACATGGTGTAATCTACCCCGCCCATCCGTGATCACATACCAACACATTCAAAAAATGTAAACATTTTGGAATGATTTAGGAATAACTTCGCACGTGTATGGTGGCCCTTAATTTTTTCTATAATCATTTCAACCAAAGCTCGAGTTTAATAGGAAAAACCATGCGGGCGCATGCAAATTTATCTATAAAAATGATGTATGTATTTGTCACGAAAGGCTTTCCAATCAATAGAAGCTTTTCAGACCGTTATATAAATAGTAATAAACATATGGTTCCACGGCAATTCACCGAAAAACAATACACCGAAAAACTCAATTCACCAAAAACGCAATTCATCGAAAACACAGTTCACCGAAAATGAAAATTCACCGAAAACGACAATTCACCGAAAACCACCATACAGGTTATAATGAATTCGAATTATTTGATGGGAATGGGGCTGTAAATTGATTTTTGAATAATGTTCTGGAATATGGTTATCTGGAGCTGAGCTAGTCCAATCTAGGAAATTGAATGAAAATGGAATTGAAAAATGATTTTAGGATAAAATTCTAAAATGCGGCTATCTAGAACAGAAATAGGTCAATCTTTGACAGATTGATGTCAAGTCCCATTATAATCGGTTAATGATGTGCTCCAAATAACTATATTCCAGAACATAATTCAAAAATCCTTTAACAACCACATTTTCCATTCAACTTGTCAAGTTTCATGATAATGGGTCATGGGTTGGGTGGCCTAGTTCCGTTCCACATAGCCACATTTCAGAATTGTATCCAAAAATCATTTTTCAATTCCATTTCCTTCAAATAATTCGAATTCAGTAAATGGTCGTTTTCGATTAATTGTCGAATTCGGTGAATTTTTATTTTCGGTGAATTGTCGTTTTCGGTGAATTGTCGTTTTCGGTGAATTGTCGTTTTCGGTGAATTATCATTTTCGGTGAATTGTGATTTTGGTAAATTGTTTTTTGGGTGAATTGCGATTTCGGTGAATTGTTTTTTTGGGATGAATTGTTTTTCGGTGAATTGTCCTTTTCTGTGAATTGTCGTGCTACCATCGTCGTTAGTGTGGTACCGATCGATGGTTCCATCCTCACCAGGGCATTTGTAGTTTTTATGGTTTATATTTATTTGAGTTGACGACCGATGTTGATGTGATGAGTCGAAAAGGCAGAATGATCATTACTATTCAGTAAAACACCACAATGTTCGAGAAGCAAGGCGTGAACAAAAACCATACAGGAGAAATGAGCAAAGTCTCAGACTCTCGAGTTTGAGAGTTACATTGAACTGGTAGTAAAGGCAATCAGGTTGCAGAATAGCATCAGTTTAAATTCAGCAAATGATATAAAGTGAAATAGTGAACTAGTGGAAATAGTAACGTGCTCTAAAGTGAACTAGTGAAATTGTAAATAGCTGAAAGTGCTGAGAACAAGTGGTGTTAATTTATTCTCAAATAAATTGTGTGATGTTAACAAATATAGTTCAAGTGTTTTATTTCAAAATCCATTACGAATCCTGAATAGGCCGAAATTCGTAACAATATGTTTGAATTGGATTTTCCAACAATATTTTAAAATATCCAGTCTAAACTTGTAAAGGATAAGTAAGTAATTAAAATTTATCTAAAATGAGCATTAAAGGAAAAATGGCAAAAAATCGCGTTAAACGATGCTACATCGGTTAGTAAATTCGATACCAAGAACAATTAAAGCTTTGTGAGACTAGAAGAGATATCCTACAAAAATCTAAAATTTACATTTCTGTTGTTTAATATTACAAATAATCCATAAGCAACAAATCTCTCAAGTTGTTAACTGCTGGTTGGATCGCCTTTTTAGTTTTCCGAATGTTAATAATTCCTGCAATCCAGGGGAAAAAGCGTTTCAAAATTAAAACTCAAGGCTATAGGTTGCATACAGACCTTGTTAAATATTCTAGTAAAGTGCAATATAAATTTTTATATTTACAGTTTTTAAGAATTTACTGGATACATTTTCAGTGTTTACTTATATAAAATAAGCATCTACTTGATAGCTAAGATTTAATTACCCCACCAAGTAAATACTTGAATTTTATTCAACTGCTCATAAGTAAATGTTTGAGTTTTGATATTCTGGACAGTATATGCATATGTTAGGAGTTTTATTAATTTGATTAAGGTTTCAATTTAGGGTGGGGTCGATGAAATATATCTCTGGCATATTTTCAGGAATATTGAAATTAATGTTGGGATTCGCTGAACTTGTTTAGTTCGTTTATTATTATTAGTTTGCGGGTGGATTACAGGTGGACAACAGTTGGATTACTGTAAGTGCCCTGGCATTTAATTCAACCGGAAGTTGAACTGCTGAGCCATCCCATTTATAGATGAGAGACAATTTTGGACCATCTTCGATGTAAGGAAGTATGATTGTGGCGTTTTAATGGAAGCCTGACTGTCCGTAAAAATGCAAATATTATTTGCAGATATTACATTAAACCTCAACCAGTCCATCACTTCCATTATCACGATAAGTTCAGCGTGAACAACATTGGTGGACATAACCGCATCTTGCGGGGTGCCTTTACCCACAAATCTGGCGGCGAACGTTACATTCAGATGAACTGCCTCTAAGCATTTGATCTATCCAGTACCTAAGTAACATGTCCAAATGATCGTCGTCGGTCTGACGTTGCTGGAAGCCTCCTCTATATTTAGGAAAGCTACCACAGAAGATTCCTTATAATCTGGAGATTTTTCAATAGGACCAATAAAAAAGCATGTTGAGGTTTTGACAGCAAATCCGGCTTGATTGAGCATCTAAGGTGATTTTCTATTTGTCTTTCTAAGGATTTTAGCAGAAAAAAGGAGAAGCTTACAGTTCTAAGATCTTTGGTACTTTTTCCCGCCTTAGGTATAAATATTTCCTTTACTTCAGTTCATTTGCTAGGAATGTGGCAAAATTCTAAACTACCTTTGAGGATAGCTTCACGCCAGTGTAGAGTCAAGCCAATAGTTTGCTGGACATCCACAGGAATAATGCCATCTGGTTCTGCCGTCTTATTTTCCTCTTATTCACTATATAACTCGGGTGCCATTTTGGCCTATTTATTTTAGGTCGCTCTGGACCCAAGACCGAGTACCCTGGGAAGTGCATCTTGAATAGTAGCTCCAGAGAATCTCCACCACTCGCCTCTGAGGACTCCTGTATTTTACCACGGTAGAGCCTCCACGCCTTTGATTTGGCCTTCTTAATTCATATTTGTACGTTCTAGGGGCTTCTTTGTAGCTGTTCCTAATCCGCAGCAGGTTTTGTTTTCTTAGCATTTTTAAACAGTCTTTTCTATTTCAAGCGGTTGCTTTGGTGTTTCTTCAACTACCAGGGCGGCCGGGATTTGCCCTAAGGCCTACTTATAATACTCGTCTACTAAGCCATCAAGCTCATGTAGTGTGGATACAGGTGGATTTGAAAAATGGTTATATAGGTATCCCAGTCGGTTTTCCTCCTGTTTCTGTTAATTGGTTTTTTAGTAGGTCTTGTAACCAATTCATATTGAAAATAGCAATGGTCAGAAAAGGAATTATCTAGAGACACATTACAATTCAGTACACCATCCCTAATGAAAACTGAGCCAAGCATAATGTCTAGCACTTCTTGTCTATTTTTAACGTTTAATATTACATAAGTATGGAATATTAAATATAATTAAATCAAGGAGTAACTCACCTCACCTATTTATATTTGTCCGTCTCCAAATTGTCTGATGTGCATTTGCATCACTGCCCAGGATAACACCGTCTTTTCGTTATTGGGCATCCATTATAGCCCTTCCTAACTGACCGTGTGGTATATTTCTGTTATAAGCCAGAGATTTTAACCGTTCATTTCAATGCTTGCCGTAATATTGTAACTAGGGAGACTTGTGTCCCTGCCCACTGTTGAAAAAAGATTCCTGGATTAGAACAACTTCTATCCCCGCAGCTTCCATTTTGAACTGTGGAGGTTGAATGGCATTAACTACATTAAAGTATACTACTATAGCTTCCCCCACGGTTGTATCACCTCCAGTACCATTTATTCAAAAATATATCTGGAAATATATCTTAGGTTAGGTTAGGTAAGGGTGGCTGTTCTAAAGGATTAGCATAGACACAAAATTGGTCCGTGGCTGTATCACATTCGAGCTACCTCCTCTTCACTCATTGAACAATCCTGAGCTCACCAAGAAGCGTTGAGAGTCCCTGACATCGATCTTACGAAGATCCGTCCGGTCGTCCAAAGCGGAAGTTCGCATACATTTTATTCTGCTGTACGCTAAACTAGGACAGGTGCAGAGCAGATAAAGCACAGTTTCCTCCTCCTTCTCATCACCGCAGCTGCGGCAGAAATCATGGGCAGGGGCAGCCAGTCTGTTCGCATGTACTCCGATGAGACAAGGTTTCATTATAGCTCCCACGATCATACCAATATGGTGCCGTCGAAGCGATATCAGTTCGCCGGATCTGGACCGGTCAGGTCTAAGCCAGATCTGCGGGGTAATTACACATGAACTAGCGTTAGCGTTATCTGACGTTCGTCTCTTTTATGGCTTTATAAGCAAGCGGTATCTTTATGTCCATCCTGGTGTGGGATATAAGGCGTGCTGGGCCCTTGCTGGACATTCCCTGCCTTTACATTCCCTGCGATATTGAAGTGCCCTGACACCCACGTCAAACGGATGTTGAGCTGATCATCTATTTCATTTAAAGATGCCAGATAGCGTTTTAGTAGCAGCCTTTTCGTAAAAAATGCAAATATCCCTCGTAGATATTACATTATATTTCAACCAGTCCATGACTTCCATTATCGCGATAAGTTCAGCTTGAAAAATAAAGCTTGAAAAGTCGGGGAGACGAAAAGGGAGGTTGACCCTAGTGCCTCCCAGAATACCCCGCAACCATCTAAATCCCTTTTTGAGCCGTCCGTGAAGAAGCTTATCGCCTCAATGTCCATAACCGTCTCATTCACTCAGTCCTCTCTGGTGTGATACCCAGTTTGGAATCTCATCTCAACAGATGGCGAAGGGATTACATAGTCGGTAGTTCCCGAAATACCCCTGTAGCATAGGATGGATGAGTGCCCTATATTGTTACAGGTCCACATAGATATGGATTTGAGCTGAGTGGCTGTGCAAGATGCAAGATGCTCGGCCGGAATGTCCAAGGGAGTGAGATGAAAAAGAATCTCCAGAACTTCAGTAGTGTGCTCCTTCTTTACTCTCTCTAAGATGTTTGTTTTCCAGCTTAGATTGGTGTCCAAAAGTAGTCCCAGGTATTTCGCTCTATCTGTAAGGACCAAGTGAGTACCATTTAATATTGGCGGGTCACACTGCGGAAGATTTTGCTTCCTGGTAAAGAGGACCAGAGCTCCGTTTTCTATTGGTTTGCGTTCAGTCCGCAACTGCGTGCTCACTCAGAGAGGTAGCCGAGTGCGCGCTGTATACGCTCCCTCAGCTTCCAGTTAGGATATTTACCGAAGTCCGCAATAGCAACATCATCCGCGTAGCTAACCACCTTGAAGCCTTGCCCTTCCAGGTTTAGTAACAGGTCATTTATGATCAAGTCCCAAAGAAGGGGGGATAAAACCCCACCTTGCGGTGTCCCTCTGCTCACGTATCTGCCGGCAGACGTTCCACCCAGAAAAGCTGTTACGATCCTGTTTCTAAGCATTTGATCTATCCAGCCTCTGAGTGACCCGTCTACCGCCAGGCACGCAAGGGCCCGATGATTGCCTTCCTCTGCCGTTGCTAAAGGCCTCCTCTATATCCCAGAAAGTTACCATTGTATATTCCTTGCATTCAAGTGATTTCTCAATCGGGCTAATAAAGGAGTGGAGAGCTGTTTCCACCAAACGACCCTTATAGTATGCGTGTTGAGATCCCGTCAGCTCGCCCGGCTTGATTTAGCCTCTAATGTAAGCCTTTACTGGTCTTTCCTGTGAGTTTAACAGAAAAGAGGATAAGCTTATAGGCCTAAAGTATTTGGGATAGCAGTGAAAGATTTTTCCCGCTTAGGTATAAATATTACTTTTACTTCAGTCCAATTCCTAGGAATGTGATAAAGTTCTAAGCTGCCTTTGAATATAACTTCCAGCCAGGGTAGGGTTAAGTCACTAGTTCTCTGGATATGATGTATGACTTAAAACTGTTTATTGGCCATAGGATATTCCGACTATTTACTATATGACTTATGAGATCTACACCCTTATTTATCGTGAGTCTCTTCGGAGCTAGTACCGAGCAATCCGGGAAGTGCGTTTCTAGTAGTAGCTCCAGGGATCCCTCACTAAATATATTTTAATCTTAGGGTTATTTTCATTCTCAAAAACGTCTAAAATACCTTCTCAAAATCTACCATACAAATCCATAGAAGGGTATATTTCCAAAAATTCCGATTTACCATCAATAAAAATTCTTCAAATTTGTCAATTGTAAATACGTACGTATTTTAGAGAGTTGGACATGAAACTACCCTTAATAATCTGGACATATGATCAATCAGATATAAAGAGAAAAATATATAGCTCATAAAATTTTAAGACACAAAAAAATCGAATTTTATTTGATTCGTTTCAAATTTTCTAGAAAATTAATTCTGACACTTCAATCAATATTATATAGGCGAATTGGCACAGCCCATATACATACCTACAAAACTGCCTACGAAAAAAGAGATCTCTAATCATTTTGGAACAAAAAAAAAATGGATATAAAGACAAAAAATCAATCAACTGAAAAAGTGAAAATCCGAAATACTTGAAAAGATTTAAATGCGATATACCTTTTTTGTGTAGTATGTATGTACTCGTATACATATATCTATAAACGGTTATGTGATTTTTGATGAGGATGACTAATAAAATACGAAGTTATAATTTTGAAGAGGTTACATACACATCATCATCATCACCACCCTGTTTTTGTATATTGTATTGTATGTATATACAGTGTCAAGTTTTTGAATACCCAACAGATCATCTATATTAGAATAAATGACAAAAGTTCGGCATAATTTTTTATGAGCCTATTAAAAGGAATCGTTCCGTTTTATTAACACATCATTAAATTTTATTAAATGCGTTTAGTGATGCATTACACAGCTTAAAAAACACACTGTTTATGTAAATTCATCTTTATAAACATTAATTTTATGCTGCTGCTACTGCTGCCTGCTTCTCGGTACATTTTCTTTGAATAATTATTTCTTATAATCATATTTAAAAAAAGAAAAGAAAAAGGGACAAACAACATAACAACAACAACACTATGGTGAAAAGCTCTCTGAGTATACATACATCAATACATACATACATATACAGAGGAAAAAGGATGACAGGATGTATATTATTTTTGTTCATCAAATGGCTGGGGAATCAAGGGATTCATAACGTACTCGTATCTAATATTTTATATTATGTGGATATACAAGCAGCCAAGAGAGATAAAAATGAGATTGCGCAGACTAGAAACTTTTTCTAATAAGCACATCGCAAAATAAAAACCAACATAAAAATCGTTTCTCTTTGCCATATTAACACAATGGACCAAAAAAAAAAAAAATACAAAAAATGAGTTTTTCACAAGCACACAAAACTTGACAAAGCTTTGAATTGCAATGTTTAAAGTGGTCGTCGGATCGTTTTAGTGTGGAACAAGAATTGAACAAAAAATATTTTTTTTTTAAATTTTTAACAAAATGTTTGTTTAACAAAATTGTTGTGAATTTATTTATGGACAAGATGTGTGGATTTATAAATGAATGAAAATGTGAAAATTTGTATTGGAAAATTATTTCCCGTTTTGCTGGTTTTCGTTTTGTGGTGCGGTTGTATCTAAAAACAAAAGAAACGAAAAAAGAAAAGTTTTTTTTTCCTATTCGGTGTGTGTTAAGTGAAAATCATTGATTCTTTTCTCCAGCATCCCGAGTTTTTCCAACTCTTTCGGAAAATTTAATATACATACATTTATTGATATAATATGTATTTTAATTTTAATAATAAATAAATATCACGGGATTTTTGGTTTTTATTTGTGTTGTTTTGTGGTGCAGTGTTTGTGGTACAGTGCGGTGATAAATCGTATTTTGTGTTGTTGTTGTCAATACATTTTTTTTTTATAAAAGAGGGACGAAAATATTATGGATTTTTAATTAAATTTTATTTTTTAAATAAATTTTGAGAGCACGGTTTAAATAAAATTATTAAAAATTATTATTTTTATCATATTACTCTTTTTATTTTTATTTTTAATTTTAACTTTAATTTTTTTGTTTATCTAAATCTCTCTATATACGCAAATTTAAATAAAAAACCGTGTGTGTGTGTGTGTGTGTGTGTGTGCAAAAATAAAATATAAAAATATAGTCCTGAAAATACTATATTGCAAAAAAATTGTGTTCGTATAAATAAATAAAAATGGCGAAAATCGTATATTCTTCACACCAACTACTACGATTACCACTACTACTACTACCAACAACACTATTATTTCAACTAATACCCACCGTATTATCGGCGGATGTGCAAAGTTTTAGCGGAACGGAAAAAATCCCATTGGGTGCCATTTTTGAACAAGGCACCGATGAAGTACAATCCGCATTTAAATTCGCGATGCTAAATCATAATTTGAATGTGACCGCAAGACGTTTCGAATTGCAGGCATATGTCGACGTAATAAACACCGCGGATGCATTTAAATTATCACGATTGAGTAAGTATATTTATGTATATATGTACATATAATAAATTTGTTCAACCATACAGGGAAACCCCGATTTATTTTGTTTTTGGGACTGAAAAAAGGCAACGTATATGGCTTTATTGAATCTTTCTTTGTACGAAACTAACAAGAAGTGTGCCAAGCTTACAATCTAAAAAATATCCTATCTATGTTCTTAACGTATGTTAAGAATGCAAGAATAATAATAGTTCATGGGGATGTGTTTCCAGTTTCGAAAGGTACTTCAAACTGTGTTATTGTATCATATCTTTGACCGTTTTAATCCTAAGGTCTCTATGGATGTTGCGATTTCGGAACATTTGTATAATACAGCGAAGTTTTGATCGAAGATCTATATTATAACAAAAAATTGTTTAGGAGAGTTTTGGGAAAAAAATCAATTTATTATAATTCAGCCATGGTTTCGATTTTTTTTTTTACATTTTAGGAACTTCACATACCTGTAGCTACCTAAATAAAATAATAACGACCTAAAATATTTCTAATTTGAGTTGCTTCCAGTTTCGTTCAATTTGTGACCACCATCTTCGTAGTCTGAAACATTTGGTGTCCCAAGAGCATCACAACTATTAATTGCATCTTTATAATATTTGAGAAAATGATTAAATCTCAATTCGAGCCCAAAATGGTGTTTTAGTAACTTGTTGACGCCGTCCAATAGGCTTTTTTATTGTGTCTTTGTGGACCAAAAGCGTTTAAAAAGAGATTTGGAGTTTCGCAATTCTGTTCTTTAGTTGAATTCTTCTTGCACATGCACATTTTCATAAATTCGATGGAAAATAAATTTTTTCCAATGGGTGAACCTATAATGAACTCATATTCTGCCGCGGATTTTGTGTCGTAAACTTTCAGTTCCTGTAAATTAAATACCGTTATATTTCTCGGTCTTGATTATAGTGTTCTTTTTTAATGCGACCAAATACCCTATCTGGAGGAATAAATCTAATCATTTAATATGAGTTGGAGCACTACTTAGCCGTTTGGTATAAGCTTCACAATCATGGACCGGGTTTTGTTTTGCCCGCCACAGCCGTTACCAAATAGATTGATGTTTTCAATATAGATAGTTGATTTCAGTTGATGATAAACCGCTGATACAATTTCATTTGAGTAGATTTTGAAGATCTTTTGCAAATTATAAAATTGTATTGTTATAATTGTTTAGAAAAGTAAGTTGTTGGTCTACTATCTTTGGTATAGCACCATATTTTTCTGGCAATCAAAAGAATTTACAACTTCGTAACGATTACCCTTGCGTAACTCATCGTAAAATGCCTTCGCTCTTAAATTGTGATTGTGGAGTTCTGTCATAGATCGACGTTTTTCTTTCTTTCTCCTTTAAGCACAAACACTTAGAGCACACATCAGTTGACGATGACGGAAAACTTAAATTTAACTTGCCAACAAAAATATTTGTATGCTCTGAGTTGCATTGCTTCCACAACACGTTAAATGTTTAAGCCGCTCAATAACTATTGCTTGTTTAAATTTGAATTTCGACTAATAGTGTGACTGAAGATTGTTTAAACTGCCGATAAATTTGACTACCTCTTCCATTTTGTTGTGGTAGGGTGGCGAAAATCACATTCCACCCCAAATTTCTTTTTGGTAACTCTCTAATATTTTGAAATTTTCTGGCCAAAATAATTTGCAGTCGGAATCTAGGTACTTTTAAAATGTCTAAAATGCATTTTTGGTATATCTTAGTATTTTTATTAAAATACCCATTCAAAACAGTATGTTGTAGAAATCTGGGGCCCTACTATGACTTTCGCCTACTATTTTCGACCGCTATCGTTTTCCTATATAGTAGGCAAATTTACTATTATTTATCTTTCTCTGCTTTTGCCTAACTATAGGAAATAGATAGGATAGCCGTCGAAAATGGTAGGCGAAAGTCGTAGTAAGGCCCCTGATTTTTCAGAGATGTTCATAGGTGCTGCAAAATTTAAGGAGAATAATCATGGTCGGTTATGTTTTTATTTGCATATAATTTTTGATGAAATCTTACATTTTGGGGTGATAATACGCGTAGTTAATACGCTTTAACCGTTGATATATCGTCTAAGGAGCATAGTAGTTGCTGGCATAAATATCAATTTAACAGCATCATTGTCAGTATCTATATTCGTAGGATGACCAGAGGCGTTATCACACAACAAGGGCGCCTTGTATGAGCCAAGATATTTGCTTGACAATATTGCTTGACTTCCGGACAAAAATAATTTTCAAACAAAACCCTTACAAATCGTTGCTGTCATCCAGGACTTTTTAAATATAACTGGAATTTTTTTATGTATATGTTTCATCGCTCGTGGGTTTTCAGTATTATAAATTACCAATGCCGTAGGTTTGAAGTTATCAGTTGCTTTGCCTTAAAGCAAAATTGGACTTCTTTCTTTAAGCCCGAAAAATTGGTTAAAAGCTCTGTAGGTCATTCATTTCTAGTTTAGACAAAATTAGAGCTAATTTCATGTTATGTAAGCCTACTCTATTTCGAAACTGTTCGAACCACCCACGACTCATGACAAAACTTAGATTTTTATCACACCAAATAAACTAAGAGCTTTTGTTTGAATAATGGAATTGCTCAATGGTAACTTTATATCGTTCATGTCTTTCAGCCATGTGTGAAGTAACCACTCGGTGGTCTCGTATAAAGCTGATCTAACTTTAGCGTCATGGCCCATATGGTGAATTAGTGTTACCAAATTCAAAATTTGAATAAAAAACCTTTACAACGTAAAACGAGGAAAATCCTACGTAAATCGAATAATGAGAATAGATTGTATGGGTAATCGAAAAAACATAAATAGGGAATACGTAAATCGAGGTTTTCCTGTACAATAAATAAATGGTGAAAAATACGTGAACTCACAAATTCACTATATGGAGCCGTAAGTCATGTTTTAATTTTATGGTTTTTATGTTTTCAATGCATAGCCTTGATTAAAAAAAAAATTTAAGAATACTTAATTTTTTTTTATTGTTGTTGTTGTTAAAAATACAGGGTGTCAAATTTTGAGAAAAATGATAATTATGATGTTGTATTTATGGCAATAAAAAGAAAACTAATTGTCCGATAATTATGATTTTGGACTCACTTTAAAGATAAGTTAATAGCAATTAACAAAAAAATATAAAATTAGTATGTTGTTTAATTTCTTCTTCTTTAAATTTCCCGCCAAAATGTTCTTTTTCAATTTTCTCAAAAACTTATTTTTTTTTTTTTTTTTTTTTTTTTTTTTTAAATTTGGCAACTATTATTTTACAACATATTAAAACACTGGACCAGCGTTATTTTTTATATTCTTGCAAAATCTGTTTTAGTAAGAGCATTATTTCATTTTTATATGGAAAAACTATATTTGAATAGATATGTATATCTCATTGTTTTGGAATTACATATTTACAAAAAAGACAGTTCAGTTAAATTATTAGTATTTATTTATTTTCAAACCCAAAGATAATTTTACTTTATTGTTTAAAATTCAATCTTATTCTAATTAAAAATCACAATTTAAATTTAAGATAATCATCAGAATTAGAATATTTTTTACAATTCAAATAGCCATCCTCTGTTGGAATGAATGCGTGAAAACCGTGAGTTCCTTTTACTGTTTTTAAATTTTCAAACCTAGTTGCAAGTTTTATTTGCTTTGATTTATGTTCTGCGTCTGAACAAAATCCAAAATTGATATCTGTTTTCAACGTTTTAGCCCATTTAAATAATTCATCTGCATTGGTTATTGTACTGCCGTATTCCATTGTGAGACTAGCTCTGGATGCCATTCTTTTGATGGTACCCCCTACTCCATCACATGGACCTTTTCCATGAGCTGTTGCATGAAAATGCAATTCGCAGTCAACTCCAAAATCCTCTTTGTGTTTTAGGATGTTCTTAAAATTTTTCTTATTTTTATAATGCGTGACTGCACCATCGGTAATATAATAAATTTTAGATAAACTGGATATTTTAGTTTTCAAAAACTGCATTAATTTCTCAATAAATAAGTGAACCGCTACAGTATCGTGGTGAAGACAATCCGACATTATAACGAAGGTGTGGTGATGTAATTTGCCTTCTAAATTTTGGTAAATTACAAATGGATGAATAGTCGCTTGTTTATTATTCCAATGAAAACCTTGTGCGGCATTTTGCATTATAAATGCATAATTTTCTGCAAAATCACATAAAACTATCACCTCGGTAGACTTCAGCGCCAATTTTTTATTTTTTAAGAAACTGGACTGCTGAAGTGAAATGAAGTAATGAGGCAACAGATTCTTCATCTTATTTATGAAATAATCCAGAAATACATCTAACGATTGTGAAAAAGTTTCCAAATTGCATCTGTCGGTAGAAACCCACTGATTAAACTTTAACTCAGCATCCTCGCAGCCATGCTCCAGAAATGCATTTTTCAAATATTGTTTAAAGTTATCCAGTCCTGGGCAGCTTTCGCATTCTAGAAGGTAACATGTTGGTGTAGGCTCAACACATAATATAGATGAAATACAATCCCGGTAGTCTGCTATCTTTCCGTTGGTAAAAGTTTCCATTTTGGTACCATAAATAATTAATTTGACATTTTGATGTATGGTACACACGCAGACTGTATGCGTTCCACTACTACCTGGTTGTACACAGTATTTAGGACGAAGTAGTGAAAATTTGGAAAATCCAATTTTTTTTGACTCATCGCCCTGATGCAACGACTTATATCCCTCGTAGCATTCTTTCAGTGTACACATCATTAGCCGCTTTTGAACTTTAGCCTTATCGATAGTTAAACAATCGTTTTTACCGGGCATTATCCGACTAACATCAGTGTAATAAGATAATACTGCTTGCTTCAGCTCATCACTTATTCACTTTCCTACTTTAGTTGCTGGACGACTTAGTGGACCGTTCTTGTCCCGTACATCTTTAGCTGTTCGGACCATATGTTGCGTTGCGTTGAACTCGCTCTGAATTTCTTGCATGGTTAATGATTTTGGCAATATAGTAAGTAACTGAATCTTATCACTGGTTTTCTCCAGTTCTTGGAATTTGGTTTTTAGGTCACCAATCAATTCATCATATAGTTTAATCTTCCTTTGGTCATCGGTTGACTGATTAAAAAGCGGCACGATTCCCGAAACCAAAGATGTTGATAATGTCATTGAAGTTAAACCGATTAATTTTTGCTGCTGCTGTTTTGGCCTGACTTCCAATGTACTCGGATATATAGGAGACTTCCCAATAACGGGTAACACCTCATTTATTTTTTCCAAAACAGCTATATTTTTGAAATGACACGCTTCACTATCACTACTATCATCGTCATCGGCTCTTTGCGGTGTTATAGGTGATGTTGCTGATGGTCCCGCAACTGGTGACAATTCTGGTTCTATTTTTCGTCGTTTGCATGTTAGATTTATATAGCACGTTGAACAGATATACAATTTATCTTGATTCTCAACCGATTGTGGCATTAATTGCTTAACATAATCCGTAACTGGTTTTAGTTTACTCGAACACTTTGAGTCGCGAAATGGTTTACAACACTTTCGAAATTTATCCATTATCAAATTTAATGCACTAGTACTTATTTATCAGTCACTTTAACACACTGTTTTTTTTACAAATTTTAAAAAATGTTGCTCCTTATTTAAATGTTGTTTACAAATAATCACAATGTCAACTAATCAAAATTTTAAATTTTAACTGTTATTTATATCGACAATATTTTTTTTTTGGTTTTCAAAAGAATTACTCATCGTTTAACAGGTACACCTGTCAAGTAAAAATAATCAACCCCCCCAATAAAAAAGGAAAAAAAATATTTTATTTAGTCTTATAAAATAATCTAAGAAACTAAAGGGATTTATGGTACTATGGTTAACCAATTTTCAAACGATATAAACCAGGGGGTGGCACCTTCCAATTCGGTGACTCATACTTAAATGTGACGCTAAATTGAATATTATTAATAAACAAAACAAAAAAATTAAACAGTAGCAAAACACTGAAATATCTATTCAAATATAGTTTTTCCATATAAAAATGAAATAATGCTCTTACTAAAACAGATTTTGCAAGAATATAAAAAATAACGCTGGTCCAGTGTTTTAATATGTTGTAAAATAATAGTTGCCAAATTTAAAAAAAAAAAAAAAAAAAAAAAAAAAAAATAAGTTTTTGAAAAAATTGAAAAAGAACATTTTGGCGGGAAATTTAAAGAAGAAGAAATTAAACAACATACTAATTTTATATTTTTTTGTTAATTGCTATTAACTTATCTTTAAAGTGAGTCCAAAATCATAATTATCGGACAATTAGTTTTCTTTTTATTGCCATAAATACAACATCATAATTATCATTTTTCTCAAAATTTGACACCCTGTATTTTTAACAACAACAACAATAAAAAAAAATTAAGTATTCTTAAATTTTTTTTTTAATCAAGGCTATGCATTGAAAACATAAAAATCATAAAATTCAAATATGACTTACAAAAATTTGTGATTTCACGTATTTTTCACCAAATATATGGCGTTCGTAATCAACATTTAGGCGAACTACATGTCGTGTTCTCGATTATGTTGTGAACTACATATTTTTATTTTATTTTATTAAAAACATATAAATAACAGGATGTCCGTATGTTATATATGTTCATTATATACTTTATTTTTATGAAATATAGATTATGTCTCTGGTACATCAATATTTCAGCAAAACAAAAAAAAAAATGTGTAAAACACAATATGTTCAGTTATAATGATATTTTTATTTACTTTATCGGCCTACATTTGGGTGAACTACAAATATGGTTTGTCTACATAAAATTAGATCTTAAGCATAGCAAATTTATGTGAATGTAGTATGTAATTGTTTTTGCGCACCAAACTAAATATTTTTTTACTGAAATTGGATATCTGCGGTTTAGACTGGATAGCGAAAGGAGGTTATGTTGAAACTTTGCCGATGGATACGAATATTATGGTAATAAAAGAACAAACGTCTTTTCCATACAAATTGATTGACAGACGTTTTATTAACCGTGAAGTTATACATAATTAGCAAACAATATAACCAAAGATTATAACATGATAAAATAAAATCAGATATAATTCTCATTTCAATACCCCTACTAGAATTCTATTTCTTTACAGCGTAAAGCCCCTTTGCATTAACGAACTTCTGGTGTTTGGCAGTGTTAAGTCCCTTTGTCAATACATCTACTAACATGTCGTCGGCCGAAACGTATATACAAGTTCGATACGTTTGTCGTTTACCATGTCACGAATCAAGTGATGTCTTACATCAATGTGTTTGGTTCTCTGATTGTAACTGGTAGTTGTAGCTAGATAAATAGCAATCCTGTTGTCGCAAAAGATCATCACACACTTTGAAGTTTCGACAAATAAACAACCAAATCGCCTCCTGTGTGACCAAAGTTAATGCCATATATTCGGCCTCGGTTGTTGACAGTGCCACTGTGGGTTGTTTTCTGGAATTCTGAGATATCGGACCGTTTTGATATGTAAAAACAAATCCAGTACGTTGATCGTCGTTGGTCAAAATCGCTCGCCCAATCAGCATCAAATTAGACAATTAGACAATTCTTGCAATCGCGTGTTATTTGCGTAGATCTAATACATAACGCGCTTCACCCAAACCTTTCATCTTGAATGTTGATATCAGGTTTTCTTTGAGGTTCCTTTTCATTTCTTTATTGTTCGTAAATATTATCAGGTCATCCACATAGACAGCAACAAATATCATTTTACTTCCACTAACTTGGTAATAGACGCACGGATCGGCTTTCGACCTGGCTAAACCAGACTTTAACAATTCGTCGTCTAATTTTATATTCCAAATCCGGCTTGCCTGTTTTAAACGTCATGTAGATCTCCTCATCGAGGTCCCCTTGCAAAAATGCCGTCACTGCATCCAATTGATCTATATCGAGATCAAATTTCACGGCGATTGCGATTCGCGTCCTAATCGAGTTATCACTGACCACCGGCGAATAAGTTTGTGCGTAATCTATGCCCTTTTCTTGACAATAACTCTTGGATACCAGTCTCGCCTATGATCTTTTCAGTTGCGTCCCTCTTGGTTTGGAAAACCCATTTACAGTTTATCGGATTTCAATTCGGTGGAAGATCAATAAAACTCCAAGTGTTGTTTTCTTGGAACGAACTGTACTCATTACACATGGCCTCTTTCCATTTCCCACTATCAGCACGATTCAACGCTTGGTTGACAGTGACTGGAGCATTCATTAAGTTATATAGTCATTCCATTTTACTGGCTTCTGCTGTCTAGAAGAGCACCTAGCTTCGCCTTCATTGATCACGACTGTTTCAGGAGGCACATACTCATCAGCAATTAGTTGCAGAGTTTCATTTTCAGTATCTTGTATCTTGTTAGATGATGTAGAGTAGTCATTCGGATCTGGATCATTGGTTGTGGTCTGTGACAAATCTCCTGTGTCATCATTATCGATATTTCCGGGAAAATATCTAAATAAGAGATATTGTCAGTCAGTTAACTGATTCTGACAATATCTGTTCTTCAACGATCAAAATCACGAGTATATATTACAATACAATAAATATAATTCTCATTTCAATAGGTTAATGTGTATCACGAATCTATAGAATAAGTTAAAATTTTGATATTACAGGACCTATGATTACAGAAATTTATAGAAAACATAAGTATATTACGCATGTACCTTGCTAGGAACTACCAAATTATTTTATGGATATTTGTCCATACTATGATTATCATTACTCAGAAGAATGGCCTCATAAATCTACTTCAAATTTATTTTTCTTTAAAGAAGGTGGCATTCTAGATTTCAAAACTCTTTCATCTTCATTACCTCAACCAACTAAATTAACGTTATAATTTTAAACATCACTTTCCAATCAGTTGAGTATTTTTCCTCAATAATAACATCGACACTAGCGACATACAATATTGAGCTATTTGTTTGGTTGTATAATCAACATTTAGGCCAATTATATGCCATCAAAACACATTTTACAAAATTATCTTGAGTTATATATATATATGGTCAACATGTAGGCGTATTAATATAAGAAAATTACCAGGTTAGCTGAGTTATATTGGTTAGCTATAGCCCAAATGCCGTAGGTTAATGGTGGAAGACTTGATTTTTTTACCATAACCTTATGGTCATGAATATTTATGTCGAGTAGGGGTAAAAAATGTATGTACTAACTGGCGATTGTAAATGTATTTGTATACTCCTAAGGCATGTTTTGATTATGAAGCTTAAGACATCAGAGATTTGTGATACTCCAGGTGGTATTTTATATAAATCTGATTTCTTAGTAAACAAACATTTTTTTTAGGATAAAAGGGATATAAAGATATAAATTTATTATGTCATATACACCGTATCGAAGGCTCGTCTAGTTATGAACATTTTTTTTGATTGACAATTTTTGCACATATCATGTACTTACGTATGTATGTATATGTCGAGATTTAGGTTTTGCGACTCTCGATGGTGTTCATAGTTTAATGACTTTCAATTTATATTTTGATTAGTGCACTATGTCTAAACGGTATAACAGCTTGCAGTTTAACATTTTTATATCACATTTGCAAAAACCATAACGCTTGTTAGTATATACAGTCTCACACTCTTTGTCGATTTGATGTTAACATTTTTGTGTGTCGCTACAACCCAATCGGCTTAGTTAGTCTGCCGGAAAATTCATATTTTAGCTTTATATATAAAAAGGGTGATCCTAGTGATTTATTTGTTTATCACATAAATGTTACAAAACTTTTTACATTAGAAGACAATATGGTTTTATTATTATTTTGTTTTTTTGGTGATTAAATACCCATCCATAACCTTAAAGCTATGGTGTAATAATATAATAACAACAACACTATACTGATACAATTTAAAACCAATTAAGCAAAACTTAATATAGCTTAGGATTTTTATATAGATTATTTTGGTCATGATGTTATTTTACCTAACCATTTGTTCCTTTCTGGAAGACTAGAGTGCTTTAAATCCACATGTAAATTATTTTATATGTTATAATCAGAAGACGCATTTTATTAGTTGCAACCTCTATTCTTCTAATCGCAGTACTTCATTCCCAAAAGTTGTCGATATGACTGCCACGTTATTTGTAGATTTAAATTGGTATTCTAGTCTGCTTGAAGTGATGTGACACGACAAGTGTCATTAACTAGACTTATCTGGAAGCAATAAAATTTTCCAGGAGGTGGAGGTCTTCATTTCTAATGTATATCATGGAGCATATAATACTCCGAAATACATTGTTTTGGAACGTCTGTATCATCTTGATTCGTTCGTTTTCTTGGTACAACCCCAAAGCTGTATACCATGGGTCCATATCGGTTTCAGTATTTGCCGGTCCGTATAAAAGCATATTTATTGTGCGGACAGTTCAGAATGTCTACCTAACAGTCAATACATCTTCCTATACTTCATGTTCAGCTCTTCCTTTTTGACATGTTCTTTCCACCTCAACTTGGCATCCATTCGCCAAAACTGCATAGGCAACTTGTTTAGAGTTGATTTTGATTGGGATTCTATTAGAAATATATTTATTAATAAAATTCACATGCACAGATTTAGTTTCGTTCAGTTTTATTCTCTATTTTTTCATCCAATTGTTGACTGAATTTGACGACTTTTGCAATTTGTTAGTAGCTTCTTCTACGTTGTTCCCAACTGCCAAAATCGCAGTATCATCAGCGTAAGTTGCTATAGTTCCTTCTACCATTGGTTGTATATCCCGAGTATACAGGAGGTACAATACAAGGCCCAATACGCTACCTTGTGTTACTCCAGCTGAAATTTTCTTCAGGTCCGAGTATCTGTCTTCATGCCGTAGGTTAGAGTTCGCTGGCTCGGTCACGTTCTGCGTGCTTGTCCGGAACGAATTGTGCAGCGATCTCTGAAAGGAGTCACCATATGGTAGGCGCAGAAGTCATTGCAGGCGACGATGGCTCCACGGTGTAGAGAATGACTTGGCTTCTTCTGGTTGTCTAGGATAGTATGAAAACCAAGCCTATAGGATCGAAACCGTAGGAGCCAGATTGTTGACTCAATAAGGGGCCAGTAATGGCCTTTACATAAATACTGTTTATTATTATTTTTATCTGGCTTCATATTTTACACGGAAGTATCTATCTGTTATGTAGGATTTCAGAGATTCATAATATTTTTTGGGAAGGTCTCGCTTGAGCTTGAACTCCAATACTTTGTGCCAAACTCGGTTAACTGCTTGTGCTACATCCAGGAAAACGCTTAATGATATTAATTTTTTGATTTTCTAGTGCACGTTCTATATAATATCTGTGATTTTATGGACTTCTATAGTCGAGTTGTTTTGAAAGGAATGAGATTTCTACCCACCATTATGGGTTTCATTCTCTTCAGGATCAATTTTTCAAAAATCTTGGATATTGTTGAAGGACTCTTTATCGCTACATTGCCATGTTTAAATTTTGTATTTCCCCTTTTAGCTCTTGTAGAGCTACACTTTGTATTAAAAGCTCGTCAGATCGTTTCAGTAGGTTAACATTTTCATCCGCAGTTTACCTGCGGGTAATGGTTGAAACGTTTCTTTTAGGTATCTCGCAAACAAGTCAGCTATTTGTTTACCGCCTCGAGTCCAACTTCCATCCTCATTTCTAATTGGTGCCGGCGAATTTGATGGTCTCTTAAGTACTTTCGTTGCTTTCCATAAGGAAAGGTATCGTTTTGGCTAGTAAGTGACGACAAATATGTATGTATTTATTGATTCATTCTTATCTGTTCTGATCAGAGATTTCAACTTTATTATCAGGTTATTAATGACGGTTTTATTTTCTTTGGTTCGATTTATTTGCCAAGTTTTGGATAGTTTTTACAGTTGATGTTATTTGCGTATTTGAAATATGTACTTTGGCACGCAGCTTGTTGTATGTTTACTATTAAAATTTCTACGTCCTCTTCGGCTTGTATGATGTTCTTATTGGTACTTGAAGATTGATGTTTTGTCCTAATAATTCTCGATTTGTTTTCCAATATGGTATTCTTTCTGCTTTCTACGGTTTAGATCAGACTTTCTAGCGCGATTTCTTATATTTTGTAATTCTTTAGCTACCTCACAGCCATGGTAATTAGCTGGATGTTGGCCCTTGCAATTAATGCATTTTGCAGCTAAGTTCCTATCTAATGTGCACGTGCCCGTAAGGTATAGTTACCAGCACATTTTACGCATCCTACAATACGCCCACATTATCTCTGAGTATGATTGAAGCCCTGATGTTTTTTTGCATTGGACTATCAGCAGTGACTTTTTCTTCACTTGTTCAATTTGACTTTCATATTTTGAATTGCTCGAATATCGTGAATTTTTTTAAATATTTTCCAAACGTTAACATGAAAAGCGGTAGCCCGCATTTTGCTTTTATCATCTACCTTTCTCTCTTTTTTAATAATGTTTTCAGCAATTATATCTTCGTTCTCGCATTTTTGATGTAGTCCTCTAGCCACAATCTTAGTTGTTTTTTCCTGCTTATCCTCATATGTATTACACTGACTTTTCCTAACATTAAGCTTCATATTGAGATTTCTATAAGTATCTGGGTCTGGAACATTTACCTTACAAACATCATTGTTTAGTGCTACTTTAAGGAATTTCATCGTTGCGCTGCGTAGTTGGTATACTCGATATTGATGTTTGCTTTCCCTGCTCAACATATTCTGGCGATGATTCTGCTTTTCTTTTCTTTCTGGGCTTGTTTTTTTTCACGATCCAATCAGATTCTCTTGCCACTTTCTCTACAACGGAAACTGCCATTTTTAATGTGGTGGTTTTTCTTGTGCTTCTTGATCTTAGTATCCACTGGTTCCTATTTCTCTTTCGAGTTCTTCTTCGTCTGTTCAGTATTCATTCCAGACTTGTTTTTTTCTTTACCTGATTCGATGATCCTTTTCAGGATTTCATTTTCTCTGTTTAATAGGGTAATTTCAATACTCATCTTTGAGACGACATCTTTTAGGCTTTTTAATTGGTTATGGCGTGTGCTTTTTTCGCTAACATTTGAATTAGTTGTTGGTGAAGAAAAAGTCACATTAATATCTCTTATAGAACTCGTTTTTTTAAATAGTATGTGATCTTAAGATATTGTTACCCCTATGAAAAGGATACTCATCATTCTTTGTTAAGCTTGTATTAATATCTATCCTAGCAGCCAAGTACACCACTGCGGAGATATTGTGGTCGTTTGGTTTCGACGACTGGGAGTATTATTAAATTATATTCTTACGTTTTGCATAACTTCATTTTACTCTTTCAGAGACTTTTCTGGGTTAAATTATAAGTCTACTTTGCAAATGTAGACAATCGTAAACTCGATTTGCAACTGGGGCCTGCGGAGAGGATTAAAATTAATGCGATGTTTTATAAAAATGCTTGTATTTACATGAAAAAAATTTCAAATAACGTAATAATGATAACATTAGCTAACAAAACAATAAAGTACTACTTGCATAAATTTAGGCGCATCATTTTTCCCTTTCTATATAATAATCAGAGAACCCGCGATAATGGAAATTTAGGAGTTTTTGTCTTTTTTGATAGTATAGCGATAGTATCGTGATATTAGCCGTGTTTCTTGACGTTTGATCTGATCCGGATCAGATCATATCTCCTTTCCTTTCATTTGTATAGCTGCGTTTCTTGTAATAAACATAAAAAATTTTTGTTTTTTTGTTTATCATATCTGCTTTCCTTTCATTTGTATAGCTGCGTTTCATGAAATAAACATAAAAAAAATTTGTTTTTTTGTTTTTCTATCTACGTTTTGAACCAAAATGCTAATAGGATCAATATAATAACCTAAAAACAAAAAATAATACAATTTTTGTGTTGATTTCATGAAACGCAGCTATACAAATGAAAGGAAAGCATATATGATCTGATCCGGATCAGATCAAACGTCAAGAAACACGGCTAATATTACATCAGCTCTAGGATCATACTTTTGATATTCAATATTTTTGGCCGGTTACGATTTGATTTGAGGAGAGCGAGTTGGATAAAGTTTTCATGATCAGAGTTTGTTTTCGATGTCATTACACGGTGGTATGCCAAAATTTATTTAATTTGTATACACAATGATTTATTGATAACCGGTTAAGGACATCATATTTTATTTGATTTCAATTAATTGTACATCTATGATTTGATAATGTTAATGATAAATTTACCTTTTTCGAAATTTGAAATTCACAGAATTTCAATCAATATTATATGTGCTTCTAACGATTTTGAAACGTTACTTGATGTTATTTATTTATCCTTTTGGTTCATGGGAATTCTTATTCCCAGTTCTATGTTTCTGTATATTTTTACTTAGTGCGTGTGCTTTTAACATCAATATAGGGGCTGCACACCAAATTTTAATCGACCTTGCTATGCACTCATATAGAAACACACGAAAAATTGTCTTGCATCAGAGCTAGACAGTTTTTCGTGTGATAACTGTGTGAGTGCTTGTAAAACTGAACTATTTGGTATTAAAATTTAATATATTTTTATAAATTTTCATATACTGTAATTTATGAAGATGTCGATGGATTTATATTTTTGGAAATAGATTTATGGATGGTGAAATGGGAAAAATTTAATTTAAAAAATTACACTTTGTAAAGTTAATAGATTTTTGCATGCATATACATTTTGCGGCAGCCTCTGATTTATAGTTACGCCATTACTTCTATATTGAGTGCTGAAGGTTTGGTGTAATTAGGATGATGACTTTATTGGAGTTGCTGATCCTTGCATTCGAAATCAGCTGTGTACTGTTTTCACAGAATTGACGCGCGAAATGCTTGGTTTTATTTATTTGATACAACATGATTAAGCCAGTCTTTTTTCGAAAGCTTTATATTTAAACTCCTATAGGCATTAAGGATTGCCTATTTATTGTAAATAGCGGAACACGCCTTTTGTTTTTCTATTTTCTATATTTTTAAAATAATAAATGCCGCATCTCGAAAATGTTAGTGATCTTGGATACAAAGATTAGCCTTTTGGACTTTCGAGCTTTGCAGTAAGCAAAGGTGTGTCGTGCAATTTTATGTTTAACCCAATACAATGTAACGGTACGGCCAGTCACATCTAATTTTCTTGCGCATTTTTTGCTTGTGGCCGCAAAAGTTGGTTTACATATTAATCAATAGTAGCGTGTCGTGGCTACTAATAAAAAAAGATACAAGTCCCAGTTTTATAAAAAAACAGCAAAACTGTTTTAGCTTTAGCTATAGCTTATTTGTGAATTGCTTGATATTCGAGTATCCCTACTCCTTTGTTAATATTAAAAAGGGGTTCTAAGGAGATGAATAGACAATCTAGACCTCTTGACCTCTTCCCCCTGTGTACGTCACTTATTCGGGAGATATATACAATTTGCAAAGTATAGACCCCTTGTTTATATTATGGCGAAAATCTTTCAATTTTAAAATTTATTCCACCATATTAGACTTTCCGGTCTATTTTGTTATAGTAACTGTTTTTCCGAAATTTGTTATTTTCCCAACATTATATATGTTTTGTTTTGACGAAAACTTTTCACATATATTATATTATACCATGTATATGAGTTAGTGTGTGTTTGTGTGTGTGTGTATGACAGTGTGACATGTATGAATTAACAATTAAGCGATAAATATTATGTAATGCGATATAATATATTATGGGAAAAAAAAGTACAAAAAAGCTCCCATTACAAAAAAAAAAAAAATAGCAAATGACAAAGAGCCGAAAAGAAAAATGATTGTGTAGACTGTAGAGAGTTATAAAGCAGCTAGAGCAGAAATGAAATGACAAGAAAATTAAGATTGAAAGCGTGATTAAAACGACAGAATGGCGGAATATGAAAAAAAAAAAACAGAAAATAAAACTTGTTCGTAATTGTTATACTACTCATTTCCGAACCGAATCTAAGATTAAATGGTAGATACTGTATATTATATATAAAAGCTTAAAGTTTTACTGTATATATTTATATACATATTGACATTGGAATAATATTTACTTCAATACTGTTGTTGTTGTTTTGTGCGCTTTTTATTTGCGTTTCAGTATCCCATATATTACGCCGTTTTGTTAATATTTTGATGCTTATCGAGTACATAAGAACCTAAGCTTTATGCTTTATATGATACATATGTATATATTATATATTATGTTCTTATACGTATATGTATATATATATAGGATATACATAAAAAAAATCGTTTGTCATTTTAGTCGTATACATCATGATAGCAGCTCATAATAGTTTTACAAAATATTCGTACATAATCCATTCATATATGGCCGACAAATTTTTTTTTTTGCTTCTATTAATTTGAATAATAAATGAAATATTTGGTGTCATGCTATTCCATATACATAATACATATATATGTACATATATACATATTTACATAAAGTGTTCTACTTTCTAAACTAATTTTCGAATACATATATATATACATATTGGGGAGTTGTCGCATGGCATTATGTTTATTAACGTTGTGAATAACGAATATATACGTACATATAGGCACCAAGCATAAAAAAAATAAGATGTATAGATTAGCTATGGTGAATTTAAAAAAAAGAAAAAAAGTCTTTTATTATTTTGGGAAGGATAATTATAAAATGAGGATGTAACAAGTCATCTGGGAATTAAGATGGTAGAATTTTTTGTTTTGTGACGATTTACTGAATAAATATATTTGGTGAACATAAAAGAATAAAAACCTAAACAAAAATTACTTTTGCTTCATTGTGAGTTCCCAGAAGGAGCGTGTCTGCACTTGTATGCATGATTTTCTATATACATATATACATAATCTCTGAAGTTTGGAGGCGGATATACAAGAGACACAATAGAATATAAGCTCAAGGAACGTAATCTAAAAGGACGCTTAAAAATCCTGAAAGAACTGAATAGAGTTGGGGAATCCTATATATACTCAAATAGCGGGCACACATGATGTTTATGGTCGCTGTAGTTTTTAGTTTGCCTTGCAAGTTACTAGTAAAATATCAAGTTCGGGGATTAACTCGCGGTCCGGTGCGCACTGAGATTATAAAAAACGGATTTCGAAGTTATAAGAATTTTCTGGACGACAAATTGTCCTAAATATGAACTCAGCATTAAGAAAATCAATCTGTAACGCTCTGCTCTTTGGAACTGTTACGTAAAGTTTGCGATAATAATTAAAGGCTTTGGTTGAAATCTGGTAATGATTCACGTTGAATGACGGATCCCAGTGTTTGGGGAACAGATTTCAAAATCTGTCAGCAATGAATCAGACAAAGAAATGGACCCGTTTATAGTCTATTGATTTTAGTAATTTTCCATCAAAAATCTCTATTCTCCAACTTCCAAAATTCACAGAACATTCCGAAACCACCATACAGATTCAGCTGTGCCTGCAATATTTCCACGGTAGCAGAGTTTGATAGTGGTGCGAGGGTAAGCATTCTAGGGAAAAATTCAAAGCAGTTTACTTGAATTATTGGGTGATAGAGCTAGACCTTTTAATTCGGTTATTCAAACTGTAAACGGTTCTGTGAACGCTGGTTACTTTAACTTACCTGTATGCGATCATAAAATTTTGTGTATTTTCTTCTTGAGAATCCGAGAGACACCTTGGCGTGGATTTCTAGTATGAGTTTAATGTAGCTCTTTCTATTATAAGTGGAATATATCGATAGGTGACATGTGTTTATCGTTATAATTATATATACCTCGAATGTATAATACAGTCGAGCCACCAACATAAGCCAAACAAACTGATAGCACTATTCTCATCTTTTGAGGTCAAGAATTGGGCGGAACCTATTTGTGCAGTCCCTATAAAACAAAGGTATTATTATTAATTAACCAGGATGCTGGAACTTGGGGATCCGAAGAAAATATCAATCCGTGGCGCTGTCTGATCTTGGTGATTATAGTATTATCATTCCTGCTGTTCTCTATAATTCCATTATCATTCCTGCTGTTCTCTATAGTTCCTTATCTCTTTCTGTATCTCTAATTGCATATGCAGGTTGTTTTGAAAGCTCCTCAAAATGTATCGTTCATTGTGAGAGCTCCCTAATTCCTTTTGTCCCAACCCTCATTGCGTTAGTTAATTTTCTCTTATTTTTGGTTCATTGCACACTTCCTTCGTATAAAACCTAGCTGACTGCTTATCACTTATCGGATTTATATCATAGCAGAATTGTCATCAGAATATGATCATATAGTATTGTAGATGGCTCCCCATACCATGTTTTGACGTCCACATCATGCCTTGCTTTTGTTAATCATAAAGTGATAGATGTGAATTTTCTTTTTCTTTTCTCTTGCTATTCACCATACTCTCCAAATAGAAGAATGTTATTGAGTGTTTAATGAAACATAAGTAAGCCGAGAGTAATAAATATCACTAGTAGACTCTACAGAGCCTGACGAGTTATTCCATAGACGTACCTTTTGGGCTATTTATTTCTAATAAGATTAAATGAACAATAGTTATTTATTTTTTACAGATAGCCTTGGTATGCTTCACCTTAATAAGGTTGCTATGACTCTTTGTACGTCTATATCTATAGAATCTGACCACCTACAGCTCTCAGATACCGCATATTTTCAAAGAGTCGTCGAGGTATATTACCTAAATTTTGTATCATGAACTTCAAATAAGTTCTTTTCATGTTAAAATAAGGTCACAGACAGACGGACAAAGCACATTAATGCTTTGTTAATTTGCATAAAATAGCCTTTCTTAAATATTCTAATATTCTAATGCGTAATATCCTAATAACAATTGGTTGTTGGAGTCTTTTAAGCTCATTTAAATAAATAAGACCGACAACAACAACCGTATTTTAATTGGACGAAGATTAAAAGCAATTCTTTGTCTTTATTATTTAACAGTTTGGATGCTGTTCTTCCAATTGAAATTTTTTACTGAATCAATTAAAAATTTGGCAACAACACATAGATTATATCGATTCCGGATTATGTATGAACATTATAGTCCTATTGAAGTATATATACATAAGCGTAGTGCGTAAATTCTGTGAGATGGGAAAATAAATCTTTTTATGTTTTTTTTTTTTTTGTAATTTGTAATCGGATGTTTACGTATATAGCTATGTGATACAATGTTGTTTGTTTACGCTTAAAAGACAAAATCGATCATCCCAAACAAATTTAGTTTCCTTGTTATCATGTATACATGATCAACATTTAATTTGAAAGTTGATTTGAAATGTCCATCGATTTTATTCTCGTATTTACTGTAATGCTGAAAGTGGTCTTGCGAGTAATCATCTGTTATCGTCTTGCAAATGAATTCGCTTTAGGATCTTTTTGGAAACAACATTTTACGAAGGTTCCAAACTTGTTTATTTTTCTAAAACATAACCGGTATTAATAGTTTGATAAAACCTATATATTTAACTAAATTGAACGCAACAGTTATACTGTTTATATAAATGATGTCCTATAGGTTTACATCGTTTCACAAAATTGTATCGCCCCCTCCCATATATACACAAAAATACTGTGCGTGTTTTGTTAAATTAAAATTAAATTACTTGCTTGTCAGTGGGTTAGATCAAAAAACCATATAAAACCAAATATTTTGCAAAGTGGAATATATATCATTTAATAATAATAATACCAACAATAACACAAAATTTCTCCTAAATTCCTATATACTAAATCGGGGGAAGAAACAAAACAAAAGAAAACTTTTTTAATTTCATATAATATTCCTTAAAACAAAATTAAACTTTAATTGATAACTTTAATTGACTTTCTTACATAAACTTCATAAAAAATGTATTATTGCCGTCGTTCATTTCCAAAACAACTAACAAACGAACGAACCCAACACACAAATAACCAAAAAAATGTATAACGACTATTGTTATATTAAAAATTTGACAGAGAACTTTCAATTATGTATATGTACGAGTATATACGTATGTATACAATGGTATTTGGATAATGAATCATTCACTCACTAGTGTTGGTAGGCATGTATGATTCAATTAATTATGCATGTTGTTCGTATTCTGGAATTTTAATTTTTTTTTTTAGTTTATTTATTGGCATTTTGAATTATAAATTTTAGATTAGGCCAATAAAAAATATGTGTATGGAGTGGGTAGGTGGAGAACCGTTTTTAGTACTTGATTTCACGTTATTATAAATTTCATAAGCTTTCAAATTTCAAAACGTTTCAAATATAATTTATTCCATATAACACGATATGATTTACAAAACGATTGAATAGACTTCCTGAATTTAAATGTTGAAGTTTCCTGAAATTTATATAAATTCGCTTGGATTTCTACGAAAAATTATTTATTATAAATTCTGAAAGCTTTATGATTAGACCATAATAAAAAAGAAATAAAAATGAAATTTAAATAAAAAGCTTTTTAAATCTTTAAATTAAATGGATTTGTTAATCTTCAGCATTAAAACGATTTATTAAAGCTCACAATCAAATTATTATTTATTTTATCGTCTTTTTGACGTAGGACTACGTTTTAGTTCGAGTTGCGGAATAAGGTGACACTTTAATTTTACTTGTAAAAATGCAACGAAAATGCAAACGGAAATGACATCATAATGCAACGGATGTATAATGTATATACCAATTTGTATAGTTTTGTAAACTCAAACAAAATTCAAACTAAATTTGTGAGTTAAAAAAAATAACAAATTATAAAATTAAATTATAAAAATTTATTTGGATCGCATGTAAACCTAGTAATGAACTTGATCAAGCCACTGCGCGCCATTTTGTCTTATGTGGATTTTCTTTGGTTACAAATAATTGATTATTTTGACAAATAATTGATATTTTTCAGTGTTTCATTTTTCTTTGGCGAAAATAATTGATTATTTTTTGATGTATAATCAATTTTTTCAAATCATGATTTTTTCAATAATCTACTACCACTACATTGAAAAATATAAATGTCAAATATGACAAATAGACGCCTCGCCATTTTAATGTCAATTCTTAAATGGTTTTCTTGCTCACTTTAATCACAAAAAAAAACAAATTAATTCACAAAAAATAATCACTTGTAGCTTTATGAAATTCACATTAACCTGACAGAAAACAAAATGTCAAAATATCAACACAAAGCCCAAAAATAATCAATTATTTTTCGTTTTCGATTGGCAAGAAAATAATTGATATTTTTTGTAAAACCAAAGAAAATCGGCATTAAAGTTATAAAAAAAAAAGAATTAAAAAACTAAAATAAAATATTTGCACATATAGAATATTGAGTCCATTTTTTGAATGTGTATTTACTTTGCTATTCTAGTAAAGTTCAATTCCGCGAAGATCAGGTCGATTAATGGCCGCGATTGTGAGTTACGGGATTTCAAAGTTTTGAACTGACCGGAAATGAATTTAACTTATTTTGGTTGTGTCAAACTTCACTGAAATGACAGTACTTGATGGAAATTAAACGGGTTACTTGATAATTGTAAATTAATAAGGTTTTGTAAAGTATAAAGCAGAGAGAATTAAATATTTTTTAACCGTTTCTGATGAAATTAGATATGTTGGATGTAAATGGTATTCTAAAATAGTGTTTGCAATATTTCAATAGTGTTTTATTTGGTTACAAATTTATATATTCATATAGCAGTGTGAGAGAAGCTATTTAATTTATTGGTTTGTTATTTACTGTAACACGTATTCCTAAATTGGCCGTGACCGCACTGGGGCTGACATTTTTTGACGTTTGTCTCAACCTTTCAATGTTTGTGGTTTTTGAGGTGGTGACGGAATATTATTTAACCTTCTCTTTTTATTTTTCCTAGACTCAGCACGAATTTATTCTGTTTCTTTAGCTCAGAATTCATTCTGTGTCTTCCTCATTGGTTTGATATTCAACATTTTAATTAACATTATAATTTGGTATTCTCGTCCTAATTCATTGATGGTTTAAGCTTGTGTTTTATACTGCTTTAATTGCATCATTTTTTTTAGTTCGTCAATTTTTTGTTTTAAATTGAGAATAATAATGCTTTGCTGATTTTTCTCAGCAGTTACTTTTTGCCATTGTTTGTATGACATTCGCACTTTTTCTGAAGCATAACTTTCAGAACAGATGTTTCACTATAATTATATGAGTTTATTATGCCTGCTTGTTGGGATGCCGCTGTTGCGCCCGTATTAGTTTGGAATTGCTCCACGGTAAGATTTTTAAATGACAAATTAAAAGTTTCCTCAGGGGATCTAGTAACCCTTCCTCGCCTTAGGAACGGGCTGCTTATTATTTTCATATTCTTATTGTTTTGTGTCAAGGATCGACCCTCCCCAGAATCGTTAGAGCCAGTCTCATTGGAGAGTGGATTGCCCAATTTTTCCAGTGAGTACCACTGGCATTTATATATAATAACCGGTGATGATACATAATATCTGAATTTATTACACTGACCGTAACAAATACATTAATTAAAACTTAATATGTATGTTCACATTAGTCAAATACATATTTTATATAATGACTATAAACACCTTGATCAAAGATATTTAACAAATTTGAAAATTAATTTAGATTTTTTTGCAAGAAAGTGACAGATAATAGTCACCTCGAAAGGATACTTATTTGAATAAGTAAGTATCCACCAAAAATAAGTCGGGTTCCGGAAACAGCCTAAAGATAAAGATTGAGCCGCAGTTCAATTATTTCTTCATTTACATAGACATTTTTTATTTGCGACCAATCGATCTTGTGATTCTTGTTCTTTTTCATATCATTTTATTTTATTGACAGTGCATTTCCCTGAAATAAAAGAATTATCAAGCCATACACGACAAAGAAATCACCTAGACTAACCGATGAAGAAATTACATTCAATTATCTATTGGGCTTTTGTTAGGCCATTGTGTTTATGGAATATATTTATCCAAGATAAAAATCTGTTGTGTGGCTAGAAAATGGAGAACACCATGGCCTGACAAAAAAATATCACCATAAACTGCCCACTTTTTAGAAAATTCGAACTTTTTCGGACTATTTTACATATTTGGATATGAAATATCCAAGATAAAAATCTGATGTGCAGCCAGAAGATGGGGAATTTCATTAAAAATTATTCCATAAACTGCCCACTTCTTACTAAATTCGAACTTTTTCGGATTATTTTACATAATTGGATATGAAATATCCGAGTTAAAAATCTGTTGTGCGGCCAGAAATGGAAAACACAATGGCCTAACAAAAAAATATCAGCTCAAGTGCGGTCACGGCCAATTTCGTTAAAAGTTATTCCAAAATCTGCCCAGTTCTTCCGAAATTCGTACTTTTTTGGACTTTTTTACATATTTGGATATGAAATATCCAAGTTAAAAACCTGTTGTGCGGCCAGAAAACGGAAAACACAATGGCCTAACAAAAAAATATCAGCCCAAGAGGGGTCACGGCCAATTTCATTAAAAATTATTCCATAAGCTGCCCAATTGAGGAAAAACTTGATCCGCACATTTAAAATCTAAACAACAAATTTTAAAACGATGGCTATCGCCATTATACATATCTAGTTAAAAATCAACAAACGGAAACAAACAATTGTGCATTTTGGGATCATGTGAAAGACAAACTAACTATTTTAATTTTCATTACAAGTTTTAAATTGACTATAAACACCAATGTTACTTACTGACTTGGTCAAAATGAAAATGGTTTCAAATATACATAACAAGATATCACGATGAAATTCAATGAATTACTTCAAATAGACAAAATTCTCTAGATTTCAAAGACCCCACAGTTGCGTGGCAATTTACAGGAAATTTGAACTCAACCCACAAAATGTCCATTTACTATGTCCTTCCCAAGAACTTAACAGAGCGAAACATTTCGCCCAAGTTGAAGGAAACATCAAAATAACAAGTTGAATATAGAACTAACAAAATGCACTCTTGATTTATAACCAAAGTTTATTTGATTTTGACAAGCCGCGTTACGGTGTTCACTAGCCGAACTGTAAGATAAAATGTTCGTCTAATTCCGTAAGATATCTTACTGATTTGTTAAAGACTCGCTGGTTAGTTCATAAATCTTTTTTATTTAACAAATTGGTGATACTTTATCGAATTAATGAATAGAAATAAAATCAATATGAAATTGAATACAATTATTTTGTTCGCGAAAAAATAGCCACAAACGTCTATCGAATATCAAGAAAGTGATGATAGAACGATAGATTGTGAATTTTTGTATTTTTTCCAATCACTATTCACCATCGTAATTGTAATAGGTGCGGCCTTGGTTCAAATATATATCTGATGTATTCTAATATTCTCTTTAAGTATACTGCTATTCACTCCAACACAAAAAGATTAGTTCCATCCAAAACACCCATCCAAGTGTTCATATATTATTTTTCGTTTTATTTGCTTTGACAGATTATGTTTGTTTAATTTTTGAAAAATATGTCAAGTCAGGCTCGTTTTGAATATGGAGTCTTTATTTGGATTTGCATATCCTCACGGAAGCGGTTGACCTCTGTTGGCGTTCTATGTATACTGTCATCGCGATCTAGCCTTCAGTATATCGGTACGTCGTAATTGACTATTGTAAAAGTAGGCTAAGCTCCTCTCGCGGAAAAAATTATTATTAAAAAGAACGACCCATTTCAAGTTTGTGTTGTTGTTTTTGTATTCGAAATTAGGTGGCTGTGTGTTTTAAACCGCAATGGATTGGATAGATAGTTTTATTTTAAACGTGAATGGATAGATAGTTTTATTTTAGAAAAATTCCGCTACGTTGAATCCGTGATGCTCCACTCGTCAATTTTATACAGTAAATGATCAGTTTATTTTTGCGGTTATGAAATGAATTGTTCTGCTCTCATTATCATTACTTAATTTGTGCAGGCTTAGGCTATGGCAGCTCGTTAACATCAATACTGGGAATGACAGTTTGTCAGAAATGATAATTTATCGAGAATGAACTATAATACACTTGATCCGATGAGTTTATCGGTGATTTTTTCTAAATTGTTCGTAATTTATTTTTATTCTAAAAGGATTATATTTCAGAGTTGTATGGTTTAGGTTTGCCTGGATAGTATCCTTTTTACGTTATTGTTATAACTATTCGGTCAGAAGTTGTGTTGATCTTCTAAACTGAAGTTTTCTTTCTAGAAGATATTGTTAAATTCTTCTTAAACGGAAGTTTTCCTAGTGTCCAGTATTCTGTCTGTATAGTTATATGAGTGTAGGTAGATCTATACAGTTTATCGCCAACTGCAAACAACGTGGTAGTGAACACTTGATGGGGTACTGATATAGATGAGGCCATTGTCAAAACTCCTATGTGAAAATATGAAATCTATATGTATTACTGTTAAATAGATTATGTGATCATTTTGCTACACATTTCCCCCCATTCTCATTTTGAATCTCAACAAGTTGCTTCAGTTCGGTTCACCGGTGAGTTGTACCAATTAAGTTAGATACAACAATTCTAAAAGTAGTAGCAAGTGATAAATTAAGGGCTAGTATTTGTCTTATATGGAAACTATTGGTTCGGCCGATTATTCCTTGTATCCAACTACATTTTACTATATGTAACCAGCTATAATGCTGTAAAGGTAAGAAATGAAAGTCTTATTTCCTATTGAGAGGCATTCGATCAGCTTCATTTGCCTTAAATTAAGTTATTCTTCTCTTTGTGCCATTAGACACGTGTCGTCATTTGTATTTAATACTTTTCCTATATCCTCAAAACGGTCTTATAGGAGGCGAATGTCAATTAAACAATACCATCAAATCTTAATGGTTCAGGTTGGTACATCACTCCTTATAGGATTAGGTGGTCTTAACGATCATGCGATACTCATTCGCTATCAATTATATAACTTTTGCTCTTCTTCATACATAATTTTCTTTCAGCAGTATTTTCACTATCCATTCGATTCTGACAATTTTCCGCTTTTATTTTAGTGCTACGTATACAGTGAGTGGAATCTCTATTATCTTCACTACCAAACATTCAAAGTCTCATGTGTTGTTTGTTCATATACGCAGTTCCTATTGTCTACCGGCAAATATCAGTATTTTAATTAATCAATCTGGCTTAGGTACAATTAGTTTATTCAGTATTCGTGAACAAATTTAACATTTTCATCTTGGGGTCCTGAACAACGATTACAATCTCGTTGAAGATTACACTGAGGAATAATTTCTAGCTTTTACTTTACATTCTTTTGAAGACTGGCTATACTGGTAATTGAATAATGAAAGCTATTTGGAAAAATTTGGTTCAGTTTCATTAAAACTGCGAGCAGAATAGCTTGTATAATCATTTCAAGCTTGTATAACCATTAAATATTATGGCTCAGGCAATAAATCAAAATACCAAATAGTATACATGGGCATTACATTACATACACGAACCGATATAACGTACAATATTATACGACCAATTTATAGTGACGTATATATAGTTTATATATAGAAACTCAATCAAATTTATCAGTACGCTAATAAAGCGTGGTCATAAATCATAAATTATAAATTTAATTATTAAAAATGGATCTATTGTGTCCGGCCTCTAGTCTGTAGCGTCTAGACATATGTGAATTTCGTTTATAAAAACAAGATATAAAACGTTTTATGATTTATTTTGGCCACACAAAAGACGAAGCGGTTTAACAATAAAAAATAAGTTTAGCACCCCCATCTAAACAATATATATAGATTTAACCGCACGAATCTAATAAAATTCAACCAAACGTAAATCAAGATTATGTCACCTGGCTATAACGAGAAGCCAAATAATTTTCATATCGATTTTACCAGTACGATAGAACTGAAAAAAAAAATTAACGACCACTATTTGGAAGGGACGGTAAATTATGGCAGTTTACGATGTTATCTATACTTTCTTTATGTTTTTCGTCTTATATACATATACCTTTTCGTTTTTAGTTTAGAGGCACATAATATTCAAAATTCAAATCAGGAAGAACCAGAAAAGTACAAAAGTAAACATAACATAAAATATTTATGATTGATTTATGATAAAAGGAAGCACCCATATTTCCTTTTTGTAAATTGAACATTTGAACATTATCTACTCTATAGTCTATGCCTATACCTATGTCTATGTCTTCTCTGCTTAGTGCCTTTCGTGCTTTTGTCAATTTTTCGGTTATTTGTTTTTTTATTTTTATTTTTCGGTTGTTTCAAGTGGCATGTACAAAACCTTTTTTTTTCGAAAAGGAAGTAAATTCTTGTTACGGTTTGAATATTAATTATGCGCTGCGTACCTAACATATAATTTTCGGCACGTTATATGTAGTATAAGAGAAATAAATTGCCACCACACAGCACATATTTACGTATATATGTATATATGTACATACAACAGAAACATCACCAACATCATCATCGTCATGGTGACGTAACTATCCGCATACAAGATTAGTGAAAGTTAGAAAATAAAATATTTTGGGTAAAAAACTTTCCTTTTAGATTTACCACAAAAACTGTGCGATGTGTGCGGTGCACAAAAACAAACAAAAACTAAAAATAAAGAACCAGATAACTCCTGTGGGAGCTATCAAAATTAACTGACGAAGGTTTAGAAAATTTGTTGATATTTTTATTTGATTTTTTGTTTTGTTCAACTCTCTGCTTGTCAATAATACTTGTATAATACAAACATACACACACACACACTCTCAAAATATCATTGGCTGCCGCAAAATCAAAATCAAATTGGGAACGAGAAGATTTAAGTTGATTCCCGTGTTATATGGTTTGGAAATCATACAATTTTTTATTGTATAATGATGTTCGTCTGTCATAAAAATTTACAGAAAACGATTTGTTTAATGGCAAGCAATTTGATTTTTACTTTATTTTTTTTAACTGAAAATCTATAAATTTTGTTTGTGTTAAATTGTTAGTTGGGTGGTCGCAAATTGTTGCGAATCAAATATACGGGTCGCCCTCTTGTTTAGTTGTTAATTCTAATTTTCAAAAAAATTTGCGCAATTCACGTATTTTAATTGGATTTTGTGATAAATCTGTCGCAATAGGCTATGAGGACGGTTAGAATTAGGATTTCAAACACACTGAACTTTTCCAATAGTTGTGAGCGGCGTTAATGGCGGCAATCTATTAATATTTGATTTCTTTTGAGTAATTTTTATCAACAAAAAATCCTTTTCGTATCCAGTTCGATATTTATTGTTGGATGAGCCCTTTTCATAAATTAAATGTTAAACTTTAGTAAATTCGATTTGATCATAATTCTTTTTATATGCAGCATTTTGGAAGTTTTCATAATCTGACTGACTCATTTGAATTGTTATAAACTTTGGTATACCTATAGCCAGAATCTACGCGATTGTCGACACGAAGAGTATTATGTATAGATTACTTAATAATATTTTTTGTCAATGTTGACAATTAAGACAACGTCAACAATCTACGATATTTTGGCATGTTGAAATTATAAATAGAAGACTGCTGTGTCAATATCTAGAATTGACCGATTGCACGGGGGTCACTGATGGCGAATCATGCAAATAGATATTGGCATAAAACACTTGCCTAGCTTTTGTGTTGCTCTGCGTGAATTAAGCATATCTGATTGTTCGAAATATAAAATATTTATTGTTCGCCAAATGCTGGCTTCAAATTTATTGCTATAGAAGATGCTATAAGTTAAGCTATTTAAAAGCAGGAATATGCGAAGCTGGTTGTAACTAGCAATTCAGTTAAGTCGATTGACAAATAGGCAACAGTAAAAGGCAACCAAAATAATTTAGTCATCTATGCGTTAGTATGTAAAGCAGAATGGTTCGATATAACGTATTGTTCAATATTGGAAAACAAAGAAGATTAGGAACTTCGGACCGTGATGTTTGGTATAAACTCATATAATTACGCCGTATATTCATATATTATATAATTTTTCGAATTATCTTGAGAAAATCCTAAGAAACTAACACCATAATGACAAAGGTTTAGGGCAACAAATCGAAAAAGTCAATAATCGAAATATTTGAGGTCATACCAAACTTGGTTGTCTTAAATCCCCAAATCCCCTACTGTTTCCAAAATAAATATATTTTTTGGTAGACCATAAGACATCTTCCAATATACGGTATTATGGTGTTAACTTCCTAAAATTTTCCAAAGAAATTCCGGAAAAATCATATATTTGACAAATCATCAAACTGGTTATTCCTAAACTCCCTAATCCACTACTTTTTCCAAAATTGAAATATTTTTCGGCTTAGACCCAATGACATCTTGATATATAGGTCATTGATGTTAGCTTTCCAGGAATTTCCCAACAAAACTTGGAAATTTAATTATTTGGTAGACCTATGCCAAAAGAAATAGTTTGGCAGGCAAAGTCACATAATTGATTTAATTATAACTGGGTTTGGTTTAATTTTATCTTTTAATAATGTCAGAACTTTAATAAAATATATAACAGATAAAACTAATTTTGTTAACATTCAGCTGACATGTGTAATTCTAAACTTCTAGAGGTATAGATTATGAAAATATTTTAATTTACACTTTTCTAACCTAACCTAAAGTGGATTAAAATCCATAAAACTGTCGCCATCCGTTTCGCATTAAACCTTAAGAAATCTGACCAGCGTAGTTTAGAACTAGTTCACTAAATAACTTTATCAATCACCTGCATTATCGACGTTTTAAACGATTAGTCTACGTTGTCTACGATATCTACGTTTTCTGCAAGTTGTCGACACGTGCGACGTAGAAAATAATAGATAACGCGTAAGTGCCCATCCCTGCGTCTATTTCGGCAGTTCAATAAACTCTTTGAGTAATCCAACAGGTGAGTAAATAAATTTGTGCTTAAATGTTCTCACAATGAGCTGAGAAATTGGTGTAACGCAAACGTCATAAGCAAAATATGGTTAGAAACTGTACGTACCAAATTGTATTAAACACTTCCTTATCTCCGTGAACTTTGCCATATATGCACAAAACCTTCATTTATAAAAAAAATTGGAATTCTTGGCCTTAGTTAACTGAAAACCGTTCTCCACATGTCAATGCTGGATAATTTAAATTTATTGTGTTTCGATACAATAATATCTGCTTCCCGTTGAAGCATTGGTTTCAAGTCGTATATTTATATGTTTTTGACTGCTGTAAAATAGTTTGCAGGATAGTGTGAAGTTAGCCGTAAAGGTCAATTTTTTTATGTCAAGAAATAAAATAAAAGAAATTTTGAATTTGTTGTGTGACATATTATTAAAGATGTCCTTATTTTTATTATCAAACAAGTAGACAATTTATATTTTCGACTTGGCCCGGGATAATTATTTATTCGATTTTGCTGAATAATCACTGGATTTGGACCAGTCAAGTCTAGGTCAGAACTGCGTAGTTATTATTCTCGAACTGGCGTTGGTCCATCTCTCGTTTGTTGCTTTCATAGCGTACTTTTGAAGTAGTATAGTTTACATGAAGCAAGCGGTATCTTAATATCCAGCCTGCTTTGTGAGAGGAGGGAAAGCTCGTCTGTTTTTACATTCCCTACAATATTCAAATACCTTAAAACCCATGTCAAGGAGATGTTGAATTGATCAGCCAATTAATTTAAAGATGCCAGACAATTCTGGACTTCTTCGTCACACAATTAAAAACACAGCAGGATGACTCTCTACATCCAGATAATTTAATATTTCTGGATTTTGTTGCCTTACCTGTATTATTTGTATAGTGGCAGACCACTCAGTCAGCTTCTGGGCATTTATCTCGCTTTGGATCACGTAAAAATAATTACTGTTGAATTTTTTGAAAGAGATAGATACATATTCGTAATACGCGATTCAGAGAATATGGACAAAATACGTTGATAAGAACTTAAGGACTTGGACAAAATGTTTTATGTTCATTAGGACATGGACAGAATAGAATCAAGAATTATTGAAATGAAACTTTTACACAGACTTTCAATGCAGATAGATAAAAAAAATTATACATGCTACATATCAAACTCAATTTAACCAAAAACTGTACTGAACAAGAATAATTCTAGGACAACAAACATGAGATTACATGGAACGACTTATAGAAAGCTCTAATTCAAAATCGCCTGAACCGTTAAACATTGCAACTGAAACAACTGAACGGAATTGGAAATGCAAATGACCATGCAAACTGGTTACCTTCGGCATCAACATTTCTCCACATGAACGTGGGTGGTGATTGTTAAATGAAGTTAGCTTTTTCGGTTTTTCAATTACAGCGTAGCCACTGTCACACTACTTGTGAGTATGACCCACCTCTAAAAAGTTGTGGTCAATCACTTCGACATGATGGTTGTTGCTGAGAAAAACCATAAACATTTATTTCGTCCGACACATGATACGCTATATAAAATGATTCGTTTAACATCAAAGGGTAATGTTTGTAATTGACAAAATTAATACATAAACATTTATTTCGTCCGACACATGATACGCTATATAAAATGATTCGTTTAACATCAAAGGGTAATGTTTGTAATTGACTTAGGAAGACAAGATGCAACTTCATTATCGCCGCGATTTTCAATAGCGACATATGGTTATACGCCTGATTTGAAACACAATCGTGGATTGTGACTTACTTTATACGTCCATTATGCTCGCTAATAAAAGGAAATTGACGTATTCAAATAAGGCGTTGGTAGACATTTTTGCCTATCAAACGTACACAGTTTGATGGTACTATCATTTATCATTTTGTTTTTTTTTAAATTAGGAACGCGTCTTTCTTCTTTTAATTTTGCTGTGTCATCTCATTCGGAAAATTCAATCTTGAGGCGCAAAGTTTCGTAGGTATTGCTTCGCAGCTATTGTCATCGTTTGTGTATTTCCAAATTGAAAACGGGCTTTGTTGATTTTCCGCATATATCTTATACATTTCAGCCAAACTGAGATCGGCATGCAAATATTTTTGTGAACTATCATGACGGGTGTATCGATTATATTTTCAGGAAGACTCTTTAACTTGGCACTATGCTTGCCGTGTAAATCGGCAATGGATTCAGCTCCTGGTATTAAAAATGTTTTGTTGGTTATATTTCTCACGTATTATCTGTTTCACCTAAAGTAGATTTAAAACATTTGAGTCATACTTCGACACGTTTACCATTAATTTTTAAAAAATATTCAAATTCGCGAATCCTAACAGGCGTGGTAGTCATCTTCTGCAATTTTTTTCCATTTAATTCGATGAAACCACTTACATGAGACTACTCAGATTATAGTTGCCTAAAACCCAATATAGTTGAAATATTTTTTACAAGGAAGCACAATTGACAATGCAGCCATTGACTTGGGTTCAGACCTGTTCGCAAGTGGACAAGCTTATGCAGCTCTAAGTCGAGTCAGATCTCTCGAAGTTTTGCAAATATTCGAACTAGATTGCGCGAAATTGACAGGAAAGAAGCCATGTAATAATGAGGCAGTGGCAGAGATGGTGAGACTAAGATCTGTGGAACGCGAATAACTGACAAAAAAACACATTTTGACAAAGTCTTATAAAAGTTGGCTATAATAAAAAACAATCAAATGACGTAGTGAAAAGATAGATATACCATCTATCTTTTTGCAACTTCCTGACAAATGTTAACATGGTCGAAAAATTGATTGCAAATTTCGATGACTAAAAAGTAGGAAATAAAATATATTTAAAAAAAAACTTTTTAAAAAACCACGCTTATATTTGCTTTGAAAAGCTTTGAAAAGTAGAAAATAAAATTTTTCTTCCTTACTCCTTAAAGCAAGTAGAAATTTAAAATTAATATGACTAAAAATATAAGCGTGGGGCGCTCGTTCTGAATGTATATACTCTCTCAATATATCATTTTTACGTTAATACTGAAATGCTCCAGCAAAAAATCTATGCTTAGGATACATCAGAATAGACTGTTCCATTAGTGTCACTAAAAGACTTTACTAAGACTTTACTTCGTGTGTCTGTAGTAGTCTTAAATTACTAATGCCGTAATGAAGCGCTCCACGCTTATATTTTTAGACATATTAATTTTATTTTTCTACTTGCTTTAAGGAGTAAGGAAGAAACATTTTATTTTCTACTTTTCAAAGCCTTTTCAAAGCAAATATAAGCGTGGTTTTTTAAAAAGTTTTTTTTAAATATATTTTTTATTTCTTTATATATTTTTTATTTCTTTAGGTCGTAAATTAATTTATGCCAATTTGTAACTTTTTAAAACCAATAAACTCCTAAGTGTATTTTATTATTAAAACTTATGCCCTTTTGTGTACTGGTTAACTATCGAGACATGCCCTTCTACTTTTCTCTATATCTTTGTGACGGTTTGTGATATTACCGTCATATTAAAATTAAAACGTTACATATAAACATAACTAAAAAACGGAAAAGTTGTGTAGGGCATAAGTCGACTTACGCCCTTTTAATTCTAGAGCACAGAATGATCATTCAGCAATGATAATCTCAAAATTAGTCCATGTAGTCCAAACAATTCATTATTGTGATGTAAAATATAAATTTTGAACACAGCTTGATGATTTTTATTGTAAGACAACTCGAAAACTATTTGAAGAAAATAATAAAAATTCTTTTACTATATTCCGATATATTGCCAAAAAGTGAAAATTACCTGCATCGAATAATATAATAAATCAAATATTCGTTAATAATTCTGTCTGTGTTAAATGAACCATGAATTATGTTATACGAGTCCAAGTATATAGAAATACCAAAAAAAAAATAACTTCTTGCGATGATCCCGAAAGCTTTTTATAATTTTATTTATTTTTTCCGCGAATTTTCGACACGACTAATATTTATAGTTAAACGTAAATTGTTGTTGTACCGCCGTACACAAATTTTGAGTTCGGTCGAAAAACGGTTTGAATAATTAATGTTTGACATGAAAAAGACTCATCGTCGCCGTGCTCATCGCATATATATATATATATGTACTCGTATATACTGTATACAAGAAATGTTATATTTTTCTTATTTAGTATACGGTTATGGTTCTTGTTCGTTTTTTTTTATTATTATCAATTTGATGTAATCTTATATGTCATTTTGCTAAATTTACAAATTGTTACCTTTCACTATGCGCTAGCTAACTATATAGCTCTATGCGGATGTTTATTGCTATAATATTCTTGTTTTTCGATTCAATTTTGTTGTAAGTCGTATAGATAGCATACACACACATATACCCATACACACACACCCAAAACGACGGAACATGAGAGTTGAAAAATTAAGAAGATATTCTTGATGTGTACTCGTTTGTACAACAAATATAGCGACGGCAATTTTGGGAGAAATGTTATCGTGTTATTTTCGGGGGTAATTATGTTAATTTATGGAAATTGTAAATTAAACTTGATATGTTCAAATAAATTATTTTTGTGTATTTTCCGTTTGGATGGGAGCACTTTCGGTTGAGTATATAGTATACGTATATATATGTACATACATATAAATAAAATTAAGTTGTTACCGTTCTTGTTAACCATTTCAAGCCATTCATATAACTTTAGAGATTTTCCTTGCAATTTGTGTTGAGATTTTGGTAACAATTTAACTTAAATAAAAACGTGCCAATTACTTATGGTATAGCTGTGGTGGCAATAGAAGTTATATAATCTCCAAACCTCAGAATTTAAAGGACAAATATAAAAATAAATGTTTTGTTAAAGACGTCAAAAAAATTAAATAAAAATCTAAAGAAATTTTCTAAGAATTCAAATGTATGAACATTCTTAGAATATAATTCTATTATACTCTATGGGAAGAATTCCTTAAGCGCTAACTAGTTGTAATATCGCGTATTGCTTCTAAAGTTCTAAAAGTCCAAACCGAAACGAGTCAGCGCGTCCCGGCAATAATGGCAACGGGTATTTTCACATCATTTTCAAGTTATAAGCATTACTGTGAAAACAATACCAAATATGAAGTGGAAAATGCATTCAGCCGTTGATTATATTGTGCTGATTCGTTAATTCGTCACTCGTTGTATTCGTTAGTTCGTATTTTATTTTCAATTTCAAAAATGTGTGAAATGTTCAATAAATATTTACTATATGGTACATAAGCGATCGAACCAAGATGAGTTCCGTATACTATACGAGAAACCTTACTTTGCCCAAAAAAGTGGAGGATTAAACCCAAATGACGATAGCTATTCTTTTAAAAATTGATATTTGTGTGAATTAAATTATTTGTTATCGCCTTGAAGTTACCCCAGGAAAATTTAAAATAAATTTTCCTTTTAAAAATATATACTTGATACAGTTAAGGTTTTTTACTTATTTGGTTTTATAGAAAGCAAATCTTTTATGCCAAGTCGTTGCCCTGTTGGCCACCAGCGCCGCTCATTTTTTTATCTTTGGAATTGTCGGTACCTTAATAAATGTGTCGCCTTTGCCAACTTTTCAAGGAAAATTAAAATAGAAGAAAAAAATCGGGTGGCCAAGCTTTTGTAGGGACAATTATTTTGTGTGTATCCAAAATTTAATAGCTGAGAATAATTTAATTTTCTATGAAAATAACGCCGACACATTTATTTATGTAGCCGCAATTCTAATGATAAATCAATTATCAACGGCGACCAACAAGATCTTAAACTCAATCGTTATGAGAAAATAAGAGTCCTAACAAAATGATTTTCTTGGCGACAGATTAATTTATATAGCGACAAATCCAACTATCAAAAAATTATCCAACCCTACAAAAGATTGGCTCTACGATTTTTTCCTCAATTTTAATTTTCTGTTGTCAGTTTCTATGGTCTTTAACTTTATCGCTATTATTATTTACTTCGATTTTAATTTCCTATGAAAAGTTTGCGAAGGCGACACATTTTATATAATTATCATTTCAACGATCAAAAATTATCAACACTGGCATAGTGATGGCCATGGATATTTGATATATGTATATATTCTAAATGGATATTTGTTGGTCGTGTTGCTAGAGGTTATTATAAATTTTCCTGGGACAAAAGTCTGGGATAACTTCAAGGCAGTTTATGCTATGTACCCCCTTGAAGTTATCCAAGCATTTCATCCCAGGATTTTTTGAAAATACCCCTGACAACACAAGCGTAAATAATCCATCCCAGACTTTTTAAAAATACATACATACATAATTTATACAGTTGGTTCACCCCAGGCGCCTTTGCCAACTTTTCAAAATAAACTAAAATCGAAAAAAAATTGAAAGCCCAAGCTTTGATAGAGTCGGCTTTTTTCTCATGTCGATTAAGTTTGGGACTTTGTTGGCCACCACTGTGCCAGTGTTGATAATTTTTTGACCATTGGAATTTCCGCAATATAAATGTGGCGCCTTTGCCAACTTTTCTAAGAACGGTTGAACCGAAAAATAAGCTTGGCCAAGCTTTTATAGTAACGGCTTTTTTCTCATATCGATTGATTTTGGGATATTGTTGGCCACCACATTGCCAGCGTTGATATTGTTTTGATAATAGATGTGGCGGCTTTGCCAACTTTTCGAAGTAACCTAAAATCGATAAACAAAAATCGTATGACCAAGCTTTTATAGCGTCGGCTTTTTTCTCATATCGATTGTGGTTGGGACTTTGTTGGCCACTTCTGTGCCAGCGTTGATATTTTGTTGACCATTGGAATTTCCGCAATATAAATAAATGTGGCGCCTTTGCCAACTTTTCTAAGAACGGTAAAACCGAAAAAAAAGTTTAGCCAAGCTTTTATAGAGTCGGCTTTTTTCTTATATCGATTGAGTTTGGGACTTGGTTGGCCACCACTGTGCCAGCGTTGATATTTTTTTGACCATTGGAATTTCCGCAATATAAGTAAATGTGGCGCGTTTGCCAACTTTTTAAAGTAACCTTAAATCGAAACAAAATTGTATGAACAAGTTTTTATAGTATGTATGACTTTGTTGGCCACCACTGTGCCAGCGTTGATATTTTTTGGACCATTGGAGTTTCCGCAATATATATAAATGTGGCCCCACAGCAAACTTTTCTAAGAAACCTAGAACCGGGAAAAGCGTTTGGCCAAGCTTTTATAGGGTCGGCTTTTTTCTCATAAAGAATGAGTTTCAGACCTTGTTATGGCCACCACATTTTTTTGCCCTTTGGAATTTCCGTAATATAAATAAATGTGGCACCTTTGCCAACTTTTCAAGTTAAACTAAAATCGAAAAAAAGATCGTATGCCCAAGCTTTTATAGGGTCGGCTTTTTTCTCATATCGATTGAGTTTGGGACTTTCTCTTCACTCGCTAAACCATCCTGAGCTTACCAAGAAGCGTTTAAGGTCCCGGATCTCGATTTTACTAAGATCCGAGAGGTCGTTCAAAGGGGAAGTTCCCATAAATTTGAGCTCAACGTTAAAAACTTACACTATAATAAGAAATGGTTTATTGACATAAGAGCTGTTGTTAAATGATTGTGGAAAAATTATATTTAGTATAGAAGGATAATTGAGCTTTTTATTGTACTCAAATGGTTAACAGGTTATACGGATATTTAGAAAATTATATTGATATGATATTTAAAATAACCATTAAAATTTCAGCCAGATTCACTTATTTAAGATAAACATTTCAGAATAATCTGAGAGCTTTCAGTGAAGAATCGAATAATTAATAGGTTCTATAATATTTTACAACTCATAAAGCTTTGATTTAGTGAAACTCAAGTTTTTTATAAATAATCAAAATTTTCTAATTTTGCAATAAAGCTCGCAATTGGTATATGTTTCAGAAAGCAGAGAGCCGTTAGTGGTGAAATTAGGCTTTAGTGGTGCTCTGCTTTTAAAGGGCCCCACTTTCAAAGATTAAATTTAATTAAATAATTTAAAGCGCGCTCTTAAAAACATTCGCGCCGTATAATGAAAACAACAAATTTTAACAAAATCATATGGCAAAAGTTGATTTTACGCATGGGGTTGAGCTTTATGTTTTTATAAAATATAGGCCTAAAAATAATTTTTCGTACAGCAGGATTTTAATTATAATTATTTACGAAGAGGTTCGTAAGATAATTTTCCCATTTATTGGATAGGTTTTATCCAAATTTTCAATTTTTAATCATAAAGATTTTTATTTTCGTAGAACGGCAAAAATTTGGTGTAGCGGAAATTTGTTGAAGTGGAGCGATCCTAAATATTTTGTCTAAAATCACGGCTCAAATAACATTTTATGTGTATAACTTAACGATCTCTTAAAATAATTTATTAATTATTTTATTTATACCATTTTTTCATGTCAAAAGGGAAATCACTAAATTTAAACGCATTAATAGTTTGTGAATAGTTTTTGTGTATATGATAAATGATTAAAAAAAAATAATTGAAATATCGGGTTTAACGTTAATGTTTGTCGCATTTTTTAAAATTACATTGTTTTGTTCCTTTCTATATTACAATGAAAAGAACTTATGCAAGCGGAGCGGTTAAAAGGCGAAATAAATCGTAAAAAATGTTACAATGTTTACCGCAGATTTCATCATTCTTTAATAAGCCTAAAGTGGTCGAATTTTACAGTAAAAACGTTGAAGATGGTTTGATAAATAGTCCTTTAGAAACAATTTTTGTGAATACAATCGCAGTTTCACATAAAGAGTCTATCACTGTGGAGAAACTGAATAATATTTCAACGCAGCCAGAAACAGATGATGTAGATATTGTTGGTCTATAGGAAGCGAACACGATGAACTAAGTTTATCGAAAACAAATTTAGATATTGAAATCGCTTTAAATATTGGCCCAACTGATATATCGCATTTCTTAGTAGAACTGATACCATGCAAATGGAGATGTTTCTTAAAATTATTCTTTAATTTTTTATCCCTGATAACGTCTCTTCAGATGCAGAAAATATCAAATTCCCATATCGTCTTCTTAAAAAATTATTATCTAATGGTGATTCGTGTAAGAGAGACTGGTTCTGTTGGAGTAAACAAAAACAGCCTTTATACTGTGTATACTGTGTATGGTACACATTATGTAAATATGGTGAGTTCAAATTTATCTGGTTTTTTTAGTCCATCTGGTTGAAATATTGAAAGATATCGATAAAATTGAAAGACCGCATACCCAGGGATGAAACTTCTATTAAGCATAAGCAGAGTTATGTTTATCTTCAATGAGAGCGAGGTTTAGCATTTCGGGGTTCTAACGAACCAATTGGTGTTTTGTATAGGGACCGTAGAATTAATATACGTCCTTATATTATACGATCATACCAAGAGGAGTCGCGAATCCCAAGAGACGAATAAGCGTTTACAAGTTCATTACATGTCCTCATTCATTCACAATAATTTATTGAAATTTATGGAACCGTTATTCAAAATAAAATTCTGGAAGAGATTCGAGTGTCGAACATTTTTTCTATAATAATCGATGCTACTGCAGATTGTTCACATAGAGAACAGTCTCGGTATTTAAAAGTAGTTGACAATTTCAACTTTTTAATTGAGGAGCGATTTCTCACCTTTGACTGTTTTACACGAAAGAAAGAATTTGAAATCGCTCAACGAATTCTAGAACTGCTAAAACCATTTGAACTTGATTTCAATTTTTGTATTGGACAATCTTATGATAACAGTTCTATATAAAGTTCTACTAAAACAAAGTCCTAGCTGTAATTTTTCAGGCTGCGGCAATCACACATTGAATTTTGTAGGAGTAGATAGTATCGGAACGTGTAAGGAAGCCATATTATACTTCGGAAAAATTCAACAAATGTATAAGTTCTTTAGTGGCAGTCCACAGAGATGAGAAATTTTTAAAAAAATTGCAAAAGTGTCACTTCATTCCACATCGACAACAAGATGGTCTGCACGAATCGAAGCAGTAAGCTATTTAGATAGAGACCCGGAATGCCAACTTTATAGATGTGGAACTTAAAAACATAGATAACCTAATTCTACAAATTTTGCAAATATCGGAGGGATTGGGATAAAAGACTTTTAAAGGGAAAAGAAATATCAGAACGTTCCGAAATTTCGGGTTGTTGACAAAATACTTAAAAGACATTTCTATTGAAATAATTGATGAGTTACTATTTTTAAAGAATGTTTACAGAACAAATACTAACATAGATCCATCACCTGAAAATTTGCTGAAAAGTATATTTGAAGCAAATTTAATGCAGGTGTTTCCAAATTTAACAAATATTCTAAGAATATTTTTGATTCTACCGGTTTCTTTTCCGTTTGTTGAAAGACGTTTTAGTACAATGAAAAGTACAGATTTACTGTCAGTACAGAAAATAATATGTTTACCATTAACACCGAAATTAATAGCTGTAATGGCACAGAGAGCAACCATGATTAATTCTGCTTGAGAAATAGAAAACCCAAACTGCCAGGAGTTCTCAAACTCAGCGATGGACTGCAGATGCCGACCAGCCAGCACCCTGTTCAGAAAGCGAGCCATCCGAAAAAAATGCTAGTGATTCACATAACCGCTTGAGAGAGTTTGGTGAGAACCACATATCTCTAAATGGGTAAACCATCTCGAATAATTTGTAAAAGTTAAATCCAGACAACAGCCTGGCATTAAGCATGTCACTTTCCGCCACAGCTGGTTTAAATACACTAAGAATTAACCTATGTCCCTAGTACCGAATGCGTTATAGACTCCATAGCTAGAAGCGGAGTCGAAGACATGGCCCACTGTAATAGCCCTACATATGATATTTTACAAACTGTTGAGTTTAGAACGTGATGATTCTCAATTGACTACTGGCCTCCAAACCACCGATGCATATGTTAGAATTAGTAGAATCCCCAAGAGTTACCAAAAGCTCTTCTGAGGGGTTCACATGTAAACCCTAATCAAGGCATCACTGTTCTAAAATGAGAATTGCGTGTTGTGTTAAATCAGATAAGACATTCAAATGCTTACCAGAAACTGGCAGAACCACGTCATCAGCGTAACTTTAAGTGAGGAGGCCAGATTCCTGAAGTTTTACAAGAAGCTCATGAATGACCAAAAGCCACAACAGAGGTGAAAGCACCCCTTCTTGTGGACAACCCCTGACAACTTTGACTGAAACCGAACTATTATCTATAGCTCAGAGATAACGATGCGAGATTTAAGCATAACTTCATTCCCTATGACAATGGTAGATTCGATACAAAATTTGATACAGGCATTTGTAATCGTATTGAACGATGTACTATCAAAAGCTTCATGTAGTGCAGTTTCACAGGATTTGCCCTGTATGCATGTTGCATGTTACTGAGCGGAGCGATAGTTAAATGTTGATCTCTGATGAATCTATCAACAATCCTTTCTAAAGATTTGAAAAAGATTGATGACAGTCAAATAGGCCGAAAACACTTGGGGTTGGTATAGTCCGACTTGCCAATTTCCGGAATAAAAATAACTCTACTTTTGCTCTAAGATTGTGGAACAAAGTTAAAAGCAATGCAAGCCTGGAACAGTTGCAGTAGATGTCGCCACTTAATATGCGTTAATCACAGATCAATCAGTAGTCTGGATTACATACTTTGTTTTGGATCATTGGTTGTATTAATCTGTTCATCTGCTTTGATCTAACTAAAGAACTTACCATTACTGTGGTTATCGTTGTTAATTTAATGAATAAAATGTATAATTGGTTGAAAATTGAATGTCGATAAGGTAAACAACACTGGTATGCCAGAAAATCTTTTATGTTACTAATAAAAATATTTTATTCGCCATAGTAAGTAAAACCATTAAACTGAATTCAAACTAATCCGCAATAACAAATTTTTACTAGAATGCCCAATATAATTCGTAATACGCTCACCGACTATAAATTACAAAATTACTTCGCACGGTATATATGTATGTACATATACCTCATACGAGTATGTATGTAATTTATTGAATACTTATCTCCCGCGACTATATTGTACACCAAAATGTGTAACTATAAGCTCGTTCATTCTCAACCAATGTTCGTTTATGCTATTGTTAAGTGTTTTTTGTTTTATAGGATGGAATGGGTTTTTATTTTTGTTGTGTATTGTTTCAACACTGTGTGTTACATGTTGACAAATCATAAAAATAATTCTCTGCCCTCCCGAATTCCCCAAACTCACGCGCAACGAAAATAATCGCCCATTTCGTTCAACGTTTGCCTGCGGTATATACTAATACACAATTGTGTATCACAAAATGTACATAAACTACCCATATGGCTCTTTTCATTTTATGTATAATGTATAAATATAAGAGATGTGGATATTGTATGCCATGTATGTAAGTGTGTGTGTACAGAGTAGAGTGTTCATCATACACACATTAATTTTAAAAAGTTTATTTAGATTAGTGGTGTACTCATACTTCGAGTTTATGTTCACCACAATATATTATATGATTTAGACTTACATATGAACGTTCATATATATACATTGGTATACGAGTAGGTTTATATGCTGCGGGTACATTTTTAAAGGAACTCGGTATATTCGGTAGTGGATTATATAATTGTTATTAGTGTAGTGTATACGCATAGGGGATACGTTTAGGTTCTACATTTATAGCAACTCTAGCTTTTTATAATTTTATATGTAATGCAGAGAGATGTTTATGATAGGTGTCGGTAATGGCAGTGACACATATATAAATATACATACAATAAAGGTTAATGCTCTAGTGAATTAAGTGCAAATGGTAATAAAGTTTTATGGGTATAGGAGTGTGTTTGTGTGTCCTTTTATACCGGCATTATAATAAAATTTGAATTTTCCATCTTCGGTTTATGTGCGTGCGGTGTCTTCATTTTTACACATTCTTATTATTTATTACAACAACATATAGATGTTAGCTCAGGTTTAAGATTCCTGTTAACGGTCTACATATCACGAAATTTCAGTTTTTCAAATCACAAAACAAAATTGTTCAGTACCGTACAATCGATTCCCGTTCCGTAAAAGTAAAATGAACATAGTTTTCATTGATAAATAGACATATCCAAAGTGTTTTTTTTATGAAAACATGATAAATGACGTCAACTATTTTCATATGGAAAAACATTTTTCATTGGGTAGTTTGGTCGTGAGATACATGCATAATAAATCTTAGGATTCAAATGCAAAATAATTATTTTGCAAGTTGTGGAACGTCTAGCTTGGGAAGTTGTTGTGAAAATGACCACTTATGTAGATTTAATGGCAGCTCTATTGTAGGCTTCTGCTAGATTTACTTTAGAGTTTATGATTCTCTAATGTTTTCCCGTCTGGTATATACATTCTCATGGAGTGAGAAGTCGTGTAAAATTGCAACAGAGAGCGCCACAATCGCAAATCGCAGATTTCATGTGTCCATACCATCGGTAACATAATTTACAGACAGATCTGTCATTCAGTTGAGTTTTGACAGCCAATGAAAACAGACAACCCATTGTTTTTTTGCAAACATGGAAAAACTCGAATTTCGTGTGTTAATTAAACATTATTTTTTGCGTGAAAAAACCATTACGCAAACCAAAACAATGCCGAAGTCACCACATCAAAAATGGTTGACAAAATCCATGATACGGTATTGCAAGACCACAGAGTGAAAGTGCCCGAGATACCTGAGATAGTAGGTATCTCAGATGAACGTGTGCGCAACATTTGAATATGAAAAACGACCGCATTTGGCGAAGAAAAAAGTTCTCTTCAATCAAGACTATGCACGTGTGCACACGTGTGTAGTTGCCATGGCCAAAATCCATGAGTTACGCTTCAAATTGCTTCCACATCCGCCATATTCTCCAGACTTAGCCCCCTGCGACTAATATTCCCGAACTTGAAGAAATGGCTCGCAGGAAAAATATTCGGCTCTAATGAGGAGATCATCGATGCAACAAACGCCTATTTGAAAAGGTTGGAGAAATTATATTATTCAGAAGGGATCGAAAAATTGGAAAAACGTTGGACTAAGTGTATCAAGCTAAAAGGGGACTTATACGTTGAAAAATAAATTTTTTTTTGGCCGAAAATATTCCTTGTTTCATTTTTATCAGACTTCTCACTACGCCTTCGTATATTAGTTTCTGAAAACTTTATGTAATATTACGCGTTTAGATTCTGCCGCCAGTAAAATATTTTACCTCTTGCAAACAGCCATTTAACTAGAAAATTCGGGGAAAAATCTGTTAATTTAGCGTTAAACACTTGACACAAATATCAATAAATAAGATTGTGTCGTGGAAACCAAGCATAAAAATTTGTATCGTTTCTCCGAAAGATTCTCTTTTATCTCTTCTGGTTTGCATGAAGCGTGTAGTTTTTTAACAATGACTTTGGTTTGCCTTGTCTGTTTATCTACGTAGGAATACCATATTGTTTTTTCTTCATTAAGAGCTCCTGCTAACTTTCTAAAGCTATCACCGTCTGGGGCATTTACTTTGATATCGCCGCTATTTAACGCTGTAGCTTGAAATTTTATCCGATTGCTGTCCATGATGTTGTTTCTGTTACCGTGAAACCTAGGCTATTTCCTCCTGTTGTACATTCATACTTCCGGTTGGAACCTGCTCAATTGATTGTTTCAGTTCGGATGAAACCTTTGCTGATTTACTCATCTTGCGTTTCCTATTTTTTTTGTTACGGTTCATAATCTATCCCGTTTTTCTGTTGAGTTCTTCCTCGTCTGTTTCATACATAACCTGTATATGATCATTATGGTATCATTTTCTTGCTGTACCTTTTTGTCCAAATGGGTTGAATGCCCAAAAGGGCTTTTAAACCAGAATCCGTTGAGCCAGGTTCAATAGAGGGTGGATTTCATGGGTTACCACCTGATGAGGATGACATTTCAGTTGCTTGTAGACCATTTAACTTAAGGCCCCTTTCCCACCCTTCTATTATTTATGAAATAATTTTTAATCGGAAACTTTCGATAATAATAGTATTCAAATTCAAAATTAGTGTATCTAGGTACTCCTAAAACTGTTTTCATCGAACTTCGAAGAAATTTGAGTAGGATATAAAATTACATTAACTGATACTCCAGAGCATCTATGGTGATCGAAACGTTTTAGGAGTATTAGATTTTGTGACAAATAGTGAAATCCAAGGACCTAAAAGGTCTTTCACCAAGTGCAAGCGTAATGTACCAAGATTATCCAAAATCATTGATTTTTGAAAATGTTGAATCTTGAATGGTGGACATGACTGCCGTTACCATGAAAATACGTGTTTTGATGAAATGTATTGATTTGATGTGTAACCAATTTTATTGGTAACATTTCGGTCTTCGGTTGCCAATTAAAATATTAATAAATTTTTGGGAATTGTTGAAGCGATCGTTAAAGAGGATAACAATCTTATATATTATATCCAAACTATATAATAATCATCATAAAAATATTTTTTAAAAATTAATTGCGATTTATACGACACGCAGCACAAATAGAGCAATCATATTAATGGAATTTATTGTTGGTTACACAATTTTACAGCTTAAAATCATAATATTTGACATAAAATAAAATGAAAATATCGAAAATAGTAAAAAAGTCGCACAATAAAACAGCCCTCGCGTAAAGCAGCCGTGCTTTGTGCGTCGCTTCATATATAAATACCCGATGTTGATGTACGTTTGATTCAAAAAAAAAAAATTTACGATAAAAATGTTTTTTTTTTAACAATTTTAGGTATTTTCTCTTTTTTTTTGTATTTCTTCCATGGTAACAACACAAATTTAATTCTCAACCAAAGCAATAAATTTGTTAAAAAAAATATTTTTTTTTTTTGTATATATTTTTGCGTTTCACTTTTATTTTGAGTGCCATCCGCCATAAAAAGGAAAATTAAATTAAATTTTATTTCACCCCATAACGAAAAAATAATTTTTGCAAAAAACAAAAATACATTTTTTTTTAAATCCTAGAATTCAGCCTACCTATACCAACTACCTACGCGACCTACCTAAAATAAAAAATCTCGTGATAAAAAAATAAATTACAATTGTAATGCCGCAAATACATTTGGGTAATTTATTTAATCTTCCACTTAATATTAATTTAATTGTTTACCTGCCCTAAATATCCCTATATACGTACGAAAAACGAACATACCACGCCAACAATCAGTGTACAAAAATAATTTCAGTAATTTCAAAATTAAATTTACATAACAATTACATCAAAATTAAAATCACAATGGGTCGGTCGCGCATCGCGCATCCCGAACAAAAAAAATTATTAAAATTTAAAATTGTGCGAGTTGCGAATCGCGAATAACAACAACACAAATTTGATGATGATGATCATACATATTTCTGAATAAATTAACTATTAAAATAGGTAGTTTCGCGCTAAACTCTCTGTGATAACAAACCAATGATAACTAAAAATAAAACAACTTACAATAAACGACGCCCGCTTCTTTCAAATTATACTATTATTTATTTAATTAAACGCGAAATAACTTTTGAGTCCATCAATCATAAAACAAAAGCCACCGCTGAATAATTTTTTCTTTTATTATAAATCATTGTTTGTGTATATATGCGTGTGTGTGTGACGGTTTGAGGACAGGATGTTATGGTATATTAAGGACATAAAATTATGAATAGCTTTTTGCTATTATACAGGTATATGCGCTGTTTGAAATGAGCCTTGATTAATTAGCAGCATTTGTTTGAATTTTAGACTTAAAATTGTTTATGTCTTAACAAATTTAAAGCATGGCAAAATTTTTGTGGCACGGATGTCTTTGAACCATTGACGTCCTTGCGCGAATTACATTTATTATAATATCATAACGTTTCTATATATTGTATTTTATTTGAATTGCGTTTACATATTTATTATTTCGATTTGTGTCATAGTCACTGTCGCAAATCACAATCATTGTAGTGCCCTTTGTTAAGGCAGTTTATCTTTTTTGTATTTTTGAAATAAATTGTGCAGCGATCTCTGAAATGGTAGGCGCAGAGGTCGTTGCAGACGACGATGGCTTCACGATGTAGAGAACGACTTGGCCTCTTCAGATTGTCTTAGACAGTATGAAGCCCATGCTCAGGATTGAAACCTTTGGAGCGAAATAGTTGACTCAGTAAGGGGCCAGTAATGGCCTTTAAAAACTGTTTATTAATATTTTTGAAATAAACGAAAGAAATAGACACAATTGTTTACTTATTGATTTAAAGAAATCGATCTAGCACATAAACGGTTAAGATTTTATTAAAAATAAAAAATATAAAATGTTTTTAATATAAACGAAATATTAAATAAATTATAAAAGTAAAATTTAGAAATATACAAAATAAAAAAAAATACAATAATTCGAAGTAAAATAATTAAAATTAATAAAAATATTTCGATGTTAAATGTTCTTTTCAACAATTTTGCGACCGCCGAGTAAACATTGAAAATAATTTACTTATTACTTGTGTGAAAAGTTGAATTAGCAGTTATTAATTTTTTATAAAAAGAAACAATTTGATGTGAAAGATATATGAAACCGTGATGTTCAAATATTCTCCACCTCAAATACGAAAGACTGGGCCAAATCTGTAGAAAGCGATGTCCGGAAGCGATTTTTCACTAAACGCCACGACCACAATAATGACTAACTGAAATTTGCAACATAGTCCAAAACGACACAAATCGCAAATGCATCAACAATTACTTTACCAGGTAATTTAATATCAAGTGAATTAAAAATTAACTTAAATGAACTTAGTGCGTTGAACAATAAAAGTGCATCGGCGACAGATGATAATAAAATAAATAGTGATGTACGTCAGTGTTTAGTGCAAACCGGGCTGGACAGGTATATTTTTGTTAGCTCAAAGCGAAGGAGAAGCCCTAGACCAATGGCTAGTGAAACGTGAATAAATTCACCAAGCTAGCTAGTGTTAAATTAACTCAAAGCAACCGGTATTCTTGATTGGTTGTTAAAGACCCGCCGGCCGAAAAACCTCCAAAAACAGAGAAACCGCCAAGAATCAAATAGAGAGCTTGCAAAAACAATCGAGTTCATTACTAACAGTGAATTTTATATCTCCGTGATAAAAAGAGGGGATATAAAATAAACAAAAATTTAAAAACTCAATATTGGACGCTTACAGAGCGTTATAGTTAAACATTTCGACTATGTTGATAAACATTACTACACTTACCAACTAAAAAGCCAAAAAGGATTGGTCGTCATGTTAAAAGGTATAGAGGCCTACGTGAATGCAAACGAGATACGAGCCACTCTTGCTGAGAAAGGATTTCAATGTAAATTAGTTACCAATATTATTAATCGTAAGAAGTTGCCTCAGTTATTGTTCCGTGTGGAATTAGATTCAGATAATAAAAAAGTAAAAGAGAAACATACAATATTTGACTTAAAATATCTACTGCATAGAAGAATTACCATTGAGCAACCGAGAAAAAGAGCTGGGCCGGTACAGTGTAGTAATTGCCAAGAGTATGGATACACTAAAGAATATTGCTTTTTAAGCGATGTTTGTGATATCTGTAGTGACCTCCATAACTCAAATGCTGGTAACAAAGAAAAAACTGAAACATCAGTGAGAAAATGCAGCAACTGTGGCGGAAATCACACTGCAAATTATACAGGGTATCCAATTTACTTATAAGTGACAAGAAGAATCAATTCAAGGCAGCGAGCAGAGCAACGAATACTTAATCTTCATTCTTCCACTGCACTAAAAGTACGACCCGAAGTTTCATATCGTAACGCACAAAATAATCAACCAAAAACAACTTTTAACAGTAGTGTGCATCAAGAGGTTTCATATGCAAGTATCCTTAAGAGTACCACTCCTAAAGTGGAAGCAAGCGAAGAAGGAAACATCACAGCATCTTTAAGTAAGTTAACTAACATGATGCAAAGCTTCATGGCGATGATGGAGAGAACCATGAATCTAATGATACAGAATATGAACACATGGATGCAGATAGTCGTTAAAAATCAAAAATCACTGTTCTCAAAATACCCATATGGAATGCAAACGGCCTAGCACAACATAAAGCAGAGGTTCAAACATTCCTTACCAAGCACAATATTGACATACGAGTAATGTTAATATCTGAAACACATTTCACCAAAAATAACTATTTCAGAATTAATGGTTACTCTGTTTATGACACGAAGCACCCAAATGTGAACGCACATGGAGGCACAGCTGTACTGATAAAAACACTATGAGTTTATGAAATATGAGAAGGAACATATTCAATCAACGAGCATCTGCAACGAGCGTCTGCAGGAGTGGTCTGGAAACTCTGTTATATAAGTAGTGTACTGTCCTCCAAAACATAATATAAAAAAACTTCAGTTCATGAATTATTTCAGTCAACTTCAGTCAGGTAATACATTTCTTGCGGAGGGTGATTTCAACGCCAAACACACTCAATGTGGTTCCAGATTAACGTCGCCGACAGGCAAACAACTTTATGAAGCTATAGAAGAACAGTCCCTGAATTACTTATCTGCCGGTCACCCAACGTACTGGCCCACAGATAAAAAGAAAGTTACTGATTTAATTGACTTTTGTGAAACTTTACTTTTCCACGTACATGTGCTAAAGCTACCGATTGCTATGATCTGTCTTCTGACCGAGTGGTCAGAAGGTGAGTACCTTTAATTGTAAGAGTGAGCACCGGCGTCCTAACAATAGAAACGGCAAAACGGAGTACAAATAAGCAAACTAATTGGGATCAATATAAGAGGCTATAGTCGAACATAATTGTGTACTGAATATCCCTCTTATCACACCAACAGATATTGATGCGGCGGCAGAAAATCTAAAAGTGCTGAAAAAGTTAATAAACTGTAACATAATATACACCGATGGCAAGAAGCCAAATCACCATTGTTGAAATGGAAATTAAATCGAGCTATTAACACTCTAAGATTTGCATTGCTGGAAGAAGAAAACCAGAGCGTTCAGAATTATCTAAATGAACTCTGGGCAACCGAGAGGACATATTATTCTTTGTGGAAGACATCAAAAAAGATAAAAAGGCCAATAAACTCGAATCACCCGATTCGAATCACCCTGCTTATCTAACAACAGTATTCGCACCACACGAAGAAACTAATAACTTCGTGCTACCCGACCAAATGGATGATGGTTTGTCCTTCAAACCCATAAAATATAATTGTAAGAAAGTTAAAAATACAATTAAAAATTGTATAATTCCAAAAAAGGCACCAGGGCATGCTCTTATTACCGGAAAAATGATAATGGAATTGCCAGACAAATGCATAAAACTAATAACATTCATTTTCAACGCAATCATGTGGACTGGTTATATTCCTCAAAAATGGAATATATCTTTGATCACAATGAGACATAAAGCTGCCTACAATCTCAAAGTTATTTGAAAAAATGCTACTAACGAAATTGAAACCAGTATTCGAAGAACGGCATATTATTCCAGACCATCAATTTGAGTACCATCATCGTACCACAGAACACGTACACAGAATTGTAAGTGCAATCAAAACCACCATCAAATAAAAGAAATATTGTTCTGCTGCCTTCTTAGACATATATAAAATTAAAGGGGTTCTACCGAAGAAATTTCACTCAGTTCTGGGACACTATCACCTTCAAAGGCAGTACATGGTTAAACAAAATAATGCAACCACTTGTTTAAATGATATTAACGCAGGTGTTGCACAAGGCAGCGTTCTAGGACCTATATTATAACTGCTGTACACAGCTTGGTTACTGGTAAACCAAAAAAGGTAGTCATATCAAAATTTGCCGATGATACGACCATCCTGGTGTCACACAATAATCCCGAAATTGCTTCAAAGGAATAACAGTATCATCTAAACAAAAATGCTCCGTGGTACATTCGAAATAGTAATATACACGATGATCTTGGAATTAAAACTATTAAAGAAACCATTAGAGAATTCAGTTCGAAATAATACTCAAAACTAGAGACACATCCCAATGAATTGGCTAGCAATATATTAAAACAGGCGCGATTTAGGCGACTGAGAAGAGCAGATCCACTTGGTATGATGAACCTGTAAATATATTAAATGTTTAGTGAACACGTTAATCCTGTGAATACTAGTGAATTATAGTGAATGTTAATACTTGTTATTAACAAGTATAACATTGGTTAAGACTTAATACAAATTTTAGCTTAAAATTTGAATACTTCTTGTTAGTTTCTTTTGTAGAAAGATTCAAGAATCAAGCCATTGGCTGCATTTAAAAAATAAAAAAATATTTTGATCAAATACATAATATATTATGTAGGCGATTAGTTTAAAAAATTAACACCAGAGGTTTATACAACTTACTATAACACTTTGATTTGTTCTTATTTTTTCAGTATGCAATCAATTTTCACGCGGGGTATTTTCGATGCTGGGCGCTGTTTCTCCCGACTCGTTTGACACACTGCACTCATACTGCAATACATTTCAGATGCCGTTTGTGACACCCTGGTTTCCAGAAAAGGTATTAAAATTGCCAAATATAATTTTTATTATAACTGTTAATTATCTTCTTTTTTTTTATAGGTATTAACACCATCATCTGGATTTCTAGACTTTGCAATTAGTATGCGGCCGGATTATCACCAGGCAATTATTGATACAATCAAATTTTATGGATGGAAAAAAATTATATATTTATACGATTCACATGATGGTAAGCATAAATTTGCAATTTCATCTTGATATTTTTTATGCTGGTTACATATTATATGCATTACCATATATTCAAATTTGAAAATATTTTATATATGCAACTTTATGAAAATGAGCAGAAAAAAAAAAAGTTACTGTATGCCAATTTAATAAATTACATGGATGGTTTTGCTATATACACAACATATGAGGATTATTATTCAAGCATTATGCACGCGATTTTTTTTTTATACACCAATGGGAACAACAATAATGTCGCGTTGCTTTTGGCAAAATTTCAAATTATGTACGACACGCGTGTAGACACCAGACGATGTTTGCGGTTTTTATTAATTTGGAATACAATTTGTTTGTTTTTTATTTTTAAATTGTTAAATTTGGTTGAGGTTTTTTTGGGTTTGTTGAACATAATACTTTACCCAAGGATTAGAAAATTTGAATATTATGATATTGGAATTTTTGATTTTATATTGGCCGGGAAGATGTTGACAGTTTAGGGTTTAAGGACGGGTGTCATTTGCCTCGATTTACCCAAATTTGAAATCAATTTGAAAATTAGAACGTTAAGCTAATCACAAGCATAGACACAAAATTGGTCTGTAGCTGTACCACATTTGAGCTACCTCCTTTTCACTTGTTAAACCATCCTGAGCTTCCCAAGAAGCATTGAAAGTCTTACGAATATCCGTCAGGTTGTCCAAATTGGAAGTTCCCATAAATTTTGTTCTGCTGTACGCTAGACTAGGACAGGTGTAGAGCAGATGGAGTACAGTTTCTTCTTATCCATCACTGCAGCTGCAGTAGAAATCATGGGCGGAGGCACCCAGTCTGCTCGCATGTACTCCAATGAGGCAATCCGTTATAGCTCCCATGACCATACCACTATGGTGCCATCGAAGCGATATCAGTTGGCCGGATCTGAACCGGTCCAGTTCAGGCCAGATCTGCCTGGTTATTACACACGAACTAGCGTTAGATCATCTGACGTTTGTTTGTTTTATGGCTTCTTCCTGAAGCAGCAGTTTACATGAAGCAAGTGGTATCTTTATGTCTAGCCTGGTTTGAGATATAAGCCGTGCTGTGCCCTTGCTGGCCTGCTCATCTGTCTTTACATTCCCTGCAATATTGAAGTGCTCTGGCACCCACGTCAAGCGAATATTTTTAATGATGCCAAATAGTTCAGAGCTACCTACGACGTCAGGGAGTACGATTGTAGCGTTTTAATAGCAGCCAGGCTGTCCGTAAAAATGCGAATATCCCTCATAGATATTACATTATACTTCAACCAGTCCATGACTTCCATTATAGCGATCAGTTCAGCTTGAAAAACTTTGCAAAAGTCGAGAAGACGAAGAGAGAGGTTAACCCCCAGTGCCCCACAGAATACCCCGCAGCCAACCCCTCTATCCCTTTTTGAGCCATCCGTGAAAAAGCTTAGCGCCTCATTGTCCATAACCGTTTCATTCCCCCAGTCCTCTCTGGTGGGAAACTCACTTTGGAATTTCACATCAACAGATGGCGAAGGGATAGCGTAGTCGGTAGTTTCCGGAATACTCCTGTTCCCAAGGATGGGTGAGTACCCTATATTGTTACAGTGCTCCTGAGAGCCCCAGTTATACACAAGTAGGCCGTTCTTTGGGCTATCATCTATAGTATAAAACCATAATTTTTAACGCTGGTCACTAAACGATCAGTTGGACCACTGAGACGTAGAGCCAGTGTACTATGTGGGCCGCGCCCATACCCCATCTCTTTCCAAAAGCATTTTTACAGGAGTAGAGCGCTATAGTAGCTTTCGTTACTATCTCTAAGATGTTTGATTTCCCGTTTAGCGTGCTGTCCAAAAGTAGTCCGAGGTATTTTGCTCTATCCGTAAATATCTAGCGAGTACCATTTAATATTAACGTGTCACTCTGAGGAAGTTTGTGCTTCCTGGTAAAGACGACCAGCTCCGTTGTCTGTGGGTTTGCGCCCAGTTCGCAACTGCGTGCCCACTCAGAGAGGTAGCCGAGTGGACACGCTCACTCAGGGTGCAAAGATATTTACCGAAGACCGCAATAGCAGCCCGCGTAGGAAACCACCTTGAAGCCTTGCCCTTCCAGGCTACTAGGTTCAGTAATAGGTCATTTATGACCAAGTTCCAAAGAAGGGGGATAAAACCCCAACTTGCGGTGTCCCGGAGAGGTCCCACCCAGATAAGCTGTCAAGATCCTACCTCTAAGTATTTGATCTATTCAACCTCTGAGTGACCCGTCCACCCCCAGGCACGCAAGGGCCCGAGTGATTGCCCCCGATTTGACGTTGCTTAAGGCCCTCTCTATATCCAATAAAGTTACCATTAAATATTCATTATATTCAAGTTATTTCTCAATCGGGCCAATAAGGGAGAGCTGTTTCCACCGGACGTGCCTTACAGTATACGTGTTGAGATCCCGACAGCTCGCCCGGCTTGATTGAGCCTCTAATGTAAGCCTCTATTTGTCTTTCCAGTGGTTTTAATAGAAAAGAGGTCAATCCAGTTCTAAGCTGCTTTTGAAGATGACTTCCAGCCAGGGTAGGGTTAAGTCAATAGTTCGCTGGATATCCACAGGGATAATGTCATCAGGTAATGCCGACTTGTATGGCTTAAAACTGTGTATTGCCCATAGGGTATTCCGCCTATGACTTACGGAGTCTACACCCCTATTTATCATGGGGCTCTCCGCAGCTAGTACCGAGCACTACGGGAAATGAATTTCTAGTAATAGCTACTGAGATCCTCAATACACGTAGTTCATGAACCATGCTGTCGTTGTAGATAACTCGGGATGGAAGGACTAGAACATTGTACTTTGCGTAGCCTGGCCACGTCCGGGGACTCCTGTATATTACCACAATAGAGCCTCCAGGCCTTTGGTTTGACTGCTCTTAGCTCGTACTTGTAGGATTTTAAGGATTTAAGGATTTCCTTCTAACAGTCCCAATTTGCAGTAGCATTTGTGTTCCTCGCTTTCTTCAACAGTCTCCTTTATTTCAATCGAGTACCTTGGAGTTCTCTCGACTATCAGGGTGGACGAGACCTACCCAAAGGTCTACTGATAGGGCATGCACTTAACATGGCTTTATTAAATGCATCAGATAGCTTGGTTACTAGAACATCAAGCTCCTGTGTAGATGCAGTTTGATGTCTAGCCCTTCTTGTCTATTTTTAGTAATGAAGGTTGGCTTACGCCCGATATTACATATTTTAAGGTTAGTACTTAAAATAAAATCAAGGAGTAACTCACCTCGACTGTTGATATTTGTACTTCCCCAAATTAAGTGATGCGTATGTTCATCACTGCCAATGATGACTCCTACTTTTCATCTTTGAGCCTCGGTTATTGTTCTGCCCACCTGGTGGTATACTTTCCTCCTCGTATGGTAGGTAGGCCGATATGAGTCAGAGATGTTGCGCACCCATATCGATGATAGCCACCATTCCATCAACGTTGCTGTAATTTAGTAGAATAAAAATATTCAAATTATTTCTAGCGAGAATGCAGGAAAGTATCTTACCTTCATTTCTCGCATGTAATATTTTATATTTGGGAGTTCTGAACCCCAGCACCCGGTCACCACTGACCCAAGGCTCCTAGGAACCAGAACCACATCAATGAAATCCGATTCCATTTTGAGCTAAAGGGCTGCCAATGTGGCTTTACAGTGATGGAGGTTGATCTGAACGAACTTAAGCATTAGATAGTGCTTCCCTCCACCACTGTTGAGTCATACTCCGTCTCTGACAGCAATTTGTCTATTTGGAGCGCACAATGCAGCCCCAATGTCCACGGATAGTATCTCCTGAGCGTCTTCCAGGATGCTCTGGACTTCTGGGTCACCAACACAAGGCGGGACTCTACAAGTGTGTATCCCCACCTGCTGCAGATGCAGTATCTGTCGGTTTCATCGCGCTTATAAACCTTGAGCGTAATCGCTCCAAATCCCTAAAATCTTCCGCCATTTTGCCAGAGCACCCAAGAAGCCTTCTCCTCCTCTAACCTGGCAGGCTCTCTTCCTGGTTTGATAGTTTGATACTTGTGGGCCAGCAATCGTGCCTTTGTCCTTTGGTTTGGAGGGGCCAGTTTCGATTGTACTTATGCCCCTTTTTGCGCTTTGGAGGCCGGGCCTAAAGGCAGCACTAGATACCGATTTTTTAAGAGTGTCGGTTTTTTTTGTTGTTTATTTTGATAATCCATAATAGGTCCCACGAGTAGCGGAGAAATGAGGTCCACCTGTGGAGATATCCGCAACACACAGGTAAGGCAGCATGAGCCGGAGCGCGCCAAGTATCCGGATACACCGTTAGAGTGTGTGTACATGGTGTACTAGTTGCCCGGTAACACGTACACTTGTGGAAGCTGCAAGATACGGAGCTGGCAACAAGTACCAACTTGATTTCTCCAAGACAGCTTCACACCAGACCACCTGAAGATTAGAAAGTTTTATTTTTGAACAATTGGATTCTTTGATTGGCTGATTAGTTGATTGGATGATCTAGGACCATATAAATTGCATTATGATACCGATAATGTTGCAACCTATGGAAAGAAACTCCCATAATTTGTTTCAGTTGTTATAAAATTTGCACTCAAATTTGATCATAGAAGAGAACTTCTTCAATATCTTACACGTAACAGAGAGTTTTGAATTGTTGAGATACACATATATGTATATGACATTCCTGGAATGAATAATGGTAATTCTATAATAAGTTAAATACTACTGGTACAAGGCTTTTCATTATTGTGGAATTAGATCAAACATGTATGTATGTACATAAACGTACATATGCAGAAATTGCCACACGAAGCGTACTACTCATCCTTGAAATTTCCATTATTGTAATAATAATAATAAATAATTCCCGTGTTCCTTTCGTTTGTATATTTTTTTATGTACCATCTTATGAGTGCCTAACCTACGTACGTACATACATGCATACATACATACATTATACATACATAAAAACGATAATTGAATAATAACACAAATAATTCATATAATCCACAATACAAAAATCCATTTCCATATGGTATATGTTATGTATACATTTGTGTAGATTATATGGAAATATATTATGTAGATGTTATAACATTTTTACCTTTGTACTCAAAGCACAAAAAAAAAAATTAAATTACGTTCAATATGGATTTTTCATTTCAATATGAAAAATAAATTTTCTTCCATACCATATGTATGTACATGCATGTATTTGGTACCTTGTTGTTTATATGTCAACTGGTTGTCTATAATTTTGTTTTTAAATTATATTTCAATTACACATATTATACAAAATTCTACTTGCTTTTATGTTTTATTTACCATTGATTGCAATACGGTTTGGTTTCTCGTTCATTTGATTTCCCAGGAAAAACTATATATACATATATGCTCCGTCAGCAACATACATAATTTTATCATACTGGATATGCGGTATAATAGATATTTTTGGAATGCCTTTTTTATCTTAATCCTTCCGTGTAACGAACATGCGAATTGGATAAATAGTTATTGCCGCAGCATATCACTTCTGTGTACAGCTGTCACTTATGCCATTATGACACGAGGCTATATATACATAGATGCACAACGGGGGTGATAAAGATGAAAAAATTATTTGCAAAAAGTTTTCATTACAAATGTTATTGTCACCGAATTTATAGTAACTGTTTAGAATTTAGCATCTTTGTTCGTTTTAAGATGGGACTAAAATAATTTAATTCGTGAACATCTCATTTTCTTATCTGTATACCAGCCCATAATTGTAGAGGCGATGAATACCTCATCGACATAACTCTAAAGAAACGAAGCATAGTGTGGAAGAAAAAATCATCGCAATATTTTTTTTTTTTAAATTGAGCAAACGGTCACACCAATGTCATATTTCAATCTTGGATTTCCTGGGACCAAGCGAACTTGATTATATAAAACTTATCGAGCCTCTGATTCATATCTATCACTGTCTCTATCTTCTTTTCTGTAGTTTCTCTGTATATTTAAATAATTATAAGTTTTTAAAGGTCATTACTGGCTTCTTACTGAGTCAACCATTTGGCTCCAACAGTTTCGATCCTGAGCATGGTCTTCATACTGTATAAGACAATCTGAAGAGGCCAAGTCGTGGAGCCATCATCACCTGCAACGACCTCTGCGCCTACCATATGGTGGCTCTCCTTACATAGATCGCTGCACAATTCGTTCCGGATCAGCACGCGCAGAACATGACCGAGCCAGTGTACTCGCTGGGATCTTACTTCATGTACAATATCGGGGATCTTCATCAGGTCTCTGATCTCGATATTGTACAGATCTCGGTATGTACCATCTATTTAGCATTTTGGGCCGTAAATCACACGCATGATTCTTCTCTCAAATGTAAGGACCCATCTCTCGTACTCATCCGTAAGCACCCTATCCAAACATAACAACGGCCCTGGTCAACGCTTTGTAAAGCTTCAGCTTCACGACACTTGATAGGTATTTAGACTTTAGCCGTGGTCTTAGAGGATACAAATAACAACTGCCAGCTGCCGCAAACGAACTTCCGCATCCACACTGTTATCGTGAGTGATAAGAGACCCCAAATATTTGAAATCTGATGTGCCATTGTTCCTATAACCAGAGATCATGAATCTCGTTTAGAACTCATTGATCTGGAGTCCAACAGAATCTGAGAACTCTTCAAACGGATCAAGTATTTCTTTCAGTCCGTTGCTATTCAGTCCAATCACGCATACTTCGGTTCGCCATACTAATCGAATAAGGTCGAAAAGATAGTTCAACAAAGTATCCCCTCCAAATATCAAGAGCTCCGAATTAATGCTGGTTGACCGGTTTCGTTTCAATCTCTGCATGGCCTTAGTGAATTTCTCATGGGATGGATCCTCAGTGCAAATCTCCCTTGTCTGTATTAGAGGTGATCAACAACAGTCTGTGACGCATGATGAACATCAAGTAGATCAGTGGAGTATCCACTCAATGCGTCAAGTACTTTGTCGATGTTGACACAAAAGTTTCAATCCCGGTTCGGAATGGCGGTTAACGCAGGCCTGAAAGTATGGATCAGTCACCTCGGCTTTCTTTCATTCTCGCTTCGTCAGTCTACAAATCCGCTTAGCTGCCCTCCTTGCAAGAGCAGGTTTGTTTTTCCTCGTGATTGTGAGACATTGTTACACTTTACTATGGGCTATATTTTGTTATTCGACTGCAAGACCACATTCGTCACCAAACGACGACAGAGTTCACACAGTCAGGCTGGTAAATGGCTTCCTCATTGTTGTCAATGACAAGATCCTGATATCGTTTCTTTTAATCTTCATTTATCAGATCTTCACAGTTGAAACGTCTCATGCATTTTACTGTGTTCCCAGACTTGTACGAAAACTTCCATTGTAGCTTTTCAGCGACCAAATGATGATCGCTACTTACGTATTTTTCTGCTGACCGCTAACTTCTCACCACCTGCACAACCGGATCCCACCCTTTAGAAACTAAAACACGGTCAATTTGGCTGCGGGATTTGTCCATGTCTCTATAGAAGTATCTGTTTGTGAGGGAAGAACGTGCTTGCTACTCTATAAGATCGTGACCAATTGCAAAGTATATCATTTTCTCACCACGGGAGTACGGACCTATGTTTTTACACAAGTCGGCTTGATTTCTTCCAGCTCTGACACTAAAGTCCCCAATTATTATTCTAACATCGTGTTTGGGTATAGATCCCATCAGATCGTCCAAGTCATTGTAAAATGAGTCTTTATCTTACATGTACGCACAAATTATCGACAGATTAGCTAGCTTCATGCGCAAGCGAAGCTTACACAATAGGCTATTGACTGCTTGGAAATCCAAAACAACCTTCATTATCTGCGGCCCAAGAAGAAATCCAGCAACGTATAGCTCTGGAATACATGGTCTCCACTATTAAGCCAACGATTTTCTTGAAGAGCAACGAGTTCCAGCCGATACTCCATCATGCACGTGATTAGGTCCTCCAACGCTCCTCGTTCGGTGTTTTTTGGTGGTATCTAATTTCCTTTTTATTGACTTTATAAACAATTGATTTTTTTGTACGGATGCAGGTTTTTAAAAAATTTCTTCGATTTCCTGTACTCAGACCACTTCGTTTTTATAGTAGCAAATCAGACATCGCTATGACATTTTTTGAGTGGATGAACTATTTAACACACTCGCGTTTAAAAACTGGGTAATGACTCTCTCCAGAGTGGAATATCGGTTTACTTCAATTCTACTCAGATGTTTCCTTAGATGACCATGACATGGCTAAGTCCTATTATCATGTTGAGTGCCTGTTGAATATGCATATGACATTCCATTACTATAGTCACTGTCTTAAATCGGCTTTAAAGCAGTCTGACTTTCTATCAACATTTGGGTAAGCTTCTTAGTAAAGGCGTTCCAAGAGTTCGTACGCATTCTCAGAGACAGTCGGTGTAATGCTCAAGGCCATTGTCTTGAATGGAGGTCTGATAACTCCCATGGAGCTCTTCAATAGGTACACTATGTCAGCTCGAATTCGGCAATTGATACTGTAAATCCAGGAAAATCCTCTGTAATTAAGTCGCCCGTTCTATCGGCCAAGGAACAACGTCTCACCGATAAAATAAAGGCGGGGAAATTAAATGAAAATTTTGTACGAGTCGATATCCGAAGAAAAAAATTTGTGCGAACAACACAATATGGAGTAATAAAAAAGTGGCACTAAAAAATTCGGCACTGAGTGGCATCGGAAAGATTAAGTTTAATGATCAATAAGGTATACCTATCCAGTACGAGTACAAAATATATCTCCCGCAACTGATAACTTACCCAATTTATCACCACTATACTAGTTTCACTTTATATCCTGCTGCTGCGAAGCTAAGGACTACAAACCAAGAATCTTGAGAGGTGAGCATTTTTTTTACTACAAAGCTATTCTCCGTCAAGTAAGAAGACCGAATGCATCCATGCCCAGTCAGCAGCTACAACAGAAAAAAACTTCCCCATATTACCGGTTTAATCGCTCATCTAAGGAGGGAATTAGATGAAAGATGCAGGGTCCCTTGTTTGATTGAAGTTTCGGTCACGGTGTTTGCCGCATCGTATCATACTGTGCGGGAACACACAGATCACTCTATGCGCTCACCGTCGCCATACCACATCAATACTTCGTTTATACGGTATTGTTTTCAGTATGAACGTAACGACGTTAGTCAATAATATTCTACGGTATCGCGTAGGTCCTTCACTATTCGGCATTAAACGTAAAGGGCAGCAACGCAATAAGCTAGTTATTGGCTTACTCAATATGCTCTTTAAAGAATGTCTTCTATCGATTATGATTCTCAGGTATTTAATTAAGGTTTTGATACGATATCATTTTGTATTTTCCTGCCCGTGATTAGCACCGCCAAAGCCTACCACTATAGATTCGACATTTTATACTCACTAACACCAGTATCTGTTTTAAATTACATGATTTTGAATGATCCATCCCTTAGATAAGCGTCAAAGAGGTCGGGAAATTTTTTAATTTTCTGTAATTTCAACATCACTGCTTTGTACGGCATACTCCATTTCTTTCAACCTCGTTACAAAACTCTCTCCAAGTTCAGTGCTGGCACGTCTTGATAGCAATCTTTAGTTCTAGTCGGACTCGGCTGTTTGGCAATTGAAGTGTGCGGCAAATGTACTTTTCCCTTGAACTGTTGAAAAATGGTGGGTGGTTTTTATTTCTCTCTTCTGGTTTTCACGATTAACTATAACTCTGAAAATATACCAAAAATATCCTCAATAGATGATTCCCAGATAAGGCGTTCACATTTCCCACAAGTAAGCTAATTTACATAATTATATCAAGACCACGGACCAGATATTGGGCATGAAATGTAACATAGTTAGCTTAGTTTCATGATGGAAGATCTGAATATGCCCCATGTCAATCGTTGTTTGTCAATGATATGGGTTTCGATTTCAGAGTTTGGTACTGGATATTTCTGTACAATTCATACATTATTTTTAAATTATTTTTTTCTACACAAAATTAGAAGACGAAATATTTTAGACAAGAGATGCATTTGATCGCTCCACCTTATTTTAGAGAAAGCAATCAAATTTTTGTTGTCTCTTTGTTGGAGGTACCGTATGATCTCGATCAGGATGATTAAGAACACATCTACGACCTTCTGTTGGAGTGCAGAATTAATGGCCAATAGGAACCATCGTGCATGCCAATACAGGCTGGCATGGAGCTGTACAATGTGTAGATGGTGAATTAAAAACTCGGATCTGTAGCCGTTAAAAAAAAGTAAAAATCTCTTATTTGCTCAAGTCATATAATAGACTTATCTCAATAAAATAAAAATAAAATTTAAATTACATTCCATGTTTTGTGGTTCCCGTCAAGAATCACTCAATCCATTTATTGTTAATGATGTTAACCACAAATCTATGGAAATAGTTTTTGATTCAAATGTAATTAAGTCAACAACATACGGGCATCATATGCATACCACCTATAATTTTAAAAAAATAAACCACAGTACTTCACAGTACAGGGCTTCAGCAGTACTTAGAAGCTATTCAATGGGACGCTGCTTTAAACACTAATAATGTAAACCAAGATGCTAACAAATTCTACCAAATTTTATTACAAGGTTTTGAAACCCACATTCCATTGTGCCGGAAAAAATTTAATATTCATCCTCCTTGGTTTGACGACCATCTGATTAATCTGAAGAACCGTAAATCTAAAGCCTATGTCAAGATGATTAAAAGTGGTTTAGAGACCAGATAGGACTGCGTTTCTCCAATCTAATGAAGAATTTGATACATACTTCAAGGAAAAGCACCTCTCACATATTGCAGATGTACAACGAAGCATTACAACCAACCCTAAACAATTCTGGAAATACTTTAGATCCAAACGAGTAATTGATGGTTATCCAACTAATATGTATTTGAACGATATTAAAACATCAGTTCCCAAACAAATTTCTGACATGTTTGCGGATTTTTTTCAACATGTATACAAACCTAAAAACAGTAATTGGTTTACCACTCAATCAAACGTAAATAATAATGTACTTATCAATTTACCGGTTATTAATGATGAAGATATTTTATATGCACTTAATCAGTTTGGTGACGGATGTGGGCCGGATAATATTCCAACGTTTATATTAAAAAAATATTCTAATATTTTAGTAAAACCATTACGGAATATATACAACCTCTCGTTAACATCCGGAATATTACCTGATACATGGAAAATATCTAAAGTTACACCTATATTTAAATCGGGTAAACGAGAAGACATCACTTGTTATAGAGGGATATCAACCACTTCAACCATAGCACAATTATTCGAACAGGTTGTATGCAACAGCTTTAAAGGAATCGTAGCTCAACATATATCACTCAATCAGCATGGGTTTATGCCTAGAAGATCTACATCTACTAACCTTGTTGAATTTACCAACAAAGTTATTAATGAAATTGAAAACCGCAACCAAGTAGACGTAGTGTTTACTGATTTTAGTAAAGCATTTGACTCCATCTGCCATCACAAGGCTCTAGAAAGTCTTTACAACTTTGGCTTTGCATCAAACTTCATTAAATTGTTCAACTCATATTTGTCAGGGTTCCCATATTGGACCATGGATTTTTATCGGTTTCATAAATGCGGTATAACTGAAGTCATCAAATACTCTAATCTTCTCATGTTCGCAGATGATATAAATTTTTTACATACAATCAAAGATATACATGACACAAAAATATTACAAGAAGACATCGAGAGATTCAGTGAATGGTGCCACAAAAATTCTTTTCCATTGAATATTGACAAATGCAAAGTAATGTCTTTTCATCGCAAGAGAAAACCGATTAACTTTGCTCCGCTGAAAATGTGAGTTTTAACAACCACATTGACAAATGCATTGCTAAAGCAAATTCTATGTTTGGTTTTGTTAAGCGTTGGACTGGAGAATTTACAAATTTGTCAACTTTATTCTCACTATATTTTGCGTATATAAGATCCCAAGTTGAATACGCATCAGTAATTTGGAGCCCGTATTATGCTAACCGCATCAAAAGGATTGAAAGCATTCAAAAGAAATTGATGATCTTTATTTTAAAAAAACTGACTGGGACTATGACCATAACTTACCGTTTAATTGGAAATATAGCTCGCCTACCACCATACACGACAAGATGTTTAGAGTATAAAATTTGTACTCTGGAAAATAGACGCTTATTTTAAGACTCAGCTTTCATCGGTAACATCCTGCTTGGCCATATTGATTCACCTTACATATTGGAAAATACAGCTATCCATGTTCCAATACAGCTATCCATGTTCCGACAATTGCCCAATTAATAGACTTGCAAAATCATTCAACATCGCTGAAGAAAACTTTGACTTTCATTTCACAAAGGACTGCTTCAAAAGGAACTTAAAGAAATATTTTTTAAATTTTAAAACTTAGTTTCAGTTTATTTTTTGTAAAAAATATACTTTTCAAATCTATTTTTTTTTTGACAACTTCTAATCTGAAGTAATAATTAACAGTGTTAAAGGCCATTACTGGCCCCTTACTGAATCAACAATTTGGCTCCAACGGTTTCGATCCTGAGCTTGGTCTTCATACTGTCTAAGACAATCAGAAGAGGCCAAGTCGTTCTCTACATCGTGGAGCCATCGTCGCCTGCAACGACCTCTGCGCCTACCATATGGTGGCTCTCCTTTCAGAGATCGCTGCACAATTCGTTCCGGATCAGCACGCAGAACGTGACCGAGCCAGCGCACTCGCTGGGATCTAACTTCATGTACAATATCGGGGATCTTCATCAGATCTCTGATCTCGAAATTGTACAGAGCTCGGTATGTACCATCTATTTCGCGTTTAGGGCCGTAAATCACACGCATGATTCTTCTCTCAAATGTAAGGAGCCATCTCTCGTACTCATCCGTCAGCGCCCAACTTTCACATCCAAACATAACAACGGGTCTGATCAACGCTTTGTAAAGCTTCAGCTTCACGGCACTTGATAAGTGTTTAGATTTTAGCAGTGGCCTTAGAGGATACAAAGAACGACTGCCAGCTGCCAGCCGCACTTTAATATCCTCACCCACACTGTTATCGTGAGTGATAAGAGAGCCCAAATATTTGAACCTCCTCACTCCCTCAAACGTTTGGTGGCCACTACTAAAATCTGGAGTGCCATTGTCTCTAAAACCAGAGATCAGGTATTTCGTTTTGGACTCATTGTTCTGGAGTCCAACTGCAGCTGAAAACTCTACAAGCGGATCAAGTATTTCTTTCACTCCGTTGCTATTTAGTCCAATCACGCATATGTCATCTGCATATGCAAGCACTTGATTGGACTGGCGATATAAGATGTTGCGCTGAGGTGTTTCAGTTTTACGAAAGATGTACTCCAACATGAGATTAAAGAGTATCGGGGACAGAGCATCTCCCTGCCGAACACCCGAGTTAACTGCAAAAATTTTCGATAGCCTGTTCTCAACCTTAACACAGCATTGAGACTGCGTCACTGTCATCCTACACAGTCGTAACAATTTTGTTGGCATTCCTAGGTCCACAAACTCTCTCGATTGATCGAGTCGTAGGCCTGCCGGAAATCCAGGAACACCTGATGTACGGAGATGGATGTCTCATAATATTTAGATAGAATCATCCGCAGCGAAAAGACCTGATCAGTGACTGATCGATTCGGACGAAATCCTTCTTGATAGTCACCAACCAAGCCCTCCGCCAGAGGAGTGATTCTATCCAATACAATGTATGACAGTAACTTGTATGATGTGCAAAGGAGAGCTATACCGCGATAATTCTCACACTTCAAGCGGTCTCCCTTCTTGAAGATGGGGCATATCGCGGCCACTTTCCATTCGTCAGGCATAACTTCGGTTCGCCATACTAATCGAATAAGGTCGAAAAGACAGTTCCACAAAGTATCCCCTCCGAATATCAAGAGCTCCGAATTAATGCAGTCCACTCCAGGTGAGCGGTTTCGTTTCAATCGCTGCATGGCCTTAGTGAATTCCTCATGGGATGGATCCTCAGTGCAAATCTCCGCAGTCTATCTTAGAGGTGGCTCAACAACAGTCTGTGACGCATGATGAACATCAAGCAGCTCTGTAAAGTGTCCACTCCATGCATCAAGTACTGCGTCGATGTTGACACAGACGTTTCCATCCCGGTCCCGAATGGCGGTTGACGAAGGCCTGATAGTATGGTGCAATCCAGTAATTCGTTTAAAGAAATTACGTGAACTACGCTCATTGCTGAGTTGTTGTACTTTCAGAACCTCGGCCTTCCACCATTCTCGCTTCTTCCGTCTACAAATCCGCTTAGCTGCCCTTCTCGCCAGAGCAGCCTTGTTTTTCCTCGAGATTGTGAGACGTAGTTGCACTTCACTATGGGCTATATTTTGTTGCTCAACTGCAAGACGACACTCGTCATCAAACCAATCATTCTTGGGTCTGACTTTCACTATACCTAAAGTCTGTTGAGCAGCACTGACAACCGAAGTTTTCAGTACCTCCCAGACAGAGTTCACGAAGTCAGACTGGTAATTGGCTCCGTCAATGTTGTCGCTGACAAGATCCTGATATCGTTTATTGTGATCTTCATTTACCAGACTTTCACAGTCGAAACGTACCATGCGGTTCGCTGTGTTCCCAGACTTGTACGAAAACTTCCATCGTAGCTTTGCAGCGACCAAATGATGATCGCTACCTACGTATTTGGTTGCTGACCGATAAGTTCTCACATCCTGCACAACCCGAGCCCGTCCTTTAGAAACTAACACATGGTCAATTTGGCTGCGGGAAGTTCCACGAGGATGTGTCCATGTCTCTAGATGTATGTTTTTGTGAGGGAAGAATGTGCTTGCTACTCTCAGATCATGAGCAATTGCAAAGTACATCATTCTCTCACCATTATCGGTCGCAGTTTCGTGTCGGGAGTACGGACCTATGTTTTCACATAAGTCGGTCTGATTTCTGCCAGCTCTAGCATTAAAGTCCCCAATTACCATTCTAACGTCGTGTTCGGGTATAGATCCCATCAGATCGTCCAAGTCATTGTAAAATGAGTCTTTATCTTGGGGCTGGCTGACTTCTGTGGGCGCATGTACACAAATTATCGACAGGTTGGCTAACTTCATGCGCAAGCGAAGCTTACACAAACTCTAATCTGAAGTACTTAACTTTTAATTTTTATTGCATTGACTATGCTAATTGATTTAAAAACCAAACGACAAATAATGTTTGTCTAACATAAAATAGAATATTAAAGAATGATTTCTCAAAAATAATAATTTCTTATTACTTACTAATTCCATAACCCAATTTTAACCCAATTTCATTTGCGCTAATGCGACCAAAAACCAAATTACTTTAACAAAAATTTCGTATAAATCAAAATTTATTTATAATCCCATTAATGCGACGTGTCTACCACCCTATATTTACCCCAAAAAAAAAAAAAAAAAATATTTAATACGCCCTAATAAATACATATTACCTACTACTATTACCCATAAACGACATTAGAGAGATTATCAAGTTTAATTTGTCTCAAGAAAGCAACAAAAAAAAAAAAAATAGTCCAAAAAACTTTTTAATAAGATAAAAAAAATACTATAAATGGGATTAAACATTATCTTCTCTAAAAACAAAGATTATAATCACTTTATTTTGAAATAATAAATTTTTGGAATTAAATACCAACAAAAAAATATAAAAAGACGAATGAAATAAGGGAGCACAACAAAAGCACAAAAAAACTGTTTTCTTTTTTAGAAAAACTAAAATAAAATTTCCTTTCGTTTATATATTCCGGTTAACACAATCATCGAATATGTGCGCGTAATACACAATTCGTTAGGTGCATCGCCATTTAACGTGTTAACACCATTTTGTGTTTTAATTCAATCACGAACGAAAACTAATAGCAAACGTACGAATTTACATAAAATAAAAAAGTAAATTTTCATATAATTACCTTTCAGGTATCTTTCGTATACATATAAAAAGCTTTAAGTTTTATTGTATATGCAGAGCTTTTTTAAATAATAATTAGCATAACGTACATACATATACATATAATATAATTGATATAAGGTTTTAGTTTTTATATTCTAATTATTATTCATATTTGTTTTTTTTTTTTAAATTACGAATCGTATATATTTGTTACAATTAAATTCTCATGACAAATTCCCATTTTAGCTAAAAACAATAAAATGTATAGAGAATTGTTAAAATAGCATACACACAACTGAATAAAAATTGTAGTACACGAACAATAGGAATACCAACAATAACAATCATTACAAAAAGCTATCACAATAATTCCTTATATGGGAAAGCTTTTTTTTTTTTTAAATAGTTACTATAGTATTGTTGTTGTCGTTACTCTAGTATTGTAGTACTTCTGAATTCATAAAAATAATATATATTTTAAATTTTGAATTGTAGACGAAGTAATGAAATACAAAGAAAATGAATACTTATATAGTATACAGGAAGACCTCGCATAACACGGGATATACAGCGAACCCGAAAATTAAAACTGAAGCTTGTACTTCACATTCTCAAACAGTTACGGACGTCTTTTCCATATGCAGACCAATATTTAATTGGGTAGATGGATTCCCGACTATAGGAAGGAGTTACAGTCACTATAATTGTTATCATTTTAGCAAGACACATAAAAGCTGTATCTTAAATGTTCAGTTTCAAATTAATATAATCCTTCGCCAAGATACCTGGGCGTTCGGTTTGACAGGTCACTCACTGATGCTCAAATAAATTGCCGTTTGAAATACGGCTCACAATTATTTATTTATTTATTAACGTATACGTACTACCTACAGGATTACAATCGGGTACATGGAAAAAAACTACAAAAAAAATATAAAATTGCCGACTACTTAATTTCTACTATACATACAAACTTAAATAAAGCATTCCTGAACGAATTCCTCGACATGTGGAAGTTAAAAATCCCAAACAATTGAATTAAAAATCCGCGAAACTTTTACAATCGGTTCCGAAAGACCGTAGTTTGTTGCTAGAGAGTTGATTATTAAAAATTTATCGCGTTGACGCATACGGTGTTCGGAAGCATACAAATGTAGGCGTGTGAGAAGTTCAGCATATAGTCATTGCGAGAATTAAAAGTATCACGTACAACAATTGCGGATGCTATATCTCGTCGATGATCTAATCGGTCCTGATACGGTGGCGGAATATGGTCAGTTATTCGTAAAGAATGTAGACATCGGAGTGCATACAAAACGGATTGCTTTTGGACACTTTCAACGCACTTGGAGTGACTACGATACGATGATGACCATACCGTAAATGTGTCTCCTAATTTTGACCGAACAAAGGAGACTTACAATGCAGTTATGATAATATGGTTACAGAAGTCTTTACAATCCCGCTTAATGAAGCCTTACGTAATATATGCCTTTTGGATAATAACGTTAATGTGTCTATAGTAAAGCTAGCGTCAACCGAAACCGTTACACCTAGATCGGACATGAACTCAACTCTGACAATAGATTCGCTGTATATAAACGGTATTGATGCAAAATAGGTGAGCGGATGCGATAAAATTATAGAGTCTTACACTTGCTCACGTTCAGCCCAATCGGTTGTTAATTGAACTACAAAACCTATTTAAGTCTCCCTGGAGCTTCATGCAGTCGTATATATTATTGACTTGGGCGAAAATTTTCAGATCGTCGGCAAAAGAAGGCAGTTCCCAAACTGAAAGCAGTCAACGATATCATTGATAAACACTGTAACTAATAATGGGCCAATATGACTGCTTTGAGGTACGCCGGACGACGCGCGAAAAACCCGGGAAGAAAAATCAAAAATTCTTCCGGATTGCCAGCGGTCGGAAATGTAGGAACGCAACCAATCAACGGGAATGAACTAACAGTTCAAATTCTCCAGCTTGGTGATCAAAATAAATTACCGCAAAACTAAATCAAATTGGTATCTATTGACCGGCCGGGATAAAAGCCAAGCTGGGCGGGAAAAACAAATTGTTTGGTATGGAAGAGCAGAACCTTGTGAACTTCTTCTACCCACCTAAAAAATTGGGTGAATACAGGAAACTTTCCAAGGATCAGGAAAAATTCTATGCGTAAGCTTTCATTAAATATAAAAGTAATTGGAAGGGTCAAACTCTCCGCACAATTCCTGACCAAAATCGGTGAAATTTTGTAGTGACCAAGTGCTTAAATTTAAATTACTTGACAGAGAGCATCGCTAGTGATTCGTACACTGGGGTAAACAACTAAGCAAACAACTTACATATTTCAGATGGATGATTCGCGATGGAACTCTGATAAGCCATGGACGACGGAAAACCAACCACTTTTCTCTTGCTGGTCATAAAATCAGTTCCTCCTCGATTCGCACTATATGTTGGTTGTACAAATACCAGTTCAAACGTTTAAATTCTGTACGGGCTCTAACAAAATCGAAGTAATACTCCCTACCATACAGCCTATATAAAGAATGTAGCTTATTACGCCGTCACTCGAGATGCACCAGCTCATTGTTAAACCATGGTTCCCGTAATCTAGTTTTCATTTTTTTAACAAACGCAACGTGTCTTTCAATACCACTGCAGAAAAGGCCGTTAAAATATACCATAATGTCATTTAAATTCGCGTCGCGTTGAAGAAAGCTCCAATCGGAATTATTGAGGAAATCGTTCAAGGAAGCGTAATCAGCATTTCTAAAATGAAAATTATAATTATTAGGACGACAATTAGTATTACAAATAACATTGAAAATATTTATCGGGATGCTCTCGCAGCCGGTGAAATCCGTACATGTATAGAAACCTCTGAATGCATGTAGTCGGTTGCAAATAGCCCCGATTGTTACTAGAACGATTTAACTAAGTCGTAGAGATGCTAGCACAGTAGACGATAACGGACAATGCTCTTTCATCCGTGGAAGACGGTATATGAAGATGCCATCGACGTCAAGCCAATCAATGTCGGGCAGATTAAAGTCACCCAATGATAAGTTGATCGTTGGGACGAACTAAAGGTATAACAGCTGAGTCAATAAAGTTGATGATCATGTTGTAGTAATCCAAGTCGGACCCATAAGGAGCAGGTTACACGGTGATGACAATGATCGATGAATTAGCCACTTTGACCCGAACAGCTATGATGGTGAGGCCGGGATGACCGGCCACCAACTCATTAGGAAGCGAATTATGTAAATTTTATTTTAAATCGAGAAATTTAAATTTAAATAAAGCTGAGTTTAACCAATTTTAAAGAAGAAATTAAATTAAAAAAGTTTTAGCATCAATTGAGAATTGAGACTGAAACTAAGGTCCATGAAACTAAAGCCAATGACTCTGCTTTATTAACCACCACCATACAATTGTATTGCTATATATTAATCTTTCATCATTTTCCGAAGCTGAGATGAAACACTTTGAAAGAAGAAATTAAATTAAACAAATGTTAACAAAAAAAAAAACTAAACGTAGCCTACGTAGCCGAAGCAAATGACTCTGCTTACTTTGACCACTATCGTACGATATCATTGCTGCTACACCCATCTCTTATACTTGTCAAAACCCACACCAATTAGAAAAATTAAATTAATTTAAATAAATTTTGGCCTTAAACAAGACTTGAAATCAGGTCCACGAAACGAGAGCTAACGACTCTGCTTACTTGACCAAAGCCGTACAATTTAAATACTGCTGCACCCTATTTTTTGTAGTTGTCATTTGAATAGAGAAAATTTAATTGTTTATGAACCGCAATCATAGTATATATGCGGAGGTATAATGGTGTGGTTTCTGAATAGAAATAGATGGAATGACTGGAACTGAATACTGGATTTCGAGTGTTAGTAATAAAATTTGTGTAGTTCACACGTGAAGAAAAAAGGTATTTAATCTGAAAAATATCACTGGGTTTATCTATTTTGTTGAAATAAATTAAATAATTTGTGTAACTTTATAGGGATGTTACAAATACCGCCTCATCGGCCGTCTTCTTGAAATTAAATCGAAAAAATAATCGGTGACTTTTCCCAATCAAAAAACTGACTGAAAAAGTCACTGATTACCACAATGGCCCGTATTCCTGAAACTAATCGAAATTTTTATTCACAATCCTTATCGATGCTAACTTCATTCATATCGTGTGACATGATTTTATTTATGTCAAAAATGTTGGTTTTTTATCAATAATTTTTTTATTTTTGGTTGGTTGTCATTAATAATTTTTGGTGTTTTTGGTAAAAAATATTTGTTTATGGCTGGTTTGGATAAATTGCGACTAATATTTTTCTGACAGATAAATCTATTCGAAAATGAAACTCACCTTTTTTATACCAATCGTAAATATTCGTTTACCAATCGAAAGTTTCGATTGAAATTTCGTATATTTTGACATAAAGTCATCGGTGGCCCAGTTCCTTGGTAAATTTTAAAGTCAACACATTTTAAAAGTTATAAGTACGAAATACCACGACGAAATAATTTTGTATTTATTTTATTCGGTGACTTAATTATTTAAATTACCATTTTTTAAAAGGGCGGCCACTCCCAGTTACTGGTAGAGTTGTGACAAATTTTAGATGACATAATTATGACGAAATTTTATTGTTTATTTCCATTTTAAGTGTTCTTGTAAAAAAGTAATTGATATTTATTTTAATATTTACATACATTTCCCGCATGAATTTCAAAAAGCGATTCGGACGCTAATGAGATATTAATAAAAATCATAAAAAATATAATAAAATCTAATGTAGGCAGGTAACGGCAGTAATAAAATCACGCCGTTAATATTTTTTCTAAATTTACCAATTGTCGCCTATTCTTCCCATTATCATTTTTTTTGATACCTCATTTAATAAAATGGAACAATGAACCAATGATGAAATGTCTATTTTCCGAATATTTTTGTAAGAGCAAGTGATTAAAAAATAATGGAATTAAATCGAAGCAGTTTTACCAGAACGCGTCATACGAAGTAATCCTGTTTCCTGCATATCCAAAACTATTATTTATTTTTATGTATGCTGCTTGGTATACTATAGAACGTTGATCATTTAGCTTGCATTTGTTTTTATTTTTCATAAAACTGTTCTGCTTACATTTATATGGATATATACTAGAGTTAGGGTTAATTGGATAAAAATTTAGTGTGACCTACTTTCAAACTTAAGGTAAAATGGTAAACGACAATATAATTATACGAGTCAAAGAACTCGATTTGGTTGAAAAAATTTCGTGGAAATTTCACGTATACAGTGTACATACATACCACATTTGCTTTTTTAATTGGATATAAAAACTTGCACCTAACAAATCTTCTCGTTTAGCTAGCTAATGTATTTTGAATAGATAAAATATGATGCGGCAAAGATAATGGTATAAACTAATTGAGCCAAATACATTTAGTCCGTTACAGCTTTTATTTGGTATAGCCCGCAAATCGAGAAGTTTGATAGTTAAAACTGTCCAATAATTCATGTAATCCTTCGTTTTACAAATATTAGAAATATTAGACCTTCTGATCATTAAACGTTTTCTTAAAACATCATTGGAACTTGGAGGATTCCAAAATCAATAGCAACTTGATGGTGAAAATCCAAAGAATTTGATCGGTGCTTTACCATTTTTTTGGTGCGAAAGAAAGTTTTGACGAATACATGGCACCATTATAACAGATTTTGATACCACAATTACCGTGGTAATCGAGTCATGCTTTCAAGGTGTATAGAGAAGAGCTATTTGTAGATAAGAAACAGGACGAACTCGTTTACAGTTAATTAACTCGGTGTATGTTCTGGCAGCTTAAAATTTTAAATTAAAGCATTGTGTTGGCTAGTTGGTGATTCCAATATTCATCGAAAGATCGATAGCGAAATTGGCCATCTGACCATCTGAAAATATGACCAAATATCATGTCAGTGAAATGTAAAATCGAAGTTGACGTTAAGCTACATAAGTTGAACCGCAAAACTATTCTCACAGCATGTGAAAGGCTATTTGGAAATTCAATTCGATATACGACTGATGACGTGAAGCATTTGTTCAATGTCGGCAACATTCAGAATTTTAAAGTCTTATAGTTTCTCCATCAGTATATCCATATTTGGCATCAGTATAACGATATCCAAGAGTGGAAGGCCTATTTCATCGACTATACCGAGAGCTAGAGGAATTTATAAAGCTGACCTCAGTGTGGCTGAAACAAGGGGCTTTATTTCATATAAATAAACACATTTAAATTTAATATTCTGCCTATTTCGATTTCTTTCCAGGTCTTCTCAGACTTCAGCAAATCTACCAAGGCCTCCGGCCCGGTCACGAAGAATTTCACGTTGAAATCGTAAAACGGATCGTTAATGTAACGGACGCCATCAAATTTTTGCGAATGCTCGAAGAGCTAAATCGATTCTCGTTCAAACACATCGTGCTCGATTGTCCCACAGAAACGGCCAAAGAAATTGTGGTTAACCATGTCCGTGATATAGCGCTGGGCCGACGAAATTATCATTATCTATTGAGCGGTCTCGTTATGGACGATCGATGGGAATCCGAGGTGATTGAATACGGTGCTATTAACATAACCGGATTTCGAATTATCGATCAATCCAAATCGAATGTAAAAGAATTTCTCGAGGGATGGAAAAAATTGGATCCAACCTTGTCACAAGGTGCTGGCAAGGAATCGATATCGGCTCAAGCGGCTTTAATGTATGATGCCGTATTCGTAATAGTTGAGGCGTTTAATAAACTGTTGCGTAAAAAACCGGATCAATTTCGGGGGTATACGCAACGGAAGCAGATCACTGGGAATGGGACGCATTCGTCACAGAATCGTATGCTCGATTGTAATACGAGCAAGGGTTGGGTCACGCCTTGGGAGCATGGTGATAAAATATCACGATATTTACGTAAAGTTGAGATACACGGACTAACCGGTGACATAAAATTTAATGACGATGGACGTCGACAAAATTATACATTGCATGTGGTTGAAATGACGGTGAACAGTGCCATGGTTAAGGTGGCCGAATGGACTGATGAGTCTGGATTTACACCGATTGCTGCAAAATATGTGCGGCTAAAGCCGCCCGAATTCGAAAAAAATAAAACGTATATTGTTACCACGATCGTGGAGGAACCATACATTATGTTGAAGAATCCGGAACCGGGTGAATCACTCGAGGGTAACGATCGGTTTGAAGGGTATTGCAAGGATTTAGCGGATTTGGTGGCGAAACGGTTGGGGATCACATGTGCGTATTACAAACGTTATCATCTAATCGCATACATTTATTAACAATTCCTTTGTTTACTGTTTAGATGAACTGCAAATAGTCAAGGACGGAAATTATGGTGCAGAAAATCCAGACGTCAGGGGTGGATGGGATGGTATTGTTGGTGAATTGGTTCGGCGAGTGAGTATACAATAATTTCAAGAAAATTTACAATTCTTGGCACTGACAATGATATTTTATTTGATATATATTTAGGAAGCGGACATAGCAATCGCCTCGATGACAATAACATCAGAACGTGAACGTGTTATAGATTTTAGCAAACCATTTATGTCCCTTGGTATTTCGATTATGATTAAAAAACCGGTCAAGCAAAAACCAGGCGTTTTTAGTTTTTTAAATCCACTTTCCAAAGAGATATGGGTAAGTCGATTTTTCATTTTTTATTTTTTTTTGTTCACATATTATAGAAAATTACGGTTGGGTACGAGTTGGTGGAAAAAATTATTACGTGACACAATGAAAAATGAACTTTGAATTACTAACCTACTGTGCGTGTGCGCAAGGGTTTATCATTTTAGTTTTTCTCTTCTATATAAGGGCTAATTTCCAATTATTATTTAATTTAATATTGTTGTTGGTCTATTTTATATTTTTGGATGATAGGTATATAAAGTTACACACAAGAACAACCCAACAAATTGTTGAATCACATATTTGATTAAAAATCAATGACCGCTATATGAGTGCCACGCGATGAATCGATGATTTGCTGCGATGATTATGAAAGGACACGCGGGTGGAATACTATATTTGACTTTTTGATCGACTCGCATGTATGATTTGATAATAAAATTCCAACAAAAGAAAAAAAACGATTTAATTAACCAATAAATAATAAATTGCGGTGGTGTTCGACACAAGAAATCGAAAACTATATAATTAAGTTAAATTGTATGTCTCTATACATATATGTATAATGACAATCTATATAAGTAGTGTGGTGCTTGGCGTATAGTGAATACTGTACGCATATAGACAACATAGATGGGTATATCTACATTCTATATACGCTCTCATGCTAACTCAATTACGAATATGTGTATAAATAAATCCTTGGACAACTATAATTATTAATTAATATTGAATTATGTACATGCTAATTAGAGCTATGTTATATAAGCCGCGCTTGAAACTCTAGAACGTCTAATTTACTATACGAGTATAAAGAAAATCGGCACCCAAATGGGTAGAATTTTATGGCAGCATATGGCAGTCCAATTGGACTGCAAATTCTGCAACAAATTATAACCAATAAGCCAATACCGTTTCCTTTATGTGGATTGATATTAAATTATATAGAGCTTTTAAAACTTTAAGTACTATTAGGAATTTGTTTGATCCTCTCATATTGAACTCATATTACTATATTCACGAAATCAAACCTTCAAACATTGTTCAACATAGTCCTGTCACAATTAATCTCTCTTTTTATTTTAATTCGCCTGAATGTGGATTACACTCGTATATGTATATTGTATCAATACGTCATAGTTACATAATGGGACATATAAAAAGTCTCCTCGGTCGGCCGGTCACTGGTGGAGCAAGACCGGCATGCAAGCTGTCAGGGAATAATGGAGGCATTAAACATTAACCACATGACAGTTTGGAATCATTTGAAAAGAGCAGGCAAAAAAGAAGATCGATGTTTGGGTGCCACATGAATTAACGCAAAGAAATTTTATGAACCGAATTGACATCAATGAAATGCTGCTGAAACTCAACGAAATCGAACCATTTTAGAAGCGAATCATTACAGGCGATGAAAAATGGGTGAAATACGAGAATATCAAACGTAAGCGCTCATGGTCAAAGGCTGGTGACCCTCCACAAACGACTTCAAAGTCCGAATTGACTGCAAACAAGGTTATATTGAGTGCTTGGTGGGATTGGAAGGGAATTGTCCATTATGAGCTGCTACAATGTGGCGAAACCATCAATTCCGCCTGTACTGTGCACAATTCGACCGTTTGAAAGAAGCAATCCAGAAAGAGCGACTAGAATTGACCAACAGAAAGGGAGTTGTGTTCCATCATGACAATCCGCGGCCATACACATTGACACAACTTGGTTGGGAAGTTTTGATTCATCAACCGTATAGCCCGAACCTTGCACCGTCTGACTACCATTTGTTTCGGGCTCTTCAAAATACTCTTGATGGTAAAAAATTGGCAGACCCGGTGAAAACCAAATGGCCAAGTATTTCGACGATAAACCACAGAAGTTCTACACCGATGGAATTATGAAGCTACCCGAAAAATGGCAAATGGTCATAGATAATAATGGTCAATATGTACTTGATTAACCAAGAAACCGCGGAGACTTTTTATATGACCTTATGCAATCCATCAAATCAGGTGAACGATACATCTGGTGGCCAAACCAAGCCAGTGAACTGTCGAAAATACAAACAAACATATTGTTGAGATTAAAGAATAATTAATAAACTCATTAGAAGATGATATTGAAGCCTTTATATCGTTAGTCATACATAATCAATCATTATCTGCTCAACCAATCTACCAATTAAACTTCATTTTTGTAATATTATAACTCGTGTAATTGTCACTGATGTCACTTAGTCAAACTCAATGAACAATTTAGTTGTAGTCTTCGCAGTTGATTTGAAACCTTCACAAAGAGGTGTGGTAAATCTGTTTGTGATTAAAAATTCAATTGTGATTGCGACGATTTTAATAATTAAATATACACATTTTGATCAAAACTTCTTCAAAATATATAATACACGTTTAGAAAGTTCGTGAACAACTTAAAATCTGTAAAATTATTTTTCACTTTCTGGAGTTACTGTATCTGCTTCGATCTCTTAGCTATTTAAGAAATTAATTTTATGTTTCAGAACAAAAAACTTAAGTACTTCAGTTAATATAGTAATTATGAGAATATTGAGGTAGGGATGTGTAAGAATAGAGAGAGTCAGAATACTTTACTGTTTCTGGTAAGTCTTTGAGGAGCAAACAAATTTTTGACGGTATATTTTTAATTAACTATGGTTCAGTTCAAAAATCAAATGCTTTTTCATCAACTGTAGTTAATAAAACTAGAAAAGTTCAAGGATGCAGTGCAGTGATAGTAGTTTCTTTTTAATTATTTTATATATATTTACATATAATGCAAAATGTGACGATCGGTCTGTTTTCGTCAAAAAAGAAAGCCTCCGGCCAAACTAAAAATGTAGTATCAGAATTTGGTTGCAAACTCTCCAAGGCTAACAACCTCTGCACAAGCAACAAAACGCGAATTTAATAACACGTGTTAGTGAGTGAAGAAAATGAAATTCAAAATTCCCAGAGCAGTTAGCTGCTAAGTAGGCTGAGGTCAGTAAAAGTAAATGCAACAGGAATAATAACCCTAAATCGTTTCGCACCACATTAATACAAATAGTAGCAGCGCTTACTGAAAAAATTAAAAAGGGTAGTATTTGGGAAACTAGTATACAAGCATAGTTCAGTGGTTTGATACATATACAAAAATTGTAGAAGTTCTGGAAAGAAATAATAAAAATTATTATATATTCAGGATAATAGGCACCACAGGAATCGAGGTTGTGATAACAGGAATGCACTGTAATACCTACAGAAATCGTTGAAGAACTGACCAAAAAGGGTTTCAGAGTAAAAAAAAATATAATTAACTTTATAAATCGTGAAAAATACCTCAACCAATGTTTAGAGTTAAAGCACGAAAGGAAAATGCGAAATTTGCAGTTTAAGATATTTGTTTTAGCGAAAGTTTGTAGTAGAAGAGCCACATAAACGGAAGTCAGTTCTATAATGCGAACCAACTGTCAAGAATTTGGGCATTCACTAAACTACTGCAAACTCCAGCTGTCTGTGCAATATGTTAAATTTTTCATAATATTATCAATCCGGACATTAAGAGATGCAGCAACTGCAGGAAAAATCACATTACTTACGATTGAAGATAAGTGGTGTACGAGTTAAGGAAAGCGTTAAGGAAAAAATTAACTCCAAGGCGAAACAACTAGCTTGCAACCAATTTTATCGGAACAACAAGCTTCCAACAAATTTTATAAAAATCCAATCACTGCGAGAGAAATATCTGCCACCTATTCAAAAATATCATACGCGGAAGTAGTTAAGGACACTCAAACAATCCACTTTCAAACTACGACCAGGGAATTTATAAAATGGTAAGTTCCCTTACCAATTTGATTCTCAAAATACGAATACTCATTCAAGTTTTCGTCCTAAATCAAAATCAAAAATGAATATACTATAATTAGTTGTATGAAACGTCAACGGGCTAGCGCAACATAATCTAGAAGTAAAATGTTTTCATTTTAACACATTTTATGAAGCATATTTTAGTCATAGGATGAGCTGTTTTAATCCTAAAGAATACCGCATTTATTTACAACACAAAGCACCACAGCGTAACGTCTCTAAGTGGAATAGCTATCAATATAAGAGAGATAATAATACACCATGAACTCCAACAGCGTAATGAAAAGCATATTCAAGCAACTACAGCACAAATGCAATATATTTGCAGTTTATTGCCACCAAAGCACTCAATTAAGAAGGACCAATCTGCAAAATTTTTCAAAACCCTATAGGAGATAAATTCCTTGCAGGTGGTGACTACAACACTAAACATCTTCATTGGGGGTCAAGATTAGTAACACCAAAAGGAAAGCAATTGTGGTAATGTATGCAAAACGAAAAATTGGATCACATATCTACTGCCCAGCCCACCTACTGACCAACGGATAAATAATATACAAATTCCTGATTTAATAGATTTCTGTGTAACCACAGGAATTGGCAGACATCATATAATATCAGAGATATGTTATGATCCGTCGTCGGATCATTCACCAATAATAAGGCTAAGCACGGCAATTCACTGAAAAGAATGAACATACTTCGGAACGGCCATACGTCGACTATAATGAATTAAATTTATTTGATGGAAATGGGATAGTAAAGTTATTATTGGCAGAAATTCTGGAACATGGCCAACAGAAAAGGAACTAGGATTTTCCTTGGCCGATTATGATGAAACCCGGTATGCTGGATGGAGATGGGAATCTTAACACATTTGTGGATGCATATGGCGAATTGGAACGAAACTAGTTTATTGAATATGTTGAAACCCGGTGTGTTGGAGAGAAATGGGTCTCTAAAATCCGAAAATGTTTTTTGAACGATAATGGTTTTGGACAAAGTTTTGAATAATGGTCAACTGGAACGAAACAAGGCCATTCCATCATCGATTATAAAATTGAATATGCTGGATGGCAATGGGATTGTAAAATGATTTTTAGATATGTTCAATTCCAACAGAAGTTTTGGAATATGGTGAATTCGAAGTCATTCTTTGGTTTAATTAAAATTGGAAAGGGCTGTTAATGACACTCATGATTCTTCTCTCATTTGTAAGGAGCCTTCTATCGTACTCATCGGTCAATGCCCAACTTTCACATCCAAACAAAACAATGGGCCTGATCTACGCTTTGTAAAGCTTCAGCTTCACGGCACTTGATAGGTGTTTAGATTTTAGCAGTGGCCTTAGAGGTCATAAAGTAGAACTGCTAGCTGCCAAGCGCAATTTAATGTCCTCACCCACACTGTTATCGTGAGTGATAAGAGAGCCCAAATATATGAAACTCCTCACTCTCTCACGTCATATGTCACCTGCATATGCTATCACCTAATTGGACTGATATAAGGTGTTCCGATGAGGTGGTTCAGTTTTACGTAAGATGTGCTCCAACATGAGATTGAAGAGTATCGGGAACAGAGCATCTCCATGCCAAACACCCCAGTTAACTGTAAAAATCCTCGATAGCCTGTTCTCAAATTTAACAGAGCATTGAGATTGTGTCACTGTCATTCTCCACAGTCGTATCAATTTTGTTGGCATTCCTAGGTTTTCCAATGCAGGTCACGCAAGCTCTCTCGATCGATCGAATCATATATAGGCCTGCCAGAAATCCAGGAACACCTGATGCACGGGGATGGATGTCTCATTATATTAAAATAAAATCATCCGTAGCGAAAAGACCTGATCAGTGACTGATCGATTCGGGCGAAATCCTCCTTGATAGTCACCAAACAAACCGTTCGCTAGAGGGGTGATTCTATCCAATATATTGTAGGGCAATAACTTATATGCTGTATAAAAGCATATAAGTTATTGTCTTACAATATATGCTGTATAAAAGCATATAAGTTATTCTCCTCTCAAAGGAGAGCTATACCGCGATAATTCTCACACTTCAAGCGGTCTTCTTTCTTGAAGATGGGGCATATCGCGGCCGATTTCCATTCGTCAGGCATACCTTCATACCTCAAACTGGCCCCTTACTGAGTCAACAATTTGGCTCCAGCGGTTTCGATCCCGAGCATGGTCTTCATACTGTCTAAGACAATCTGAAGAGGCCAAGTCGTTCTCTACACCGTGGAGCCATCGTCGCCTGCAACGATCTCTGCGCCTACCATATGGTGGGATGGATACTCAGTGCAAAACTCCGCAGTTTTATATTTGATGTGGCTCAACAACAGTCTGTGACACATAATGAACACCAAGCAGATCGGTAAAGTGTCCAATCCATGCGTCGAGTACTGCGTCGATGTTGACACTGAGGTTTCCATCCAGGTCCGAATGGCGGTTGACACACGCCTTAAAGTATGGTGCAATCCAGTAATTCCTTTAAAGAAATTACGCGAACTGCGCTCATTGCTGAATTGTTGTAATTTCTTGTTTATCCTCGTAATTGTGAGACGTTGTTGCTCTTCACTATTTGCTATATTTTGCTGCTCGACTGCAAGACAACACTCGTCATCAAGCTAATCATTCTTGGGTCTGACTTTCACTACACCTAAAGTCTCTATAGAGCAGCACTGACAACCGAAGTTTTCAGTACCTCCCAGACAGAGTTCACACAGTCAGACTGGCAGTTAGCTGCCTCAATGTTGTCGCTGATAATATCCTGATATCGTTTATTTTGAACTTCATTTATCAGACCTTCACAGTCGAAACGTCCCATGCATTTCGCTGTGTACCCAGACTTGTACGCAAACTTCCATCGTAGCTTTGCAGCGACCATATGATAATCGCTGCGAACGTATTTAGTTGCTGGCCGATAAGTTCTCACATCCTGCACAAGCCGACCTAACACATGGTCATTTAGGCTGCGTGAGCAATTACATCATTCTCTCACCATTATTGGTCGCAGTTTCGTGTCGGGAGTTCGGAACTATGTTTTCACACAAGTTGGCCTGATTTCTGCCAGTCTATCGTTAAAGTCCCTAAATATGGTCTCCACTTTTAGGCCAGCGAGTTACTTGAAAAGCACGAGTTCCCGCCGATACTCCTTCATGCACGTGATTAGGCCCTCTAACGCTGCTAGTTTTCTACGAGACTGCACGTTCCACGTGCCGATACAAAATTTCGTGTCAGGGTACTTGAGCGGAGGTTCAGTGTTTTTTGGCGGTATCCATTTTCCTTTTTGTTGACGTTATAATCAGGTTATTTTTTTACGGATGCGGATCGTCAGCCCAGCGATCAACCATTTTGTCGCCTCCTATGACAAGAAAATAATATTGTGGTGGTATTTTTGGACAACATGTCCTTGCATTTTAGATTTACTCGACATGTGAGTACCCCCGACCACATCGTACAGTCATACCATGGTGGCTATCTAGTTCTTTAGCCAAATTGTTGAGAGGTGATCTTCGAACAAGGAATTAAGAAATAGACGAATATATCATTCAGCCGGGTTTGCATTCTTTAAATTCTAGGTATGATTTCTATACGTATAATGATGAACCTATGTCGTTTTACCACCTTGGGTGAGGTTTTGAAGAACACGGCTTCATCAAGTTTCATTTTAATTTTAGCAAAATTTTCAAATTTGCTGTTTTGTGACCGTTCTAGCTGTTCTACTTACAAAACCGACTGAATCAAATGGTCAATCTCATTGGTACCAATTGTTATGATTTTACGTACAAAAAGCCGTTTGTGTAAGTATAGTGTTGTTGGATTTATTAAGTTGTAAGACCCTAACGATACCGCTTGCTTCATGTAAACTGCTGCTTCAGGAAAAAGCCATAAAATAAACGAACGTCAGATGGTCTAACGCCAGTTCGTATGTAATAACCAGGCAGATCTGGCCTGGACTTGACCGGTCCAGATCAGGCCAACTGATATCACTTCGACGGCACCATATTGGTATTTTCGTGGAAGCTATAACGAAACATTGTCTCATTGGGGTACATGCGAGCAGACTGGTTGTCCCAGCCCATGATTTCTGCCGCACCTGTGGTGATAAGGAGGAGGAAAATGTATGGGAACTTCCCCTTTGAACGACCTCACGGATCTTAGTAAGAACGAGATCCGGGACTTCAAACGCTTCTTGGTAAGCTTAGGATGGTTTAGCGAGTGAAGAGGAGGAAACTCGAATGTGGTACAGCGACGGCCAGCCTTACCTAACCTAACCTAAGACCCTAACGATCCGCAAAAATATATTAGATAGTTCTTTTACGTCACATAAATATGTGTACGGTCAAAAATCCCTTAAAGTTTTACATGACTTACATGTTGATATTAACAACTATAGTTTGGATCGACTTTGGAGATCATTAAATTTCAATTTTAGTAAACTGAATTTCATTTTTTTCTCTACATATACCGATTTAAATTAACGTGTTCCAATTTTTAATCTTAATTTGGTTAGTTCAGATTTTTAAAAAAAATAGCCTGAGAATTGATACGTGCAATACTTTTAGTAACACAGAAGTTTGATTTATAATCCAACGACTGTTCCTCCAAATACAGTTGCTTACCGCTCGGTGTAGTTAACTAGTTTATCATGAACCCCATTCACTAGGTTTTGGGTTGTAATCTCCCGCTGTAAAATACATATGACCCGGCTCTTTTTGAGGATTAGCAAATATTTCTTCTGGTTGTACTTCTGTTTTAGTTAATGAGTGTAATGTTTTTTCATTCGACTTAGAGTTATATAGGATCCCAATCTAAAATATTTCGAAACTAAGAATTGGTTCTTGTAAATTTTAGGTTAAGAAATTTGAGAACAGTAATTATGAAACTTTATGTGCCGCACCTCAGTGGTGCAGGCCACCGTGATTTATTTTCCATTTTTCGAGTTTATACAGAATTCTGAGAATTTAGAGACCGTATATAGGAACTACGAACCCAGGAAATTTATGAAACATTTTGAGATTGCGACTATAAAAACACTCCGCCCCTATTGTCGCGCTTAATTAAAGCTTCCGATAGAGTGATTTTCCATGTATTTAATGTATGTATATATATACCGGGTGTTTTTTTTAAACTGAGACGATCAAATATCTCGAAAAATAGCCACTCTACGGAAAAAATGTCCATAATCAAAATTTAATCATACCGCCGGGGAAATACATTAGTGCAAAAAAAAAAGTCCCCCCACCCCCGCTTTGTAGGTGGGGCGGGGGTAACTTTTAAACTAAGATAGGAAGCCATATTTTTTATTGCAGATACGGATTCTACGACTAAAAGTACGTATGATTTGAATAAAATATTTTGTACGGTTCATGATAGATGGCGTTGCAATCGACGAAATTCAATTTTTTCAATTTCTCCTTCTTAGAACACACGCATTCGATTCTGCAATACGTTTGAAATAAAAAACATCACGTTTTCATTGGAAATACTCGAAATTCGTTATCAAAACAATTTATTCAGTTTTGTAAATCTAAATAAGTGTTCAAAATGATGGCCTGAATTTTGTATTTTTGAAATTTAATAATAAAACTTGAAATTAATTTTGAACACTTATTTAGATTTACAAAACTGAATAAATTGTTTTGATAACGAATTTCGAGTATTTCCAATGAAAACGTGATGTTTTTTATTTCAAACGTATTGCAGAATCGAATGCGTGTGTTCTAAGAAGGAGAAATTGAAAAAATTGAATTTCGTCGATTGCAACGCCATCTATCATGAACCGAACAAAATATTTTATTCAAATCATACGTACTTTTAGTCGTAGAATCCGTATCTGCAATAAAAAATATGGCTTCCTATCTTAGTTTAAAAGTTACCCCCGCCCCACCTACAAAGCGGGGGTGGGGGGACTTTTTTTTTTGCACTAATGTATTTCCCCCGCGGTATGATTAAATTTTGATTATGGACATTTTTTCCGTAGAGTGGCTATTTTTCGAGATATTTGATCGTCTCAGTTTAAAAAAAACACCCGGTATATCTGTATGTTGGTTTGTTTGAATAATTTATAATGTCGATTATTTATGTTTGGTAAAATTGTCGGTTGTGTGAATCTCAAAAATCAATTGTTTATTTTAGGTTTGTCTGTTTGTTTATTATTTAGTTGCGCGCTTTAGTTTGAGTTCTGGTCACATGAATTTAGGTTAAGGATATTATATTGATTTATGGTCTACGTAACGTACACACATTTCACACATCATTTATTTGTAATTTATATATGAAATTTTATGTTATGTTTATGTTATAAATTAATCAATCCGCTTTGTGATATTTTTTTTTTATTTATTATAAAAATAAAAATGTTTTGATTGAAAATATTCCTCGCGTACATACATTCTCGTATACAAAAAAGAGCTTTTTTCGTTGGAATGGTTCAAAATAAATAGATTCGACGTATAGCCTTTATTATAAAGGCGCAATTTTTGTTTACACAAATATGTCGAATATAACAATATTTATACATAAACATACGAGTATATACACAATTTTCGTTCGTAATCATTACAATCGTTTATATCAGAGAAACATAACTGTGCGAGCATGATTAATTGTCTTCAGGTCCTCTCCCTATATATGTATATACTATACACTCTAGCTAGCCTAGCTAATAATGATTATTAATAATTTTTACTTATTTTTTTGTTATCGTAACCAAAAATATTATTTTTATTTCACTATTATTCTTGATTATTTAAATTTTATTTTTGTTAATAGAAAATAATTTATGTCTTGGTGAAAATTAAATGTATCCAACTGTTTGGAAAATTATTTATGTCGAAAATTTTAGAGTTAGAAAAACAGTTAATGTGACAGTGATGGAATTATTAGAATATAAAATAAATGTTTATTTTCGCGCTAAATTTTCACTATACGTGTTATCAAAAATTAAGGTCGATGTTTGCTTTCATAGAGTCATCAAATTGATGCTAACACAACATAGGTTGTGTAATGCGTCCATCGCACATACTCAGACACTGGTACGGCAGGTGTTTTGAGCAAATAGTTCCGCAATCCTAACATTTACGCCGACATTTGTTAGCATTTTCCATTCCTGCAAAAACTTATAAGAAGATTTAATGTTTGCAGTAACAACTTAGGCCTCAGTTGAGTCACTTTGATCGTCGGCTTAAATATAAAATTATGGTCAGATGAAGTTTCATTTATAACTGAAGTTGGAGTTTCCTTCCTCTACAGAACTTTTTTTTCTCCTTCCAAACCTGAAAGTCTTTTTTAATGTTCTGCACTAGTCTTTTAGCAAGTTCGCAATCACCTGAAGACAGTCAGGCCTTCAGACCGACACACCGTATCAATATGCCAGTTGAAATTACAGTTTTCGATGAAAGAGGCGCATAAATCAGTAATCTCATGAACTCTGTGCGCGAATAGCAGATCCTTGTCAGATGTCAGTTTGATAACTTTGGATTTCCAGTTCCCAATAATTACATATTGCAAACGGTTTGTTAAATACGACTTGAATCAATTAATGTATTCGAATGAAAATCCAAATGCAAATAGACTCTGAAGTGCTTTATGATGACAGATAAAATCAAGTGCTTAACTGAAATCCGTATAAGCTTTACATCCACTTGATGATGTTTTTCTATCTCATTTATTATTTTACTGTCAGGTGATAGCACCTGATAAAGGAAATTGAAGATTGGTGTTATTTATGATAATTTCGGAATCGATGTACGCAATATTATCGCTTGGTCTGTAGACTAATTGCAAAAATATAGAAAACATGTTAGCTATCTCTTTGACATTCGTGATGTTGGTATTGTTGTACTTGTAACTCATAATGGCCGGGTATCCCTAAATTTCAATTTTAGATCTAAAGTATTTCCAAAATTGTTTTGGATTTATTTTAATTTTATCTTGGATGTATCAGCTAAATAAGATTTGAAGTATAGCTCAAATTCACCGCTATATTGTAGGAATGAGTTCTTGCCTAAAACCACCCCACTTTTCAACATTTAAGCATATGCTTTAGATTTTTGATTCTTCCAATTTATGAGTCAATCATTAAACGATGGAGGATGAACACTTGATACTTTGTTATACATATATCAGCACATGAAGTGCAAAGCCTTGCAACTTTGTTTCATAAAATATATTGACATTTTCGTTAACATTCTTCGCATTTAGAGGATCATCCCAATTCACCCCTTCTATAAATACATTTATCGGCTTGAGTAATTCGATTTCATGAAGTTATTTTTGTATTGTTGAATATGATCTTTCCGATAAATAATCGGTTAAATCAAATACAATGTCCATCGATTTGTGGTTATTATCATTTACAACAGATGAATTGAGCGACTCAGTTACTTTAAAAGTATCTAGTTCATTGGAGACGACCAGATCTAAAAATACGTTCTCCATCGGTTTTCCGGCGTATATATATACAACCGAATATAATTTGTAAATAAATTGGTTTTCACTTTTTGTCAAATCTATCTAAGCCTTATGAAGCCCACCATATAGCAGTTAGCTGTTCCGAGAACATCGAAGATAAACCATTCTGCAGTTTTTTAAATGTATTTATTGGCAAAAATTGAACGCAAACCACGTATGGAACACTTGAAATTATTCAGAATATAGGGTGTGAATAATTCCAGAATACTTATATTTCCTCTCGCGGCGCATTTCATTTGCCTTCACGAGCACAGCAAATTTATATCAAAAATAAAAAATTTAAATAGCCTTCCAATCCGCTATCACCGTCTGTATGCATCTTTCAAAATTAATTGAGCCAAGTCGACAATGCATACACTATACTGCTTCGAGACTTTACCCAACGCTAATAATAATCAAAATCGCAGTATTACCATATCAAGCTAAATTTTGATATTTTTAAGTAAATGGGTACTAATTCCGAATTTGATTGCGCATTATAGCTACGATATTGTTACCAAAATTACATGTAGTATTATTTACCTTCAAAGCCAGACAAATTTTGTCGTCTGATGCTTGTGAAATCAATGAACGCCGTTCCAACAAGCTCATAATAGACACGAATACTATATACTTATGAGTTATGTTGGCAGGTTTTTCGATTGCATCATCATAGGGCCATGTGAAACCATTTTGGACAGTTCCAAAACTAAAATCTCTAATTGTGAACTGCAACCCCAACTGAATTAATTTTTTCTTCATTATAATTCGTCTCCTGTTCTGTACTAATATGTTTGTATAATCACCATCTGTTCGATGTACAAATTCATTGCAGCTCTATTCTGATAATTTCTGATAAATTTGTTGTTATCGCTTAATCGCATCTTGTGGCAGAATTTGTTACTTACTGAAAAAAGACTATTTTAATTCACGTAACTTTACTTATGGAATCTTAAGAGCCACGTTGAATTGAATCGTGGACTAGTTTTAGTTAGTTTCATGGAATATAATCTTATAATACACCATTAAATATCGATCAAAAATCAAAATGGAATTTGTAAGACATATCGTAACGAATAACTGATGAAATCAAGCCTATTCTCCAATATACTCGAATGCACTCTAACACTCTGCATTTATTTATTGTAGGGTCTTCAACAAAATCTTTGGGTAGTGTCTGGTTATTTCCAAGAAATAATTAAATTCAAATGTAAAATACAATCAAAAATCAGTCAACATTTTTTTATTAAATCTCCTAAATCCATTTAAATCATCAAAAACAAATAAACAATAATTAGTTGTTTCTAGTAAATATTTATTTTATCTTAACATCTTAACACATTTATAAGTCTTCTAAATTTTTTGTTGAAAACTAAGTTGATGTTGTACTGTCCAAGATCGTTCTATATATGTAGTTGTGTACCAGACATTGTTGCCTGGAATTCAATAACCCTTCATAGAAACTGATTTTAATCTAGTATGAATTAACGTTCTTCTGCTCACTATCGGTTATTTTCTGTACTACTCGAACTCGACGGTTTGGTAGATCTGAAAATTAATAATGAGTATATATGAGCAGATAAATAAAATTCTGTGTTTTCTTATATATATATATATATATATAGGGACATATTGTTCACAACATTATTAAAAGTAAATTTAAAAAATTTAATTTACAGGTTTGCGTCATATTCAGCTACGTCGGCGTTAGCATCGTCTTATTCATAGTGTCGCGATTTTCACCGTACGAATGGCGAATTGTTCAAAGTGCAGGTAATTACAAATTACAATTAATTATTACAAAATATTATAAACTAAGTTCAAACTAATCATCATTCATATTATTTTGGCGAGCAGCTGAACACCATCGCGAAACAATACCGGGGACAGCAGCACGGGGTGTCAGCGATCCAACCACTGTGGTAAACGAATTTAGTATATTCAATTCGTTTTGGTTTGCGCTGGGCGCGTTCATGCAACAGGGCTGCGATATATCACCGCGTTCGATATCGGGTCGTATTGTTGGCTCGGTTTGGTGGTTTTTCACATTAATACTAATCTCATCGTACACGGCCAATTTGGCGGCGTTCTTAACTGTCGAACGAATGGTTACGCCGATAAATTCGCCCGAAGATTTGGCATCACAGACCGAAGTGCAGTATGGTACATTGTATCATGGTTCGACGTGGGATTTTTTTAGGGTACGTATTGTAACTATATATATCATTACGAAGTACTATTTAGACATACATTCTAATTTGTCGCCCCTGTATATAACAGAAATCACAAATCACGCTATACAGTAAAATGTGGGAGTACATGAACTCGAGGAAGCACGTGTTTGTGCGTACCTACGACGAAGGTATTCGTCGGGTACGCACATCAAAAGGTAAATACGCATTGTTGATTGAATCGCCGAAAAACGATTACACAAACGAACGTGAACCGTGCGACACAATGAAAGTTGGTCGTAATTTAGATGCCAAAGGATTTGGTGTTGCAACACCACTCGGCTCGCCACTGCGCGATCCAATTAATTTAGCCGTCCTGTCGCTAAAAGAGAATGGCGAACTAACCAAGTTGATGAATAAATGGTGGTACGATCGTACCGAGTGTAAGCACAGTGATAAACAAGATGCATCCCGCAATGAATTGTCACTGAGTAATGTGGCCGGAATATTTTACATACTGATCGGTGGCTTACTCGTAGCGCTGGCCGTGGCACTTGTGGAATTTTGTTTTAAAACCGATCAGTCACAAAATCAACCGAAATCATCGAATCCGATGAAGGTGAATTCAAAAATGCCGGTAACTGCGTGTCGTGATTACGATAATGGTAGAGTTGGGGTAAGTAGTTTGCGTATAAATTTTGTAATGCTCGTGCGGCAACCGGTATATAATTCATTTTTGTTCATCTATCATTTTAGTATTACCAAACAAATACGCTACCGTTGCCAACGCGATCAGAGCAAGATCAGTTGCATGTGAGCGAACATCCTCAAATATGACGGGAACAAGCGCAAGAGTCACGACTATGACGGACTCATTGCGCCCCATCCATAAGACGTATTATGGCAAATAGTCGTCACGAAACTGAAAAAATATTAAATCATTCGTCATTGCCGAATGACGCAAATATTTTAACGATTCGAAATGCTGATGATAAATTTTCAAAGACGTTTACATCATCAAATTAAAAAAAAAATATATATTTTTTAATTATTTCCAATCATAATAAATTAAATTAATTCATCAGAAACGATATTATAAAGACTGCAGACTAAAAAAAATTGTAAACTTCTTCATACCACTCATATACACACTTTAAAAATACTTAATCTTTCTCCCGCCACACACACCATCATCATCCTTTATAACACAAGGACGAAATTACCAAGATAATCCAAAGGATGTGAAAAATCACCTTTTAACCTAATTAATTAGAAATCTAACAAAAAAAAAACTTTAGGTAGTCGATTAATTAATATCGTTAATTCGATTAAAATTATTTTTATGTTAAATGTAATTTTTAAAACCAAAACTATTACTTAACTATGTAAGTACATAACATTTAGGATAATATAGAATACTCAAGTCTATAAGGATATTTTCTATATAATATAGTGAATACACACACACCCACACATTTTTAATTCTTTTAAGATCTCTCCTAAAACTATATACTTTAAATTCTTGCAATTAATCTAAAATTATATTTAAGGGCTTTTAGTCAAAATGAAAAACCACGAAAATTTAGACAAACAATTAAAAAACAATTTAAAAAAATATTAGAGAAAGACAATTTTTTTGATAACACTGCACCCAAGATTTTATTGCACTAATATTCTGCTTTCTTAACAAAAAAATAAAATGATAAAAAAAAAAAAATTACCGACAGTAGAAGGCTAATTTTATTACTCCCTTAGTTTGGATGACACGTTCTAAACTACGCTTCCAGCACCAAATATATACATGAAGATAAACTGTGAGTTCTTGGTAGCCCTCCGAAGATGGAAGAAAATTATTTGTTTGACAATACAACATTGGTTGGTATCAAATCATAAAAAACGATTTTTTTTAAATCGACTGATTAATTCTCTGATTGACAATATGGTTTTCAAGCATTGGCAACATATATTAATGACTTTTGCACCCCTGCAGAAAAAAAAGCCGCACCCATACAAGAAACATAAAATTGTACATCATTGTATGTAAATTTCAGAACTTGCCAAAAATCCTCAGGACTGGATGTTAAAATCTGTAATAGATCGGTGAATTATAACAAAATCTTTTAAACTGAGACAAGACCACGGGGTCCGGTCACTAAATAGTAACAAATTGGCTGGCTTTAAAATTTCAATAAATGCCAAAGGTACAGCAAGATACACATTTTCAGAGAATGTTTATAAGTTATACAACAAATGCTTAAAGAACCTCTCGACCCTGGGCTCGGATCACTTTGAAATTTGGAC